>CM073531.1:22271880-22871880 GCA_037074615.1 Leucaena leucocephala
CACAAAAACGACGGTCACAACTCCGAAATCGTCGACTACTTTAAGTTTGTCTTAGGAGAACAACTCGAAAACACAGGGTAAGCTCTATGAACTTCATCATTAGCATCATACATATGACGCCACTTTTTTTACCATAGTTCACCAACCAATTTTTTTTTACTTTCATAATTCTACTGTTCGAAACACAGACGCGAGTTAAAACTAATTCTCCCTTTTTTTGGGGAAAAAGAAAACCGACAAAAAGAAAAACTGTTACGTAGAATTTCAAAGCCTATAGATAGCTTATTCCTGTTCCCACTCATGCTCCGCCGAGATCTATGAATTTTACTTGGACGCACTCAGGACCATAGGCCACGTTTGATACATAGTATTCAGAGAGTTGAGATTGACTTTAGTATTGGAATTAAATATTTTAGTATATTTAATATGATAGACTAAATAATGTTTGAGATTATCTAATACTACTTAGATAGGATTGCCCAATACCATCCTCTCCTAGTATTGTAAATTTAATCTAGGGATTGAATATTTTGTTAATTAAATTATCCTTGTAATATTTTATAAATTCTAATTTTACTCTATCCTTAATTATATTTTATCTTTTTCACACTATCCCTAATTATAAACTAAAATTAATAAAATATTTCACTCTAAATATTACTCTATACCAAATATATTTTTAAAACCTCAATCTTACTCTCCTAATCCTAATTCTATTCCTAATCCATCAAAATGAAGGTCAAACATACCAATGACCATAGTGCACAGAAAGTGCTTCATTGAACATGCAAACCAACTTCTTCACTTTGTTGCCTTTTTTCTTTTTAGTTGATGTACTATCTTTCCGTCATTATTTAACTTGGAAACGTCTTTTTGTGTTTCGGAATAATAGGCGGGTGTATCAAAAGTACTGTGAAGCGATGAAGGAACTAACTTTCATAATCATGGAGCTGTTGGCGATTAGTCTGGGAATGGATCGTTTATACTATAGAAATTTTTTTGAAGATGGTTCGTCGTTGATGAGATGCAACTATTATCCGCCTTGTAATAGTTCTAGCCTCACTATTGGGACTGGCCCTCACACTGATCCGATCTCATTGACTATTCTTTACCAAGACCAAGTTGGAGGTTTAGAGGTTCTTTCAGAGGGCAAATGGCTTGCTGTTCGTCCTCGACCTGATGCTTTCGTCGTAAACATAGGCGACACTTTCATGGTACGTACGTTAACCAGTAAACTTTTTTCTTCATTATTTATGTTATTATATCGTCTATGCGTTTCTTGATCTGCTAATATGATGCTGTGTGTCCACTGTCCACAAAGTTCTTTTGCAAGGCCAGAGTGACCCCTAGACCCGAGTCTAGATATAATATAGAGTCACGTTATTTTTCCAATAAAAAAATGATTTAATTGATAAAAAAATAAAAAATTATTCTAACAGTATATAAGTTTAGTTAAGTATTTTTAAATTTCGAATTTAAATTATAAAGAAAGGATATATACTATGAGGGATAATTATAAATTTAAAATTAAATTAATTTGTTGCTATCTAATAATAGAATAAAAATATATCGGGACACGGATAATATCAAAAAAAAAGTCACGTTAATCAATGAAGTCATAGCACATGCATAGTTCAAGATTGGGATATTAAAACAAATGATTTTATTTTTTTCTGAAACTAATTAATTAGAAAAGACAACCTTTGTCACGGCAGTTGAAAGCAGATTTCAATGTTTTTGTCGGCGCGTTAGGAGAAACGGCGATAAAAACAAATGAGCATAATGCATAATGTGTAATCACTAATCAATTAATGAGTTTTTTCAAAAGTTTAAAAAGGACAAACAATACAGCACCTGTTCGGCGCACAGCAAGATATTTTGGTCCTTATTTTGATTCTGTACGAAACTTCAGAGAACCACATACTAGTTTGTGACACAATAATTAATTTTATTTATAACCACAATAATTAGTTTGTGACAAAAACATGGAAAAATGTTATTTAAGTCGAATTTAATTGTAAAAAAATTATTAAATTAATATAAATTTTATAAAATTTAAGATTAATTTTTTTAAATTATAAAATTATAAAATTGAATAAGAACTCAAATAAAAAAAATAAAATAATAATTTGTGAATGATAACTCTTAAAAAGAAATTAAGTAGGCCGAAAAAATAACTGAAATATTTTTTTATGAATAATTTTATTATTTTATAATTTAAAAAAATTAATTTTAAATAAAATTCTATAATAATTTAATAATTTTTTAAATTTATTTATAATTAAATTATTTATATGAGATTTAAATATAATTTTTTTTAAAATCATTTGCTTATTGCAGGTATAACCAAATGGCGGACGATCATGATGATGGGATTATTAACTGAAAGAGAAAATAATAAAGGCTTGATATGATATGTATTGATGCCTGATGTGATGTGTTGTGTAATTTAATTAATTTGAACTTATCTTCTTCTTCTTATTTTTTTTATATTAAAAAGTTTAAATAAACTATACTTTATTAAAATTAGAGTACTTTTTTTTTATTTATAATATTTAACACACACCCCTCTCCTCCGTAAGAGAGAGAACCCACACATCCATCTAGCTACTCCTATTTATTAATATGGGGTTTAAAATCTATAACTTTCTTAAATGAGACGTAGGTATCGTTTGAGTTATAAGGCTCTTATCGATTAATTTCAACTTAACTGGAAGGAAGAAAAGCTGATCAATAGATATTATTAGATATATATCTATATAGTATTAATTAATCAGCTAATTAGCTTATAATATATTGGTGTGTTGATAGGCATTGTCTAATGGGAGATACAAGAGCTGCATGCACAGAGCATTGGTACACACAGAGAAAGAGAGGAGATCATTGGCATACTTCGTGAGCCCAAGAGACGACAAAACAGTGAGGCCACCGGAGAATATGATGGAAACAGAAGAAGAAGGAAGGAAGTACCCAGATTTCAAATGGTGCGATTTGTTTGACTTCACACAGAAGCATTACAGAGCTGACGTGGCAACACTCGAGAGCTTCATCCTCTGGCTTCGCTCTTCTCAGCGATCTCCAAACTCGCCTTAATTAGCTTATATATATATATATATATGAGCATGAGAACTCAAGAGTCTCACTTTTACTCTCTCTTCCAGAGCCATTCAAAAAGGTCCCACTTACTTCTTCTCTCTTTTCTAGTTGCTTTTTTGAATTTGGTCATGTCATGGGTCTATGTATACCAATTCCAGCGTAAGTATCATGTATATACGTATTTGTCTCAGCTAAAAGTATGGATTTCCCTCTCCGTTGATGCAAATAGTTCACAGTTGTGTGTACCAATATATGCGTGTGTATTTATGAGAATAAGTTAATATGTTGATAATATTGATTAAAATAATATTTTTTTTAACTATACAAGCAATATGATGATATTATTTTTTTAGAAATAATAGTTTTCATTCACCAATGTCAATAAGCAAAATATAAAACAAGTCAAAATTCACAAGTCATATTGAAGTATGCGATTTATTTTTCAAACTTCATATAATTAATTCATTTAAAACCCACGAATAATTGTTTAATTAAATAAAGTTCTACTTGAAATTGAAATTGAAATTTTAATTTCTTATCCTTATAGTTAATATTGAATAATTTTGTGTGTGAATATATATAGATTTTAATGGATGAGATCGTACCACAATTAAGTTAGGGCCACAAACACTGACAACAAGATGCAGCAATTATTTATGAACAGATCTTAGGAGCTAAAGCATATGCATGCTCTTTGTTCTCTTCATCAGCAACCGGAAGAAGAAGAAGATGACCCACTTTGTCCTCACAAATTCAGTACATTAAACCAGATATTCCCCTCAACAACATTGATTTTTTTTTAATTCAAACTTATGCAATAATTCTTTAATTAAATCGATCATTAAAGTTAGTAAATAAAAAATGCTTGATCATTTAAAAAATGGCATGCAATGGAATGTTCCCAGGCTTCACACTTACCTTTCACCCTCAAACAGCAAAGTTCAAAGGGAGCTTCTTGATCTGTAAATAAGAAGGGACTAGTTAATCAAATCAAGAAATAAAGTTGCATTGTACCGTACGTATTAGTAATCTCTGGCAGCTATATATGTGTGTGTTCACGTTATAAGAAAGATTCTCAGATAATTTTCATGACAGATGTGCATTTTGACGATGAAATCAATATACCTGGATAATGCATAGGGTGATTATATTAAAGAGAGATTTTCACAGGATGATTAAGGAATTGAAATATTTCTTGTTCAATTACAAGTATGTATACTATATCAATGAATTTACAATATTTTGTATATCATCTAATAGCCAATAATATATACATGTGCAATTCGTTCGAGAAGCTGGAAAATTGATAATGTCGACTCTGGGAAGATATATATTGATCGCCCCAAGCTAGCTATAAGCTAGTTATGATATACGACACACACAGATCTCTTTGAATCTTTTCTTCATTTATTACGAAAACGAAGCAAAATTGTCTTTGTTCAAGTATTCACGTAAACACTACACAACAATGTATTTCATCATGCATGTATACCTATTTAATTATAAAAAGCACAGATTGAAAGTTTTCTCAGAAAGAAGACTTGCAATGTTTTCTTCTGAAAAGAAAATGAAAAAATGTATTGTCTTACAACATATATAAGACAATCATAAGGTAATGTATTTTTCCATTTCCTTTCTGGAAAACACTTTTTCCTATACCAAACACTGCCTATGCGCCTTACCAGTGTCCCACTGAATCAATCTGGTCCTGTTTGATAGAATTTGGGGAGAAAGGTAGAGTATATGGCTGGCCACCAGGCACATAGGGAGGCTGAGAAATTAGATTTGTGGAAGAATATACACTACTTAAAGGTAAATTGTTATTATTATTAATATTATTAGTCTGGTCTTGGTGATTGTGGTGGTGATGAAGCCTTTGTTCAGAACGTTGGTGTTTTGGAATATTAAGCTTCTCTCCTTCTATGTCTCTATACTTCTGAAGGTAACATTTTAAAGGGTCAACGTAATCATCAAACCCTAGGGTTGTGATTGCCCATATAATATCATCTCCATTGATGGTCTTCCTCTTCTCTCTCTGGCATTTATCAGATGCTTCCCCAGTGACGAAGCTGATGAACTCAGATACACATTCTTGAACTGTCTCTTTAGCGTCCTTTGAGATTTTCCCATTCGGAGGCATCACTTTCTTCATGATTCTTCCCACATTGGCTATGGGGAGAAAGCGATCCTGTTCTTTATTGTTGTTAACGTTGTTGTTGTTGGTGCTTGATGTCTTTAAGGTGGGACTTTCAGGGCTTTCTGAAATGACCCCATTTGGCAAATTGTTGTAGCTCTCATCTTCCATGATCTTAGAGAGATTGAGTGGTATTGTATGAAGCTGTTGAAAAAGAATAATTTGATATTGTATAGTTATGGGACGCAAGATGAACTGAAAGAGGGGCATAAAAATAGGCGAGCAAAGTGGGATTAATTGGACTAGTAAAAGTAAAATAGAATTTTAAACAAGGTATATGTGGCTTATTTTCACCGGTGAACGCCCCCGGGACTCGCTCTTGATCTGGAATTGCCACGACCCAATCCTTCTAAAACACATATTAATAATCACTCGACCCTTTCCATAGCAATATTTACTAGGCATTCATATATAATCTCTCACTCTATTATCTTAATTTGTATTCTTTTTTTTTAGTGGGTCGGTTCTATTCGTGGCCAACAAGCATCAACCAGAGGGTTAAGAATTCTATTTAATATTATTGGATACAAATAATCTAACGTTAATGCTAGCAACACTGTTGAGTCTAGTTCATGCCGCCTCATATTGCTGATTCGTTCGTGTGAAGTTTTATCTCCAATTGTGAGTGAGGTGCCGTTATCTATTTATTTATATTTGGACCAGTGGGGTACCGTTATTAATAGACTGGCATATATAGTCAAGATTTATTATTATTATTTAATATTAAAAGATCATTATGAGAAACAACATTTGTAGACCAATACTAAGGTAATTTAAATGATACCATCATGTCTTTTTCTGAGTCCACCATTAATCTCGAAACTGATGAGGAAGAAATCCAATCTCTGACGCTAAAATTTAATCTCACAATTTAATTTTCGTACTTTGAATGACTATCGAAGAAAGTCCATTATTTGAAATGTTTTTTCAATGAATTTTCGTCTGTGTTCTCTTTTTCTGGAGCCAAAACTTGTTTTATTAAACAAGTGCAAAGAATGCGTTTGAATTGAGTAAGACTAATAAAAGAATATAAAAAGCTTCGAAGCTCCAGTCAATAAAGAATAGCCCACAGGTGATAATAATATCTCAGCTTCTTGCAGCAAAATTATATTGCAAGTTTACCCAATACATACAGATCCAAGACTTGTTATCCACAATATTAACGTATAAACCTAGCAGCTACTGAGGTATTTTTACGAGGGTGTTACTTTGAATGAAATTTGAATTCGAGTAATATAATTATCCCCTAACCAGTACCAAAGAATTTTACTAGTCTTCTACTAGCAACCAAAATGGGCTTTACAATTGCCAGAACGTAATCAAACCGACCGCATTACAGACAACGTTAACAAAAACAAGAAAATAACCCTCTAAATTGAGGAGAGATCAAAATGACAAGCTTCTAACAATAGTTATCCTACTAATTTTGGCCCCAAAAAAAACATGGTTCGTTACCCTCCTACGGTATCACTTTATCGATATCTTGATCACGTCGAAGATCCTTAGGAAGAGCAAGAGCATACAAGAGTGTCTCCTTCTTCTTAGGCCTCCAAGTGGACTTCTGGGCGCATAGAAATCCATTCTTATCGTTAGAGTAACTCGTGAGGATTTCCCAATGCAAGGACTTCACCATCCCCTTCATTTCCTTAATCATCTCAGATTTGTCTCGAACCAGAAACATTCCTCCTGGCCTCAGAATCCGATCAACCTCAGCAACTACACCTGTCAAATTGCAACTGGTGGACGGGACACCGAATATAAAAAATCTAGCAAAACCAGAGAATAAAGTTTTCTTGGTAATCTGGGAAATAAAAGTAGTAGTCATAATCGTACGCACCTCTTCTTAAGCTTGGAAAACAGATTATTGGCATGGAGGAGATCATAACTCCTAGGATAAGTGCTGAATGATTCGCACCAATCATGATATATGCCAAAAAGGCCACGTTCGTAAATAATAGGAAGAGTGTCAGCTGCGTCTATTGAAACCACGTTCATCACCCAAATGTTTAAATCCATCAAAGCTGCAGCAAAACTGCATGCCAGAAACAGTTATGCAAGATATTATAATTCAGAATGAGAAAGTGACATATAGGGAAAAAAGAAATAATTAGATTTTTGCTCACCCTCCATAAACAGATCTCATATCCATGACATTCCTAACTTTTGACCAATCAACTCCAATCCCATTAAGATAAGACCCAGATACTATATTTTTCCAGTTTTCATAATCAGCGGTAAAATCTTCAGGGGCGGGCTTTCCATAAACTCCAACGTGGGAACTCAACAACCAGTATGGTGGTTTGGACAGTCTTGCTGGCCATTCCTCTGGCCATTTATATGCCTGCTCAGTTGAATTCTCAGGTGCTTTGTGCATGCAAGTTTGTAATGGAACGTTCCTATAATACAGCATCAATGTTATAAACTGGTTTACAAAACATAAATCTGAAGGTCAGGTTGACAAAGTTTTCTTCTGCTATGGCAGCCAACGAAGACTTTTTTCAACCCGATTTTGTGATCCAATAAAAAACTACTAATATATCATTTAATTTAAAGAAAAGGAAAAATACCATGCTGCGTTAGGATCATCAAAGTCTGGACAGAGACTAGGCTCATCCATTGAACGTTTCATGTAGCACTCATTAGATGTTGGCTTCCTGTAAATAGCTATACCCACTTTATTGAGTCTATCCCTTTGGATCGACACAACTTCCCAGCACATTCCTTTTGTTAGCACTTTCATGGCTGCAAATAAATTGACGAAACAAAAATTTCAGAATAAATACACCTTCAAGCTAGAAGAGGCAGACAAAAGTTTAGTTTTTTTACCTACCTTCCCATATTTCAACATCTTCTTCTTCCTTCTGATAAACAGGAGTAGCAGACCACAAAAACAAACCACCAGGTCGCAATACTCGATTCAGCTCCAAGAGAAGCCTACCACCTGCAGTTGCACCAATAGAAGAAAAATAAGCCTCCAAAATAAAAGCCATCATGACTTGTCAACTTTAAACTTGGATTGATATGAATTCATCTGATCACTAAAAATACCTTCTACATGCCATGGAACTCTACAGCGTGCACAATGGATAGCGTCAAATACTTTCCCTGGGAAGGGAAGCGTCTTTGTGCCCATGACAGCTGATATAGCAGGAATTCCTCTTTCAAGTGCAAATTGGACCTGAGCTTCATGTTCATCCTTTGGAGCAAATGACATAGTGAGAACATCCCTCTCGAAGAGAAAGCCTCCAAAGCTGGCAACACCACATCCAACATCTAATACCACACGCGTGCGTTTGCCCCACTCAACTTCAGGTACAGACTGCATCAAACTTTCTTACAGTAAGCAAAATGCACAAAAACACCAAGAAAGCAAAAGCAAAATGCAATCCAGGTCTATGAACATGAACATGAATATATCACCTGTTGTATGAAGTCAATGTAATGAAGTGCCCCGTGCTGGAACTGAGTTCCACCCCCAGGAAAAGTAAGGTACTCGCCAGCCATTTTTACCCAATTCTGGTGCCCCTTGTATTGAGCAAGCATAGTGTGTGGAACATTGTGATACCATATCTGCAGGAGCAGAACTTATTATCTCAGGGAGGAGTAAACAACCAAATAGAGAACAACAATGAACTAGCATATTAGTAAATCTACACCTTATCTCTGCTTCTAGGCCACTCAATCGGAGTTCTATATTCTTTAGGAATAGGAACAAGGCAGGTAGGAGCTTCAGCAGGACAATGTCTTTCTCGATGTTCATAGTGCTTAGTGGTCCGGAGACTCCTAATTGCTTGCCAGTTGTCAAGGCATGGGATGAAATCAGGACCAGCAGTGACATTGCAAACTTTCCAATTGTACTGACCAGAAGGCTGCTTAGATAAATTTTGAGACTCTTTTTCACTCTTTGACTCTGATGCCTGAGTTGAAAAGGAACCAATTCGAGTCTTACTTTCCTTCAGAACCTCTGACTGTGCACCAGAAGGATAAACCGACTTTGAACTCTTGTTCTTCACATAATCATCTGTTTTCTTCTCACTAGAGCTTTCATCAGAGTCATTGATCCTTTGTTCTACCTTCTCTGCTATCTTATTATCAGTTGTTTCCCTAGGACCATCTGATTGATTTTCATTAGAATCATACTTCTCACCCTCATTGGAATAAGTTTTCTTCTCATCCAGATAGGAATTAGATTTCTTTTCTTTGATGTTCTCTGTGTATTCTGGGACATTAAAATTGCTTTTAGGTACATTATTGTCAACCACGATTGTATCCACAGGCAAATCACCTTGATCATCTCGAAATCGCTGAGAATTGCCCTTGTTGATGTCATTCATCTGTTTTTCAACCTCAGTGTTTTCCTTTACTTCATTCTTATTCTCCTGATCCGCATTTTGGACAGGAACTATAGAGGATGACGTCATCATCCAAACTCCAACCAAGCATAGACCCACAAACATAACAACAGTTACTGTTGACCCATAACTTGATGATGATCGTTTATTGTCTAATCTGGAATATTTCGCTGGAGCCATTTGGAGTGCACCTATTCACTGATAATTTAGGCCTAATAATTAAGAAAGAACAATTAAAGACCACTCACATTGTAGGCTCAGCTATAGGAAAAACTAGGTTACCAGAAATTTACACAATTAGCTGGCAAAGTGGCAAAAGCACATCGCATAAAGTGCAAATTCACATTTACTTTGAATTAGATTGAACAGAGACTCAGGTAAAATTAAACAAATGATGTTGTCAAATCTGATATGACTTGCACTTCATTTTGTCATAAGATACAGATGTTCTTTTAATATCATTATATTAAAAGGTAGATCTGAAAGATTTGCATCTCCCGCAGAATGTCGTGGCTTTTCAAAAGTTATGTTGTAGAATTATAGGTGTTGTTGAAGAACGTATTAAATATTGTTTGGGAGGAGAAATGTTATGAAAACTACAGCAAACTGCTTGTAATTTTGATTAATCACGATTTGGAGTTAACAGTGTTATAAACCGCCCTTGGTATCAAAATAACTTACGGATATTATACATTGATGGGTTAAATAGATATGGTTTAAAATGTGGTAAGGATAATAGTTAGGATTTAGAAAAAATCAAAGGTTTTTTTGGTGGCTCATCCTCCTCATGGCAGCTTCGAAATGCTTTCTCAGGTCAACAGAACATAAGCTTTTAAGTTGTTCTGGAATAAAACACGTTAAAAAACAAAGAAAGGTAAACAGGAAATAAAGAACATTGTTTCAACGTTCATTGTCGAGAAGCGCTCTAACCAAAAGCCAAATAAATTCCTAACGTCCAGTTTTTTTTTTAATAAAAAAACTTAACTTTAACGGAGATGCTGGAATCAAACTCAGATTTGAATTCATAACGGAAAAGTAGTGAACTTTACATATGATACAAGTTATGAGTAGCGTAAGAGATTCCGGTTGGAAACGACAACACGCATATATACACCACCCGAAAGAAAAATTTAAAAAAGGCACCAACCTTACGCCGGAATATTAACTATAGGCAAAGACACGACCAGTAAGTACCACATTGTATACCAAAAGAAAATAAAAGTGTGAAAAAGTCCAATTTAGAGCAGCAAAGCAAAGTTTAAGGCTTTAAGCCAAGATATAGACATGACAAAGAAAGAAACAAAGAAGTGCAAGATTAAACGACAAAAGAGAAAAGAGAAAGGAAAGGCAAAAGACATGATACGCGAGAAGTAAAGAAACAGAGAGAGAGAGAGAGATTTCACGCACCTTGGGTTCTTGGGTAGCACGCAGATCAGTCCGAGTATGATGAGAAACGGCGACGGTGACGGCGAGTCGGCGACTATATCTGTGTATCCATTGCGAAGAATGCAACGAGAAAAGGATATGGAAGGAGAGATTTGGTAGAGGACATGGGAGGGAATAGACAGAATGGGCGAGAAGATATGCGATTTTATAGAAAGAAGTAAATGCTTCAGATATGGACGCGGGTAAAGAACAGAAAAGATGATACTCCAAAATGTAAACTTGCAATGGATGAGAGAGAAATGAAGGTGCGAGCTCGCCTTCATTACTGAAATTGAAAAAGTGGGACAATGAGAGAGAAGCGGCCCCTGTAAAGGAAACCGCGGGTGCCGGTAATATTATTATTTATTATTAGGAAACAGTAATTTTTTTTATAGGATTTTATAAAATGAATTTTGTAAAAAAAATTGTAGAAAACAAAAATTATGAATAAATAAGTGTTTGGATAATTATTATTATAAAATATACATGATAAAGGAAAAAAAAAATATCTTCTGTATACAGAAGCAATGACTCATCGTTCATCTCTCTATATCCAACGACTTCGGCTAGCGAAGCACTAACGAGCATCAACCTCCAGCCAGCAAAGTATCTCCAACCAGCGATCACACCAACGAGCACTAACCTCCAGCCAGTGACCAGTATTGACTACGAGCACCGACCAATATCATTATTGGGAACGTCTATCAGCATCTTCTTCTATAAAGACATGTGACCATCGTCTTCCTCCTATCCTTCTTTCAGCTAGTAGACGGCGACCGTGGTGAGCAGCGAGCAGGAGACATTTGTGTAGAGAGAGGAGAGATGAGAGAAGGTGTCAAAAAAATAGGGGTAAAATAGAAATTAGATAGTTCATAAACTCTTTTACTATTCCAGAAGTTATTTCCAGTAACTTATCTAAAACTATAGTTTGATCTATAAACTCTTTTGGATAAATATAAATATTTATTTTAATTTTTTTCTCAAACTAAAATTTAAATCATAAACCCTTTTAAAACTGTAGTTTAAGAACTATCCCATTTTTAAATTTCAACTACAAAATATAGGAGGCCATTCTCGTCTCTATGAATCTTCGGGGATTTTTTATAATTTATTTTTATTTTAATTTTAATATTTATAATTTTAAATATAAATTCTGATTTTGGGCAAAATAGTTTAGGTACTTATTAAATTATATAGGCCAACATTTTATATATAAAGAAATCTAAATATAAAAATCTATAGTTTAAAATTATATAGATCAAAATTAAAATAATGTTAACTATAAGTACTAAATATTATATTAACCTTTTAATTAAATAATAGAGAGTGGTTCTTATATTTTGTTGGGTTGTAATGAAAGTTGACTCTTTTATAGAAAAAAAAAATAGAGTATCTGATTTCTAAATGTTTTAAAAAAATAAATTTTTAAAAATATATGTGCTAGAATTTTGGGTCAACCAATGTACTAGGATCCTCGCTCCTAAAAGTCACCAAATGAGAACGATAAGAAAAGATATCATATTAGAAGCTGCACTCGATTCACATTAAAAAGTAATTTTATTCAGTAGTCTTGGTTAACTAAGATGGCGTGTTTAGAAGGAGGAAAAAAAAATAAGAAAGATCCCACGATAGTGTGATTTCATACCCACTTTGTTTTACAATTACCTCGTTCGAGATTTGTTTTGTTCGTTAACATAGCTCAACCTGAACAGCAAAACTGCTGCCTAACAACATTATACTTTTAGACATAAATAGAATTTTTCATGAAAGTAAGGGAAAAAAAGTAAAGGACTGCTAGATATATGGGAAGTGATATGATAATGTCAAATTCACTTTCTTTCAGTGTTATTGGCCCAACAAGAAACTCAATGGGTCGGGTCATGATCAATCTTTTTAACGCGACGTTGACTGCGGCAACTAGAAAGTAACAGGATTAGCCATGTTTTTTAAAACCCGAAAGGTAAAGTGGTCTACCCTTGACTCGAGGGGCCGGTTTCCCAATTGATAACAACTTGTGTAAGGACGGAGAGGGACACCACAACGTCGTTCAAGGAACGCCATCACTGGATTATTTCTCACGTGTCCCCATTTATGGCCCGCTCATCAGGGGCATGGATCCGACACTTTCCTTTTATTAAATAATAGAGTAAGTAAATAAATAGCTTCCCAAATCTTTGTTATCAATAAGAATTAACATAAATAATAATAATATATTTATATTTTATAAAAATATTAGTTTAATTTTTATTATTTTTATGATAATTTATTTAACAAACGATCTTATATTTTTTTTATAAATATTATTTAAATTTTAGGATTATACATAAATTTTTAGTATAAAAAAATCTATGGTATTCTTTTTATAAGTTTGGTTATATATATTATTAATATTAATATATTGATATTGATAATTATAAAAGAGTAGCCATAATGAGAATGGATTCAAAGTTAGTCTTTTTTTTAATTATTAAATATTTGTAATCAATGGTTCCACAATTTGGAATCTCGAGGACGCAGCAGGGACCATTCAAGTGCGGAGAACCTAAAAGTAAAAGGTGAGTTAAGCTAAATGATGGACATGCACATAGCTGCGTGGAGTGGGCCCCCCAAATCTGCATCTCGGCCATTGACATGGTGGGAGCTTCAGTCAAATCGCTTTGTGCTTTGTGGTTATTTGTTTTTGGGAATAAAAACTTTTTGAGTTAACTACTATTTAAAAATAAGATTTTTGTTTTAAAAAATATTAATATTAAGTAAGATAAACTGTTAATTACTCTCAGATATAAAATTAAATATCTAAGAGTTAAAATATCTTTTTAACTGTCGCAATTGGAACTACAATAAAATAATACTTTTTAAAGATAAAATATATTCTATGTGTGTGTTTTGATAATTTTTTTAAAAATAGCTTATAAAAAAAAAGATTTTTAGATAGCTTTTGAAAAAAAGTTTTTGAAGAAGAGTTTATAAAAAAAAAGTGGTTATGGATAAATGAGTGTTTGGATAATTATTATTAAAATGACTTTTGTAATTAGAAAATTAGCAGAAAGAGTATGATTTTATTAAAAAGAAGGAGAAGGTGGAAAAGAGATAGCAGAGAGAAAATAGCGTGTAAGAAAAAGTAAGGGTAAAATAGTAATTGAGTAGTTCGTAAGTTATTTTACTGTTCCAAAAGCTACTCTTACCAGCTTATTTAAAACTATAGTTCGGTTCAAAAGCCCTTTTGGACAAATATGACTATTTGTTTTAAAATTTTTCCAAACCAAGATTTTGCCCAAAAAGATTTTTAAAACTATAGTTTATCCTTTTTTTCAAACAGGCCCTATATGATCGCATGTTTTATCCTCTCGCGAGGTGAACCTACGATGGGTTTGTGCTTTGTGTTTTTTTTTAATTGTCTACCCGATTCACCGGAGTTTTACCCCGACTACATCTGGATCTGACCCACGTGTCTTGCACCTGGCTATGATGGGTGAGTCTCCCAACGGAGATTTTCTGCATACGCCAAGGCTCGATTTTGAGACCTCTCTTAAGCGATATCGAGTTGCTTACCACTCGGATTAACCCCTCGTTGGTTGCTTTGTGGTTATTTTTTTTTAATTATCCACCCGGTTCACTGGAGCTTTGCCCTAACTACATCCGGATCCGACCTGCGTCGCGTACTGGCTATGGTGGGTGATTCTCCTAATAGGATTTTTTTGTATACGTTAAGACTCGAACTCGAGACCTCATTTAAACGATATCGAATCGCTTACTATTCGGACTATCCCCGTTGATTGCTTTGTGTTTTTTTTTTGTTGCCTACCCGGTTCACCGGAGCTTTGCCCCGACTACATCCGGATCCGACCCCCGTCGCGCACTTGGCTATGGTAGGTGAGTCTCCCAACAGGGATTTTTACGTACGCCAAGGTTTAAACTTAAGACCTCGCTTGAACGATATTGAGCCGCTTACTACTCGGACTAACCCCCGTTGGTATTGCTTTGTGGTTATAAACACGTGTGTAATCGGCAAAATGAAAAGGGAACAAGACGACATGTTAGGCCCACTTGAAGTTGCCCATTCCTCAGGAGTTCCTTCTTGATCCAGTCCATTCAAAAAGATAGAGCCCATATATTGCAGTTACTACTCAAATATCAAGAGGGTTTGATAACACCCATTGAATTTAAGTGATGAAAATATGAGAGATATACTTATTTAAAGCGTATTTAATTTTTAAGAAATATTATTTTATTGTATTTTAGTCGCGGCGCTTTGAGAGACATTCTAATATCTAGGTGTTTAGATTTATCTCTGAGGGTAATAGACGACTCGCTCTGTCCGACATTAATATTGTCTAGGAAGAAGAGAGATTTCGTCCTAGTCTTCGATTTAAGAGTCAGCCCTAACTTTTTTCCAAAAATTTTCTTAACAAAAAGAAAGAGGGTTTGATAGCGAGAACTTGAACTTGATCTGAGGCATAATAACTCATGACGAAAATGGTGATCACGTCCAAATTCTTTCGTGCATTACCTGTCATGCATCCAACTCTTACATGCAAATTCAGATCACGGCCTTGATTATTTTCACTGCATGACCAAGATATATGTCCATGGCCGATCAAGAGGTCAAATTTCAGATGGCTTGCCGGCTGCCGCATCACGAATCTGGACGCTCTAGCGTTTGCAAGAGAACCAGCCATTAAGGTACATTATATTTCCTTCTTCTCCTTCCGGTTCTTTTTCCCCTTGTACGCATGCAATCGATCGATCTGCGATTAATTACGAAAGTGGATTCTCCTTCAACTGAGCCACCAACGACACGATCAGGAGGCTACAAATAAAATACTATAATTCAAGCTCCTTAAATTTACGTAGGCTTGAAGTTTACGTTACATTTCCTAATTTATAGCTCGTGGATGCGATTTTCAATCTTCACTGGTTTGAATTTGTCCCAAACAGATGGCCACGACAATAATATATCGTTCCTCGGTATTAACATAAATGCATATAGCACGAGAGCACGTTAACACAGCTATCGCAAATGCAAATATCTCTTATTGGAATATATTTAAGAACAGAACAATAACTTATTGCGCTACAGAAGTATGCTGATTAGACCATGTTCCTGCATCATTCTTTCAGTATACGTTAATGAATGCGTGTTATCATTGTCTTGGACAGAAATAGCTCTAGCTTGTTGGCATGATACTGTCATTATCCCAAACAGAAGAAGATCTAATGGTGATATTTCATAATACAATACTAACCAAGCCAAAGATCAGTTGGGTGCTAATGCATCATTAGAGGAGATGACAGGAGTAAATATTTATGGCTTGAAAGGGAGGCTTATTTCTCTAGCTCTGTTTGCTCTTGTCCTTATCATCACGTTTCAGTGGACATGGAAGAACAAGCCATTCGCCAGAATCTATCTGTCAGCCCAGGAGTGGTATAATGTGCCTTCTGCAGGTTTGCCTTCTGGTTGTGGATTTAATTGCTCATTCACTCCTACTAAAGTTATACTAATTCTGTTGGCATTTAGTAATTCATATATAGAACCAAACATGACTTACAGAATAACCAATGTCCTTGAACTTCCCTGTATTATTGAAGATGCTGATAAATTTGTTCATTGCATAAGTATGTGCTTGTACCTTCAAAATTCACTAGAGAACAAAATGGATTTAACTTTGCTATCGTTCGTTGGCTTAGGATTCCTTGATGAAGTCCCAAATAATCCAATGAGAACTGCAAATCTGACAAAAGGTGAAGAAAGCTCTTCAAGTCCCGTCACAGAATTTGAAACTATTATCTTCGCTGAGAATATTATTCTATAATACTACCGTTGCTTAGGCTTGCTAGTTGAAGCCCCAGATATTCCGTTGGGAACTGCAAAGCGTACACAAGGTGAAGAAAAATCTTCAAGTTCCGTCAAAGATGTTGAAACCAAAGGACAACTTAGTAATGAAAGTGCAGTGCCTGTAGATTTTATACAAGCGGAATCTCCTCAAATGCAATACAATCAAAATATTTCCCGACGAGAGGGTAGGTTCTTTTTCAATTCCTTTTGAATTATTATAATGAGCATTTGAACATGTCGCTGCATGAATGGGTATCTGTCTCTTTTGGAATTTACGCGTATTGGTTATGCAACAAGTCTTGTTCCATTAATAATTTACATATATTTCATATTGAGTACAAATAATTCCTGATGATAGATAATATTGTAGTTGGAATGGCATATTTGGCTACTTAATTATTACTAATGGTTCAAATGGAACATCAAGTTACTGAGGATACAATGACATGAGACTTTCTCTTTTGAAGGTTTCTCATGCCTTAACTCCTTCTTGTCTTGGTATGTTGTTCCTTTTCTAACTGTGCAGCAAGTTTGATATATATATTTTGTCTTTCTCTTACTCTAGTTGAGCAATGAATATCCCTTCACCGTCATGTACGCTTTCATCTTTGGGGAAAAAAAACCATGAATTTCGATTACTTCTCGCCACATATCAAAGCCTGTAGTTCATCTTGATTTAATTTTGTTCCTTTATATATTGAAACTGTGTGAGTATTTTTGAAATGCCATCACCTATGCAGTCTATAACTACGCCAAGGGTAGATGGATTGCAGACAGCAGAAGACCATTGTATTCTGGCTTTGGCTGTAAACAGTGGTTATCAACAATGTGGGCATGTAGAGTGACTCAGAGACCCGATTTCTACTACGAGGGATTCCGCTGGCAACCCCAAAATTGTGACATGCCAGAGTTTGACCGATTTGCATTCTTGAGAAAGTAGGTATATGTTATGAGTCCCACATTGGGGAGCCTCACAAGTAGAGTGGGGTTTATAAGTTCAAGGGGTTCTCCCTCCTAATAGGCTAGTCTTTTGGGAATGGGCTCTCCCTTTGGGCTTATGCTCATCTCATTGGTGCTTTCATTGAGAGTCGACTCACTGGAGAGGGCTACCTACGGAGGGTTCTGACCGGCAGAAGGCCGAGTGAAGTGCCGTAGAGTGGAGCCGCCGGGGACGTCAGCTTTCGAGGGGGTGGCATTGTTATGAGTCCCACATTGGGGAGCCTCACAAGTAGAGTGGGGTTTATAAGTTCAAGGGGCTCTCCCTCCTAACAGGCTAGTCTTTTGGGAATTGGCTCTCCCTTTGGGCTTATGCTCATCTCAGTATATATAACTATTTATCTCCCTGATCTAGTAGTTGAAGTATATAACTTTACAACATTATGATATGGCTGTGTTTAGTGTTTACTCAACGATCGCTCATTTTCTGTTCTTCATATCAGATGGGAAAACACAAACTTCTCCATGAATACCAATTTGTTGAACTTAACTGTTAGTTTTTGGCCTCTAGAATGCAGGACAAAACAATTGCATTCATAGGAGATTCATTGGGGCGGCAACAATTTCAATCTTTGCTGTGTATGGCTTCTGGGGGAAAACCGAGCCCTGAAGTCAAAAGTGTAGGATATGAGTTTGGTCTTATTAAGCCGAGTGGAGCCAAGCGCCCCGATGGCTGGGCTTACAGATTTCCAAAGACTAACACCACAATTCTATATTATTGGTCTTCCACTCTCTGTGATCTTCAGCCCCTAAATATGAATGACGCTCTCACCAATGTTGCCATGCACTTGGACCGCCCTCCAGGATTCATTAGACGTTTCCTTCATCACTTTGATGTTTTGATCCTTAACACAGGCCACCACTGGAACCCTGGGAAGCTTAATGCAAACAGGTGGGTGATATATGTTGATGGAAAGCCAGTTAATGAAAATGAAAAGCTTGCTCAAGTGGAAAATGCCAAGAACTTCACAGTGTTTAGTGTTGTGAAATGGCTTAATTCACAATTGCCTTCACATCCCAGGCTCAAAGCTTTCTTTAGGACTATATCGCCAAGGCATTTCTTCAATGGAGATTGGAACACTGGAGGCAGCTGTGATAATAACATGCCGTTATCTCACGGTAGTGAGGTTGTACAAGAAGGATCAATGGATCTAACCATCGACGGGGCGCTAAAGGGTACGAAGATTAGAATACTAGATATAACTGGTATTTCACAATTGAGGGATGAGGCTCATATCTCACGTTACAGTACAAGAGGAGTCCTTAATGCCAGCGATTGCTTGCACTGGTGCCTACCCGGAATCCCAGACACATGGAATGAGCTCCTTGTTGCTCAGATATAGGGGGAAAAACAGAGAATACAGCTTATAGGGGAAAAAACTTCAGGTAGTTCATTCACAGTAAATCTGTTGCTTTACCAGAATACAGCGCAGAGATTGATATGTAGTAGGTACTCTAAGATCATAAGATACCTATTTTTTTAGCAAAGATTAAATGTTAAACTGACCTAACGCGATGGAAGTCAAACGGCCACAATTTCTTATGTAATTTGATCTAAGCATGTGAGCTGTCTATGGATAACTCCTATATTAGGTGGGTAAGATAGAAGACTCCCAGATGAGACGAGCTTTTAGAAATGCGGATTTGGATGTCACCAGTGCTCAGTAAATTGAATAGGATGCTTGGTATTGTGATATCAAATATGTGTGAACTTGGACCTCTGTGCAGAAAGAAATTTTATATCAAATAGAGTTGGACTAAGAAAAATATATAAATAAAATTATTCATAAACTCTATATAATATCTCAAACTTTGAATCTCTATTGTAAGAAGTGTTCACATTCCGAATAGAATTGTAAACAATGGAATGATATATGTGCTTAAAAAAATAAATTAAAATGTGATGTAATTCATTCTTGATTTTTCATGAGTTTGCCACTTTTGTAATTTAGCATCTTTGCTTATGGTTGCATGACCCAAGCAAGGGGTGTGTGGGGATTGACATGCTCATCTACAATTACCAATAAAATGTGTCCAAATCCAATTTGACATGTGAAATTTTTATTTCTAATTAATTTGCAGACCACATATATCACTCCGCGACGTCATTCATTGGATGGGTGGGGTCGATGGTGGCTGCCTTTCACTCATGGCCAAGGAAAGCCCTATGTTGATGACTTTTCGCCTTTTGTTCTGTGAGAACAAATGAAACACTAGCAAGAAATTTCCCAGAATTTCCTTCCTGTTTTCGTTGGCTTCATGCATTACAGCATTTTTTATCTTGACTACTGCAAATTTATATTTAAAAAATTATTTAGTTTTTTTTATATCTTTTCCATTAAATTTTTAATCAAAATATGATAATTTATTTTTCAAATGTAAAGGATGTAGTAGGCCAGAGTTTTTAATAATAATTTTTCCAATAAAAATATAAATTGTCTCTTTACTATTATTTTTTATTTTTTCCATATTTTGATTAAATAAATGAATAATAAATATACCAATAATCATATCTAATTGTAATCCTTTCGAGAAAACATAAAATTTCAGGGAAAACAGTAAATTATTTAGTCACTTATTTTATAAAAATAAATAAATAATGCGTTTGGTTAGCTTTTACTTTGTATTTCACCAGAATATATTGGAAGAACTAAAGACAAGGATAAAACATCAAGTTGATTATATTTAAGGATCTTATAGAGGCACGTGATTAATTGTTACCTTGAAATGGAGCACTTTATCCCCTTTAATGTCATGAACAACGCACATCCCAGCTCTTCTTCCAACTCTATTCTGCAATTTTATATAGTATATTTGGATTCATACTAGAAATTATCCAGATTAAATGAATTAGTGAATTTTTTTTTTTTTGGCCTTGACCTTTTTGTTATTTTATTAATAACAAGATGGTAAGATGATAAGTTGATTACGGCCAACCCATGTGCCATTGACTTGTATTTGTATTATGGACTATGGTTTCTTCTTCTTTTGACTTAAATATTATGGTTTCTTCTAGAAAAAATAGAAGACGAGTAAAAAACTACATTCCATTTTTCACCTGGAAATGAATATCAAGACATCTATTATTATCTTTTCCTTATAACCTAGCCCCTTAAATAATAATAAAAAAAGTTAAAAGTACCTTCATCCTTTACATTATACAAAATTTTATTTTGATTTTTTTTAATTTTACAAAGTGTTTTTTTAATAATCTAATCTTAACACTATTAGTTTAAAAATGCTGTCATTGAAAATTTAAATATTAACAAAATATTCATAAATATTAATATATTAAATTTAATTTCTTAAAATATCAATGATTGACATAAAAATTATGTCAAACTAACAGTATTAAGACTAGAGGACTTAAAACACGCTTTATATAAAATTAGAGAGTTAAAGGCATATTTTTGTCAATAACAAATGACAACCTCTCCTAAGAGGGGAAAAAAAAAACTCATTGAAACCACCTCTATTTTAAAATATTTGCCAAGGTTAGGCTATAGTAAAATTTGATGATATTCGACTAAAATATTCTTCCAAAATTATGTAGTTTATAAATTATAGTTTGGTTTGGTTGATGGTTATTGGAAATATACGTAATTGTATTCATTAAAATTCTAAAGTCACATTTATTTTAAGAAAAAAAATCTAATGTATTTTGAAAGAAAGTTATATATAGTATTAAGATAAGGACTAAAATAAATGTCGTTTCATTGGCTATGTGTATGAAATAGATCTTGGGAGATGCAAGATCACATATATGATTTGATTTCTGAGATTAATCCTTAGCTATTTGTCGGTAGATATTCTTGGTCTATACGGACAAAAAAAAGATAAGGACTAATATCTTAGCCCCAAAAAAGGGAAAAATAAATGAGGGCTAATATTTTTAATTTACATTTTAAAATTTTGGGGGTCCAAAATATCATTTTTGTTTTTATTTGGCCCCAAAGAGTAATTTACTGATCCCAAAATTTCTTTGTTTTTAAGCATACACTTCCGTGTTGGCGCAGAGGGAGAAGAAAAAAATTCAACTCCATCAAGGTCAGTGTCATCTATTCCATGCACTTGCCACCGTCGTTACCTTATGTATCTGGTTACTGAACCCCAAATGTCAACCTGTGGTCCTCTTTAGATGATAACGTACCTCAAACTTTCCATAATCACAACAGCTTCCTCCATTCTCACCTAACCGCTATATATACACCAATACAGCGCATATTTCTTCCACACAAAACTCAGAGTAATATGGTTTCATCAGAAGGGGCAATGGTGGATTCCAAGATAAGAGGTTCTTTGGCGGAGAAGAGGATGAAGATGAAGATGAAGAAGAAGAAGAGAAGTTGGAGTAACGGTGAAAGAGTAATGCCACCTGTGAGAGGGCGCATCAAGCGTCGCATCTTTTCTGGTATCCTCCGTAAAGTGACTCTTACTCTTCACAAAACCTTTGACTTCTTTACTTGATCGATAACTTACTTGCTAGGTTCTAAGTTCGTTGCTGTTTAATGTTGTATTCGTGTTCGATTATTATGTTTACAGAGTTTGAGAGGTTGTTCTTCTGCTGTAAATGGCAATATATATCTTTATGAACCAGTGACATGTAACCCATCTTTAGTGGTGGAAGGTCGGGAATGCGACCCGATTATTATGTCAATCATTTGTTTATCTTATGTAATTAAAAATTTATAGAGATATCATATATAGTATGCTCTCATTCTATCGTTATCCTGTATTTTTGTGCTCTTTCAGTATTTTATTTATTTATCGTTAGGAGATCGGCGATCAAAATCTGTTATATATCTATCATCATAATGAGGGGAAAAAGAGAAAACTTAATACTTTCCAAAAGTATTACAATAAGATATCGTACTGCGTCCAGAATCAGGTAAGCTACATCGAAGTTACTCAAAGCGAAATGCAACAACACAAGTGCTTACGTGGTTTGTTTAATGTTTTATTTCATGGGTTTTAGAAAAAGACAAGGAAATTAAAGAAACGCGTTTATATATCATAAATCTCTTGAGAGGTATGTGAAGGCTCTGATGGAACAGGATATCATTGTCAAGAAAAAAAAAATCAACACGAAATTCCCTCACACTCTCCACCTAAATTAAATTTGTTCGGGCTTGTAGGTTCAACCCACATTGATATCGAAGTCCATTGCTTTTCACTTTGTGAAAATACCCCTTTGACTTTTGAGGCTTTTAGCTTACAACTTTAGTTAATTGATGGGTTGGCTTGGTTTTGTATGTAGTTCACAGACACCCTCACTGATATTCCAACGGCACGCCAAGTCAAGTCAATATACGGGATAACGAGAGTATGGAAAAATAAATCAGGCGTAAAACAAACTTTATAAGTTTTGTATGGTGCTCACCCTTTGTCGTAATTCACACTCATATGACATGTAATAACGTGTGCGCGTGTATGTGTTTGTGTGAGTATGTCTGTATGCATGTGCAGGCTCGTGAGACTTTTAACATTTGAGAGCTTGACGAGTGCCAACAACAACTATATGTGAATGAAACTCATGCAAATCAATTCCTATATTTGATCAAATGGGTTCATGATAAAATTGTAAATACAATTCAAAGTGAGAATTTCGTTGCCAAATGTGGCGTACACTCTTAAAGTATAAGAGACAACAGCAGCACTAAACAACATTGAAAGAGAAGGGGCCTGCAAATGGATCCTCAAAAGGGTCATTCTGTCTCAGCCAGCATATTATTCACATCAAAGCAGTATTCCTATTTCCTAACAATCAAACTGAGAAGTATGATCTAATAAAAGTAGAAATTGTCATCCTCATCTGGAAGAAAAGGGAGACTGATATGATATTGGTATCCGTCATCTTTCATATTATGGACCAGTTCACTGATTATTCCATTTATCTCCGCAATCTGACCATGACACTTGTCCTTGGCTGTAAACTCGTGTCTTGTATTTCTTACCTCAATCCAACTGCAACCTGCCTCTTTCTTTAAGCCTCTCTCCTCCATGATTCTTTTGATTCTGTCGGCATCACTCCATCTTCCTGATGCTGCATATATGTTTGACAGCATAACATATCTAGCTGTGTTTTCAGGTTCCAACTCGAACAGAGCTTCTGCAGTCCTCCTTGCAAGGTCCAAATTCCCATGGACTCGACATGCACCCAATAGTGCTCCCCACATGGCGATGTGATCCGTACCATCCGGTGTTCTCTCGATTAAATCCAACGCTTCCTCGAGTCTGTTTTTCCTCCCAAGTAAATCAATCAATATAGCATAGTGATCAAGTCTAGGCTTCACTCCATACTGGTTTTCCATCATGTCTTTCAACTCTAGTCCTTCATTATCTAAACCTGCATGATCACAAGCAGATAGCAAACCAAGAAATGTCACATGATTAGGCTTTACATTGGCTTCTATCATCCTTTTGAGGAGGGCCAGTGATTCCTCACCACGGCCATTCTGAGCAAACCCATATATTAATGTGTTCCAAGAGATTATATCCCTCAAAGGAGTCGTCTTGAACAAATTTTCAGCTGATTTCATGTCCCCGCACTTGCTGTACATGTCAATTAAAGCATTAGATATATACAAATTAGATAAGTAGCCATTATTTCTGTTTCTGATAATGTGACCATGCATTTGTTTACCTCTTTCAATAAGTGCCATATCTGCACAAGCACTCAAGACACTGACATTAGTTGGAGCACTAGGTCATACCCCCTCCTGCAGCATTTGCTTAAAATGATACAGAGCTTCCTCAAAACGCCCATTTCGTGCGAAGCCCGTGATCAAAGCAGTCCAAGACACAGTATTTTTCATTGGCATTTCGTTAAATATCCTACACGCCTCTTCCAATCTAGAAGCTCGTGTTTAAGCGACAATCATCGAAGTCCAAGACACAACATCTCTCTCTGGCATTCGACAAAATATAGAACTACAGATGTTGGGTAAGCCACATTTTCCATAAGCATCGATTAAAGCATTGTTAAGGATTACGTTCACCTCCAAACCAATTATAACTGCGATGCCATGGACTTGACGCAACCAATAAAGGGAAGCTAAAGAGGCACAACTACCAACTATACTAACGAGCGTAAACTCATCTAATAGCAAACAATCATAATCCTTCTGCATCTTCCAGAAAAGCTTCACTGATTCTTGGTGAAACTCATGATGTGGCAGACCAGTGATCAATGAATTATAACTGATAAGGTTTGGTTCAGGCATTTTATCAAACAGTGAGTGAGCCCTGTCAAACAAACCCATTTTACAGTAAAAAGAGATCATCATATTCCACGTACGTGTTGTCTTGTGGGAAAGATCGTCGAAGGTCCTTTGAGCACCCTCCACACAGCAGCACTTAATGTACATGTCTATGAGACGGTTGGTGAGGAAAGAATCGAAGAAAAGTGCGGTTTTGATAAGGTGAGAATGCAAGGCCTCGCCAAGTTCCAGATTTCTGTTCGTAATGCATTGAGAAATGAGAAATGCGTGCTTCTTAAAGGAGGATCGGATAACATCATGAAGCATGATCAGAGACTTCAACACATGAAGTCAAAGATATGAAGGGGCTATCGGGAAAGGAAACGTACGCTCTGGCAATGCAAACTGTTTGATAATATCCCTCAAAGGAACAATTTCAGTTGAAAGGCGATTTTGAAGTGCCTGGTCTGGTATCCTCGATGAGGCTGGCAAGACCTTCAAGTGAATCCCGGAGTTTTCAATAAACCGATCGTATCAGGTTTTCCCTGAAATGCCGGCAGAGGAAGCCACACTCCAATCTGAGATGCTCGACGGGGAACCAGCCCACAGACACACAGATGAAGATTGAAGACAGAGAAGCCAAAGGAGAGAGGGAAGATGCTGAGGCTGTGAGGGACTTAGGGTGGTCGACTGGTGGAGATGGCGACGGAACCAGAGCTGGAGGTTGAAGATCATGCGGCTGCGTTTATCTTCCCACGTAAGATGCACATTGAGATTTTTACAGTTAATGAGTATTCGCCTGGCAGTACTTACAGTGTTGGGCTCTATCGCAAGGTAAGAGACTTGATTCTCACGCGGAGTCCAGTGGAAAATTCATATTCTCAAGAAATAGTTGAACTGTTGAAGGACGAAAGCGATTCTGAACTTAAACTAATCTCACATTAGGAAATGCAGTTGTGTTTATTTTGCTTAATGGTGGTCTACGTGCAAGATCTGGTGACCTTTCCTCTGTTTTGTGGTACCACCAGCTTCCATGAATTAGAGGTAAATGCTTTATACTTGTCTTGGCGATTCACTCGTAATTTATTGAAATGAACATTAAGCTCAATTTGGTAGCGGGCTCAAATCAAGTTAAGTGCCACTTTTGCAAACTTGCTGCATCATACTCATATGAAGGGGAAAAACAATAAATAGAAAGCAGATTCTGATGAATCCAGATGGAACCATAGCTAAAGATGTGAAATTACCATTAAAAAATCATAAAGAACAGAAATTAACACCATATTATTGCGATCTGTTGGCACTTGGTACTGTCTCAGCCTGCTATCAATATTAAATCAATAATATATATATATATATATATATATATATCATATAGGACACTCTAGTGTTATATATATGGGATTGATATATCTTGTTCGGTCGTTGTCCCAAGTCTGATGTCTGAAATTCGAACAAAATTCAGGACATGTGAATTCTCTTGAGTCGCCATCTTCTTCAGATGATGGTGCTCTTAATTTCCCTTCTTGACCATCTATATCTCAGAATTACATAAGAAATAAACCTGTAGAACAAGATGAAGCATACCATGACACCCACGTTCTTCCATCTACAATTTTCCTCACCATATCCTTCTTCTTTAAGAACACTAGCTCCAGTCACCATGCATGACCCAAACGCGTACCCCAAGCACTTTTTTGAGTTGGAGAACTCATTGATCAGAAAACCTTCAAAGGGATACTTAAACAGAGATATATAGTGCATGAAAATCCAGCAATTCGGGATTTCGTTCTTTGATATGAAATAGCCTGAGAACAAGAAGAATGATCCTATAACCCCACTGATCACTGAGTTCCCAACAATAAAATTAGGCACCAGAGCACTGAAACATACCACAACTGAATTCGCCGTATAAAGAATTAACCAAATTAGCAACAAGAAGTACAAAAATGCCGTGAAATTCCTGTTCAGCCCCACAAGCCAATATAAGGGTACAGTGAATATAATTGCTAGTATTAGTAGAAATGGCAAGTAAACAAGACCGTTGGCAATAGCATAAGATGAAACTCTGTAGCTACCACATGAGGTTTCCTTCATTAGAATCTCCCTTTCTTGCAGAAAAATTGGTGGAGCTTCTATTGTGCTTGTTAAACAAAAATGTCAGTATGAAAGCAAATAGACCTACCGTTTCTGCAGCTCCCACTAGATCATCCTTAAGATTACAAAAGATGGATCCCAGAATGAGCCCGGACATGAGCATCTGAATTGTTCTAAATGCAAAGAGCTCCTTTGTACGAAAGATATTCTTGGAGAATCTGTGAGTGAGAATCAAAGTTTCTCTCATTCTAGAATTTGCATAATCACACTTGAATTCAAGTCCACTGGATTGTTGAAAAAACTGTTGCAGGGTAAACCTACCACTTTTACTCTCATCTTCATCTTCAAATTTCTTTTGTTGCCCGGTTACTGGCAATTGGGGGGGGGGGGGATTCATGCTGAACTAGTTTGCATTTTTGTTGTTGCTGAATGGTTTCTAAGGATTCAATGGCAAATTCAGCTACATTAACTTGAAGAGGAGGATCTAGACCCATTAATCTCATATTCACACTCAGCAACTCCACATTACCGTGGTGTAACACAGAGCCATTGGCTAACAACAATATAGAATTAAACAATATAGAAACTATATATACTGTAAATGGTTTTGGAGTATGCCACCTCGCAAGTACGTACGACGTATGCTTTTAACACATAACCATGGATGAGATGAGAACAACTGGAAAACACGAGGTACATTCTGGTATAGCATTGAGCAGATCGTAGGATGCTATGAATGGTTTGAACTTGGCGAGTTTTGGTCAGAAAACATTCTCCAAAAGCTATGACTAAACCTCCTACAATAAGCTGGTAAAAACACATCGCTAAGATAGGAATTGGTTGTTAGAAAATAATGATCATTTGAATCAAGTTAGCGGGTGTTTGGAGTTGGAGAGACAGAGTGTGAAGTATATTCAATCTAAATTTTGATTGGCCTGCATAAAAGAAGTTTTTTTTTTGTTTTTTTGGTACAATGCATAAAAGAAGTTGAATATAGAGGGCTATATTCAATATAAAGTAATAACGGTATTAATTTTGTATTGAAATTAAATTTTTGGAGGATTTTAAACCCATATAAATTTGTCATCTGTTGTCATTTTCACAAGGTGTTTGGTTTTATATATAAAAGGAGCTCGTCTGGGCTCCAACACATGATTCAGTGTGGCAGAGGAAGCACCCGGGACCACTTTTCCATTTATGAAGTTCACCAGTCATCCACCCACTAACATGTCATCATCACTTACAGATTTTCTTTTTTCCCGATAAATTTTCTATGACCATTGATACCAAAGAATATTGATGAGCCAAAAAAAAAAATCAGTTTCTCTCTCCCTCTACCCCACATGCACACCCAAAAAAGTAGGTTTATCAACGTCACATTCCCATTCCGTTGTCAATTAGTGAACTTAAAATACTATAATTATGGGGGAAATTTTGATTGATCAGTCAATAGAAATTAGAAAGTGACCTGTTTATAACTTAGTGGTATCAAATCGCTGTTTCTTCTGGTTTCAAATATGTGGTTTCATCAACTTGTTTAAATATAATGAATGATTTGGACCTACACACAAAAAAAAAACATATGATCACTTATTTGGCTTCTGTATTTATCTATGATTATGATGTGACCCTGCATATTGTTTTATATGCTTGGGAGATGCCTTCTTCCATGCAGGGCATGATTGCAGAAAAATATCATATATTAATGCGTTTTTTGTTTGTTATTGGAGAGAATTTTAAGTGAAATTAACTCAATAGTATAAATTTAGGATATTGAAACAATATTTGTTACAACAAAATTGAAGTGTGAAAAATAAAGGAATTGTTATTAAAACGGATGCTTTATCATTCTTTCATGATATGAAGTTCATGAATTAGGGGATCGAGACGATTCGCTGGCACTGTTTCAGCAACTTCTCCCTCGTCGTTACTCGCTACCCCCAACACACAACACAACACAACACAACACAACAAAGGAAAGGGTATTATGTGTCAGAAGTCATAACGGGTCTGGGGGCAGATGAAGCCACGAGGCTTTCACTTTCTCTGTTGAGGGAGGCTCCACGGACCCCGTGACCATGCCTTACATTACAACCCGTTTCACATCCCATGAATATGAAGCATGTGCCCCTTCCTTTTATTTCGAAGTGATGGAACTTGCAATCTCTTGTTTGTAGGAAATATTTCATATCATAAAATTTCAAAATCATTGGCGGAAGCATGTCTTCTTAATTTAACTTCACAAAACAGCTGAAGCTCACATATTTTTATGTGCATGCAAGTAATTCATTCATCCTTCCCTAGTTTTTAAAAAAACAAAAATAAAGGAAGTGATCATCGTTAGTGTCCATTGTTTAGGATCCCAGTATGGAGACCCAAACCTTTGTCACGGATTCAATTCCCCGCTAAGCGGACCTGCCCACCTACTTATTAGTGAGGATGGAATTGCATCCCTCATCTTTACACTTGTGTATTCCTCCCTCTTAATTACAAAAATTAATTAATTTTTAAATAAATTTAAAAAATTAAATAATTAGTTAATTATAATTAAATATAATTTTTAAGATAAATTTATATTATATACTATTTAATATATTTAAATTAGTTAATTAGTTCTTATATTAATTATAATAAATTGATTTATTTAGATTCCTAAATCTATAAAAAAATCAACTAACTCTTATAATTAGTACTTGAGGTAGTATTATTTGTGAAAAAATTATGTATTGATAAAAATCTTCTTTAATCATTTGCATTATATTAAAACTATTTCTAAATAAAAATCCCTTGATATTTGTGATTAATAAGTAACTTACAAAAATACAAGTTTAAAAGGGAGAATTAGATTAAAGGACATGGAGAAAATAATATTTGTTAAGAAGGATCATAAAAATTATAATTATTTAAAAGGATCAAATATCAAAATATAAATTTAAAATACTAAATTGCCCTTAATCAAATATTCTACATTTCTTCCTGCATCATTATTTTTTTAAGAAAATCAATATATATAGATAAATTTTTTATTTTAATATATATATATATATATATATATATATATATATATATTTGATTGTGGCAATACATTCGGAGGTGTGGGGCAATTCGGGTGGATTTTTTCCTTGAGACACCAGACATAAATAACTTCAATATCATCATCACTTAGTCCGTCTTTTAATTGAAGAAGTGAATTATCATCCCGCTGGAACAAGCAATTCATAGTACCACTTCTACTAATTGTGGATTCCTCCGAGCCCTGATTGGAAGTTGGTTCGCAACTTATGATGTATTCATGGTGGACAGGAGATGATGAAGAGGATTCTTAGTTCATACTCTCCACTGGATTGTCATCAACTTCAGATACCAAATCAAACCAGTCCTAACCTTTTTCCAAAAATTTATTGTATCAATAATAATAATAATAATAAAACCAGCCCCCGTTGAAATCCTGTTAATCGTTGGGTTTAAAGGTAATGGAGAGTTGCCAAATGCTAGGTCCAATAGATTTGAGTAAGATCTTGAAACCATTTTCTGAGAAAACGACAAAAGCTACAGCACTAAAATAACAAGTAAATCACTCCTTCAATGTAACTCCTTAAAAAAGGGATATTGTGATGTGGGTTAGAAAACAATTGTCTTGAATTTAGAAAATAAGGAACTAAAAAGCCTGAGATGGGAGGAGGAGGTGATTTAATTTATGATGAACAGGGAAGGAGAGCAACCAAACAATCCTCTAGAAATTGTTGTCATCTAGAAGCAAAGAACTTCAAAGAACATGGAAAAGGAGGGAAGAAAAAAGGAAAAACAAAAAACGAAACAAGAACCCAAGTTGATTAAATAAACAGTTGAGGGAATTACCAGTTTGATTGAGATTTGAATTCCATTTTTTATTGGATGTAAAGAAAATTTGGAATTAAGATAAAAACTCTGGACGAGGAAATGTAGGAGGAAACATAGGACGGTTAGTTCGGGCAAATTACCAATTTTGAATTTGTATTTTGATATTTACTCATTCTAAATAATTATAATTTTTATGGTCCTTCTTAATAAATATTATTTTTTTTCCTGCTCTTTGAATCTAATTCTCCCAATTTAAAAATAAAGTAGATTGATATCTCATATATTTAGATAAAAAAATATTAAACTAGCTCCTACACGTAGGGAAGAGTGCATTGATGATACTTCAATTTAATTAATATTTTATATATTTAAATTATGAATCTCACGAGTTTGACTATTTCCTCCTCCGGATGAGAAGGCCATTCTTCCCAATCATAGTATTAGTAGCTATTACTACTACTGTAGGGACTTCACAGCTGCAATTTCCATCTATTCTGTTGTGGCAGAAGCCACGTCCTTTCTTGTAGCTGGGTAAGTACATACGATGACCGCAAGTAAATTGTGGGATTCCAATCACACTTACGATGAATCCTTTACATGGATTCCTACTAATGCAGTTTTAACAACAAACAGAAAAGCTCAGTCATATATATATGAACCGCTCATGCTGATGTAAATCTTACGTACTTACACCGGCGGCCATGGTAATTCCATGCTGCTTCCAATCTTTTTGCTGGTTGTTCAGTATTGGACGACGCAAGCATGTAAATTTGTTCTTGTCGCTATTGTGAAGCCACTTTCTTTCCTATAAATTGTTGCCAATCTATAGTTTGCACTGCGAATTTCACGATGCTTCAATGCTCAGGTATATGATGGCTACGTGTTAAAACCCACTATCTAATTCACAATAACGACAACATCATGCTTGCATGGTTGCGTCCAACTTTTGAAGAACTCGTAAAAAGTCTCATGGTGGGCCCCACTTGCCTCTCTTTTTCATATCCAGTGGCAGGCAGACACATTGCAAAGCATGGCACCCGAAATTTTATATGAAGAACCCCATCGCTGAAGGTAGCTAATCAAGCAAGATTGCACCATAAGAAAAATTAAATACATGCATTTTCCTAAATTTTTGAAGGCTGAAAGTCAAAATCCAATATCTTGCTTGCATGTAAACGTCGCTTGCATTATTATCATATCCATTCGGTGTATGGACACGTGGGTATGGTCCCACCTGGCACGTAGAAGCCATTGTAAGGGATTGCTCCCTGAAGACGAATGTGGAAGCGCGTATTAGTGCTTTTGCGCCAACGTATATGTTCCTTTACCCAGAAAGCTGCCATGGCCGACTAAAAACCTTGTGCTATCGTAAATGCTGCGTAAGATCCCAAGTCATGACTCATAAGTAACACTTCTCTCACAAGAATATATGGCTGCCAAAAATATCATAGATGGGTACGTGTTCTAGAGCCATTATTATTATTACCATTTGAGAAATCAAAAGCATGTACTGTTACAATTCTGTTTAGCCTAAGCGGTGCGCAGTATAACTATAATCTACAATTTATACTGATGAAACTCTAAAAGGACACAAGCAGTCTGACAAAGATATATCAGTTTTTAAATTAAAAAGGTCAAGGGAAACCCTCATATAAAGAAAAAGAAAAAAGGAAGATAAGGTTATCCTAAAGCTAATACAGATATATAGCCTCACTGTTTATTTTGTTTAATGTCTAAACATTAAGGAAAAGCTCTCACGTTAAAACAGGTGCGAAACGGACTAAAAAACGAAAATTCCCTTACCATCAAGAAAAGTTAAAAATTAGATTTAGTCATCAATCCCAAAATGAAAGGTAGATGAAATGATGATAAAGCCACTCGGCTAGGGTTACCATTTGGCAGGTTGGTGATAACCACTACACATAGAAAGAAAGTATGAATCTATTTTGTCGAAGTCATACCTGAAGGGTCCAATTAAACAACAACAACTGTTCATGTCAAAACTTGACGCGGGGGTAGGTTAAAGTTTTTACCCCCTGCTCTTTTTTTCCCCTCCCTGCATCTGTCCTAGGCAAGAGGAGTTGCAGGAAGGGATAAGCTTCAAAGCGCCAGCTAAAGCCAAAAGCAAGCACCGTTAAAACACTTGTCCAAGGATCAACTCAGCGACGGCTAAAGGTGACCTCCCAACTACTTCATTATGCGAGAGTGCATAAGTTTGCTTTTAGTGAAGCGTAATGATTCATGAAGCCATCAAGTCATAGACTATTATTGGTTAGTAATTGCTTACGTAATGCAGCAAATTCCCATTTGGGCTGCTTAATTTTTGTTTTCATCCGTTTGTCCGATTAACTGATAGAATCATTTTACTAAAAACAGAATAGTAAGACTAAGACATAAACATGAATGAAGACTAGAACAAGTGATCAATTATGTATGTGCAGCTGGCAAACTGGAGATTAAAACCCCGTAGGTACTTCTATAGTTTTGTAAGAAGGATAGATTCTGACTGAACAATGAAATCTGAATTTGAAGAATTCAAACCGAGAAAACAAAGGGATAGTTAATTGAATTGATTCCCTCTTTTTAAGAGACAGAGCGACATGTCTCTGCTTTACCCAGCCTCCTTTTACCCGCTGATTCGTCCAACGCTGCAGCAATAATGAAAATTCAAAATGGGTTGCCTTTAAATTTAATCTTTAGAGTGCCAACTATAATCAACAGTAGGTGAGTTCTACACTTTCAGCTGATAAAAAGGACGGCTAAGGTGATTCATGGCTCATGAACATATGGCAAATGTGAAAGAGAACAAGGGTGACCCATGTTATCCAAAAGAACCTTTTCGGGGTCAGAGACCCATCATTTATTAGATTTTTCCACACAATCGTACACCATCATATTGACCAAACCTGAGATATCACCGATGATGATACTTTATCTTATTGGTTCATGCGAAGAGTAAAAAGGTACAATAAATGCTCTAACAGTGACAAAATTTCCCTTTAAATCATCAAATTACCAGGGCCATATAGTAAATAAAATGCATTTTAATTGGTGGGGATGAGATGATAATGATAATATTAGCTTAAGGGGAAACTCGATCATTGCTTTAAACTATTTTATTAGCATTAACCTTTGCAATTTGCATGCAGCGCACACTTGGAACCCATAAAGTTAAAAGGTGAAAAGAAGGCTAATTCCTGTATTGCGTCTTGAATAATGCTAATCCCAATTCAAAAAAGAAAACTGAGATAGAAAACATGTACCATCCGGATTAACTTAGCTATATGCAATAAATTAATATAACTTAAATGATCAAATTACAGCTAACTTGTTTTAATAGCATCCCCGGCCAGCTTCGTCCTTCTTGGCCCTACTTTCTTATGATAGCATTCCACGTATCGCCGTCTTTCTCTCACCAACTCAATTCTTATTTTGAGTCATAATCAACCTTCTCTCCCCACCTCCCTCTATAGGTATATATAATACCTAAACTGGACACAAATGCCAAAGTCCACTAAACATACTTAAAATATAGGAGATAATGGCAGATGGAAGCGTCAACCTTCCTCCTGGGTTTCACTTCTCTCCAACGGATGAAGAACTTGTCCTTCACTTTCTATACAGCAAAATTTCTCTTTTACCATGTCATCCTAACTTCATCCCTGATCTTGATATTTCTGTGTCTGATCCTTTTGAATTAAATGGTATGCTTCTACCTTTTGTCAATTAGTTCTATATTTCACAATCACAGTTACACATAACAAAAGAAGCTACATAATTAACCGTCGATACATGCATGGATGAAATTCTGAATCTACAAACAGATAAGGCGTGGTCAAGTGGAAATCAATACTATTTCTTCACCAAAGTGAGCGAGAACAGAACCACACAAAGTGGGTATTGGAGAGAAATAGGACTCACTGAGTCTATTGTCTCGGCCGCTGACAAGAAAGTGGGAATCAAGAAGTACCTCGTATTCAACATTGGAGAAGCTCCAGAAGGTACTGAAACCAGCTGGCTAATGCAAGAGTATCAGTTCTGCTCATCAGGGTGTAACACTACATCACATAGAAGTACCAGAGGGAGAAGAAAACAGGTAAGTGATTTATTTTTTTCAATTAAGACCATTTAGTTAGTAGTGGTACCATATACAGCAAATTATTAGACCTCCAATTGATATCTGCTAAACCTACGAGACAGGATCAGAGCCAGAGCAAATGGGCTTTATGCCGTGTTTTTGAAAGAAACAGAGAATCTCAACAAGAAGTGAGCTGCTATGATGATGATGATGAAGATGACAGCAGAACAGAGTTGTCATGGCTGGACGAAGTTTTTTTGTCGTTGGATGATGATCTTGAAGAAATTAACCTGACTTATTACTAGAATTACGGTATATTTATATGATAGGAAATAACTACTTGCATAATCATAGTTCTAAGTTACATGTATTTGAGTGGCAATCTAGCTAGTTACATGTATTCGAGTGGCAATCTAGCTAAGGCACCATATTTACCAGAAGAACCTCTTAGTTAAATTGTATCTGTTTGCGTAATGGCTTTGTTGTCGCCTTTCCAACTTCCTTGTAAACCTGAGAATATATTAGCTTTGCCAAAATGCAGCTCATGTAATTTTCTTTCTTTGTATGATAAAACGACTTTACCACTTTCTACTTTTAGCATCTTACTAGTAAGATAACCAGTTGTTATATTTTTTTTTTTGTTACAAGGAGAGGGCTAATATGCCCTAAGTTAAAATAACTTAATTTATAAGGGGATCAAATCCCAAACACTCCTTAACCACAATATCTTTTAAATGAGCAGGGCATAAGTACAACATTTGTGTATCCCTTAAACTATCATTTGCGAGGGAATCTACCAATTGATTTTACTTTCTGGGTACATATTGTATTTTCAGCTCTCAAGATAAATTCATCATCTTCTGTATCTGTAAAAGTAAAAGGCTGCATGTGTGGACTGTTTCCTTTGTTAACATATCTACAATATTCTTGACACCCGATTAAAGTATAATCTTCTTAAATCCTAATTCCCAAGCAAATTTTAGACCCTTAAAAATTGCCCATTGTTTATAATATTTTTTTACACCAGATGTCTCGTAATCAAAATCTAAACCAAGCAATCTTACTATTTGGCCCAACCAAGTTTGATAATTGGATCTGGATGATGCTCTGCATTTGGATATTCACTATTCACTTCATGCAACAAAAAGGTAAAAGTTGATCAAATGAATATATCTTATATAACAAAAAGGTCAAGATTAGAGACAGTTTTACATGTGCGAGATCCTTTAGAAAATTTTTGCTCAGAGTAAAAAATCGAAACAAATAGACAGAAAAATTTACGAGCCTCAAAATCACCTCATCTGGTACCCCAAAATCATCAATCCGGGAGAAAAAGCATACAAAGGGTGCCCTGCTTTCTAATACATGACTCATACCATGGGACTTGTACGATTCGTAATTTTCTTTTCGGCCGGTTGATTATTCTTAATTCGCTCCATTTAAAAAAAAACACATTGTAGATATGGATTTTAATTTAATATGGTCCTTATCCTTGATATAATAACAAAATTGAAGAAGTTGAAAAAGTAGTCTTGCTGATGCTTACAGCATAAATCCATAGTATTCATATATTATTATTTTATTTCACAAACAAACACTCCTCTATCTTGGAATTATGTTTTCCACATCTTCATCCTAATCTATAAAATATATTTATTTTTCCAGCTATTAATTATAAGGGGCAATTGAGGCATTTCACCACACTGGACGTGCGTGGCGATGGATCATAAGCTTCCCTGAATGGCTAAATTCAATTGTTTTTTCCAACTATTTTCCCAAGATTTTCAATTTTTAATTGGTAATATATGTAGCAAGAGCGATGAATCTGAGAAGGGATTTTACCCCCTAGAGACGGCTCTACCACTTCATCTCCATACTAGGCATCTCTAGTGGTTGGGGAACCGGCCGGGTTATGGCTCTATACCTGAGGAAATCGACGACCATCCTCCGCCATGTCAAATCAAAGATGGCCTTCATGGCTTCACTTGAACGAGGCTCTTGGAGTTCTTCGACCCCTCTCTTTTACCGGAACGTCCAATGTCAGCCAAATTTCAGAAACTTAAGTAATATTCGCCGACTTGAATCGACGATGGCACAAAATCGTTTGAGTTCTGTTTATGCCGATGAGAATCAGGTACTCACTGCTAAACTCCCCGTAGGTGCAATGCATAGCACGGAAATTTGCATTCAGTATAGTGCAGATTTCCAGTCATGACTCTTGCGAAAGATTTTTCATTTCTGCGAGTCTTGAAAACAATTTTGCGTCGCTCAACCAAAATTGCAAAATCGTTATCCAAAAACAAAAAAAACGACTTTTTTGCTCCCGATTTTTTTTTGGGTATTTTTTTGGTTGCCCACCCGGAATTTTGTCCTCGTTATATCCGGATCTGACCCGCGTCGCGTATCTGGCTATGTTGGGTGAGTCTCTTAACGGGGATTTTCTGCATTCGCTAAAACTCAAACTCGAGACTTCGCTTAAGCGATACTGAGCCGCTTATCACTCGCATCAACTATTTGATATTTTTTTTTTGGGTATGAAATCACGAAAGAAACGAGCTTTTGTTTGGGCCGTACACGAAGAAACGAGTTGGACACTAAAAAGAATGGATTCGGGCCGGAGATCATTTTTATCTCTCTAGACACTGTTAACAGAATAGCCCAACTGTAGTCCAGTTATATAGCCCAATTGTATTAACTCATAGCTCCTGGTGTTTAGATTAATTCGGCCTGTCTAATATTAGTTTCGCCTAAAAAAAAAGAGATTTTGCCCTATCCTTATATAATTGATTGATGAGCCCAACTTTTTAAAAAAATTCTTGTATAAAAAAAAATAAGGAAGGCTAAAATAATTTTGTATTATAGACTGTTTAGACCGTTGTAATCATTGACACGTAACGAAATACCGACTACAATTGCATTTCATTCCTTTTCTTTGTCTTTTAAGATCTGTACCAAAACCGTGTTTGACTCGAATGTTTTGGGACGATTTCTTCATTCTCGACAGTAATGGAATTCATTATATTACAGTTTCAGAATTTCCATTATTCCAAACTCTCCTATGTGGTCTTTTTTAATTGATGGACCATGTAAGGAACACTGTTGGAGCACCCATCATCCATTATTACTAGTAGATCTGGTTTCTGCAATACGAATGAAGCAAACTGCGACAAATATTATCATTCAAGCTGTTAAAAGAACCTGCAATGCTTGGATACTAAGTTTATGTGATGAAGTAGCGATCCAGCCCTTAATTTTAACAACTAAAAAGTGATGAAGTTAAATTTTTCGAGGGTGATTGAAGCATTTTAAGGTCTATGCTGAATCCGTTTGGATGCTCACTGTGACTTTAGTTTCTCAGCACTCTACATACAAAATCAGCATGCCATGCATTTTTAATTAGATAGGGGCACTAAAGCTGGCTCGTTCTTTTGGAATGTTTTCATTCTAACTGGATATGACAGGTTTTGGATTTTCCCGGAGGAACAGTGAAATTCACACCTGAAATGAGGTTTATATCTGAATCTGCTGAGGAGAGAATACGCTGCTACCGGGTACTTGCTGACAATGGGCAGCCAATTCTGGGCTGCAGCTTTGAGAAGGTCTTCACGTGCTCAATACATCCTAGTATTTGTATTCTCTTTGCGATTGCTACGAGTGAATTAAAGGATAATATTATGAAAAGAAACTGATGGATGTCAGTAATATTAGGTTAGCATGGAAACTGCTGTCAAAATGTATCATAACATGGTTACTCTTCAAGCTATGGACACACTCTTTTATGAAGCACAAAGACAAGGTCGAATTTCTTTTTATGCAACGACCATTGGAGAAGAGGCTATCAATATTGCATCAGCTGCTGCTCTCAGCATGGAAGACCTAATCTTCCCTCAGGTATCATACATATAAAAGGAGTCTTTTTTGGTTCAGTCTGTATTTTTAACTAGAATATAACCTATTGCTTTTTTGGGGATTTCCTTTATTAATTTACAGCCTTATCTGATTTGAGTAAGGATGGAAATGATACAACAGTGATACAGATTTTGATTACATGCAGTATAGGGAACCTGGACCCCTGCTATGGCGTGGTTTCACTTTGCAGGAATTTGCGAACCAATGTTTTTCCAATAAATATGATAATGGGAAGGGACGGCAAATGCCAATCCATTATGGGTCTAACCAACTCAATTACGTAACTGTAGCATCAACAGTTGCGTAAGTATCTAAAGGTTCTTCAATTATGCGTTGGTGCATAAAACTTTTTCTTTTTTTAGCTCATCACTCCTTTATATTGAAAGTTGCAAAAGTGCCTAACTTGCCCTGACGTTTCAGCTCGCAACTTCCCCATGCTGTTGGAGCTGCATATTCCTTAAAGATGGATAAAAAAGATGCTTGTGCTGTCACTTATTTTGGTGATGGCGGCTCAAGCGAGGTAATTACTACATAATTTCTGTCATGTAAGAGGTGCATTTATTAAGAGAAATGTTTAGATTACTAATACACCACATGGAGTAAGAACTTGTATCTGGTTCTGTCAGCACTTCCAAGGAATTCAGCCATAAGTATCACTTGTATTGATTTCTTCTTAATTAAAAGCTAGACAGAGAGGTGCTATAGAGTGTTCTTTTTGTTTCCTTCAGCAATGAATGATCCTCGGTAACTGAAGAGATTTGACCTTATTCTATATATTCTTATTGATTGAGTGCGTTATCAGGGGGATTTCCATGCTGCTTTAAATTTTGCAGCTGTTATGGAGGCTCCTGTTATTTTTCTATGCCGGAATAATGGATGGGCTATTAGCACGCCTACATCAGATCAGTTTCGAAGTAATTTCCTTACCCTTTTTTTATTTTGGTATGCTCTCTTTGGTCAAGTTGGTAGCATTGTCTCATAATGCCTAAATGCAATTGTTCTGTTTTCCTTATATGCATAGGTGATGGTGTTGTAGTGAGAGGGCAAGCCTATGGAGTTCGTAGCATCCGTGTCGATGGCAACGACGCCCTTGCGGTTTACAATGCTGTTAAAGCTGCTCGTCAAATGGCAGTCAGTGAGCAAAGACCAGTTCTGATTGAGGTAAGGTGACAACTTTTTTGGCGGCAATAAGACGTGCTGTGATGTGAAGATATTTTAATGGCAGACCAATGTTATATTTGTTTTTCCTCCACAGGCCCTAACATACAGAGTGGGACACCACTCCACGTCAGATGATTCCACCAAGTATCGCCCCGCCAATGAAATTGAATTATGGAGGTTGGCACGAGATCCTGTGGCTAGATTTAGAAAGTGGATTGAAAGAAATGGCTGGTGGAATTCTGAGGCTGAATCAGAGCTTAGGAACAGTGCGAGACAGCAGGTAATAATATTGCTCCCTCAGAAAACTCGTTTCTTAGATTTTATGCAATGCACGAGACCCACACTAGTTAGTATAAAAGATATGACTGAATTGAAAGATGAATTTATTAACTTCATTGGGTTTCTATTACTTTACTTTTTTGACAGAATTGAGGCAGACTAGCAACGAACTAGATATGAAAATTTGTCTAATTACTGTGTTTTTCCTTCTACAGCTTCTGCAGGCATTTCAGCTGGCAGAGAAGGAAGAGAAACCACCACTTGCAGAAATATTCTCGGATGTTTATGATGTCCCTCCATCCAACCTTGTGGAACAAGAGAAATGTTTGAGAGAGACTATTAAAAAACATCCACACGATTATCCATCAAATGTTTCGATCTAGTTATGGGATTTGTGTTCATGTCATTACTCATTTCAATAATGAGCTTTCCTTCGAACTTCATATTTGTTCTGAACTGAATGTACAATTTGGGAAAGCAATAATACCAGGCCTTGCCAATGGGATTAAGTCTAGCTGAAGAGGTTAGTTCCTCACAACGTGACGAACTGAAGTTTGAATTCTGGCTAGGAGATATGCTTATATTTAGTGTCCGACAATATCTCAGATAGGATTATCTCTAATAGGAGAATACATATGCTAGCAAGAAAATAATATTAAGCCTTAAACTAAGAAGCCAGCAGATTTGCTAAATCAGATACATTGATTGGAGTGAACAATCATCAAAACAAAAAGGAAACTCCTTTTTTGCTTCATGTTAAGAGAGTGGAAACTGATTCCTGAATTAAATATTTACTCAAGTGACGCACGTAGTGGTATGACTTTGGGCATCCTTGAACAAGGGGCTTATAATTACAGTTCAAAAACCACCGACACGGTGGACCCTTCAATTGTTTCATTCTTTTTATGAAACGAAACAGAGGGAGGGATGCAATTGAAAAATGGAATGATGGAAAGAGCTTGTTATTAAAGTGTGTGGAGCACAAGAGAATGTATTGGAAACATGTAATGATTGAATTCTTTGAAAACTTAAAAAAGATGGCATAATTGGATCGTTGAATTGTAAACAAAAGCAAAACTGATATGAGCTACATGAAACGATCATCTTTTTTGAATATGAAAACAGATGCACTGTCAATATGGCGAATAAAATGCACTACTAATACATTCGATCTGGTTTTGCCTTCGTCTGTGTCGTTTGTGCGTTATTTAAGTTATGCACGATTGTTGTCTTTGTCAGAGTGTTCATATGTTTCCTTTGACCATCTAGATTCCAGTTCCCTGGAGGACCATGAATAGTTTTTTTTTTTTCCGCTTAGATATAGTTTTTTTTTTCACACTCAAAAGTTCAGGTAAATCGGGGTTATGAGAGTTTACAATAGTTAAGATATGCCTTCAAATTTAAAAAGTATTTACAAATATACTTATAGATTATATATCAATAAATTATTCATATCAGCAATAGGATTTGAATTCATAATCTCGTGTGTTATGATAACTCCATATCAAATTATATAAATCTTTGTTACATGGTTTTTAATATCTTCTACTTTTGCCTCTTGATGTATAAGACAGAATGAGAAAACAACTGATAGAAAAGTTAGTGACTTTCGGCTTATATGAAAATAACTGATAGCTTTAAATATTGCGTGCGCATGTAAGCATCAAAATGAAGAATGAAATGGAGGGTTTGTGGATATGTTGTTTTGACTAAGCAGAATATCAAAAATAAATGGGATCATTAGATAATGGAGGCTGGAATAAATAATATTCCAATCGGAGACAAAGTAGTGTTCAAAAGGCCCAGATTTCCTCACAGTAATGTCTACTATTTAATAAATGAAGGCTTTTGTCATTTTGTCGTTTGGTCTCTTTCTTCATTCCATTTTCTTCCTCTCCGCCGAACTTACCTGTTCTTCCGGGAACATTAATTTAGACTTGGTTTCCTCGCCTACTCACTTGACAAAGATGTTTCATATTAAGGTATGTATTAGATTGATATCAGAGACCAATAGTTAATTCTACAAACGATGAAGTTTGTTCTTCCTTGATGATTTTGTGAAACCAGAATCATTATTTGAGATAAGGGAGTGATTAGCGATTGATTGGATAGATGGGTCAAAGGAATTGAGAGAAGTTGAAAATTGAAGATTTAGGATCTTGGTAAATAGATTAAAAACAAAAGAAAGAAAAGATGTGGAGTATATGGTAGATGAAATGAGATGGCGGAATCAAAGTGCATGGAGGAGTTAAAATGAACAAGACAGACAGAGAGACAAACACACAGAAACAACATCGGTTATTGTGTGTGGATGTGGGGAATCTATTATAGATTGCGTTTAATGCATGCCCCATCATCATTATTTCTATTATTATTCCTCCATGTGCTTCTATATCTACGCTACTATCCAACTCTTCATATTAATTAGCTCAATTGCGTCTTCCTTTTCTCTTAAATTTTTCTAATTAATTAATTAATTTGTTCATATATCAGATTATTCCTTGGAATGATTCCAAAATCCTTAGAAAATTGCTTCTGCTTCTGCTTCTTCAAGAGAGAGGGCTAAAGTCCTAAGATAAATAAGACTAGATTATAAGGGAATTATATCCTAAACATTTATTGATCACAATAATTCTCAAACGTGGAGGGCAATAATATAATACTAACATAATACTCAAACCGTTATTTGTCAAAGCATCTACAAGTTGTCAGAATAAGACAAGTTAATTTATCATTTATATTATTAATTAGACTTAGGGAAATTGAGATAAGAGGTATATGTAAAAACAGGAATATAAAAGAGATACGCTTGTGCATGTGAATCTCACTTGTTTCCTACTCGTGTAATTAGAGAGTAGAATCAGTGCGCGATTAAAAAATAATAACAAGACGCAGCAACAGCAACAGGAACAGGAACAGGAACATAATAATAAAGAAAAGAAGGGGAATCATTTTCTAAAAAGGGAGAGGTCTCTAACGTATAATAATAATTATTGATTATAAGTAAAGGACGAAAGCAACTTGAGAGATGAAATGCGAAGGGGGAAGAAGTGATTTGATGAGTTGATAATAATTTGACAGCGTGCAATGAGCCTCCTGGTAGGTAATAAACAAGTCCTATTTGTCAGTTATGTGTGTGTGTGTGTGTGTGCATGGCAGTTATTAATCGTATAATTGATGTTTGAACCAAATGGATACATACACTAAGATCAAGTGAACGAGAATGCAAAGATATCGTATGGCTTTCCCGCAGTGACTTATTATTATCAAGCCACCAACTCACTTAGTGCTTTCCCTTCCTATCATTGCCTTGCCCCTCTGCCCTCTCCCTACCATTCATTTCATTTCATTTCATCCTCCTGTTCATTCACAGTACCAACCACGCTTTCAAACTTCAAATTAGTACACTTTAGTCATTATTATAAGTTTATTTGGAGAAATTTTTTTTAGTACTTATTAATAATTATTTTTTAATTTTATTCCTATTTAATTCTTATTAGTGAGAGAAAAAAATAGAGAAATAAGAATGATATATAAATGTAAATAGAGAATAAATTTAAATTTAAAAAAATTATTAATTTAAAATATATTTAATAATTTAATTATTATTTATTAGTATATAAAATTTGATTGAAATAGACTTATAATAAGGATCAGAGTAACACTCCATATGTAAGCCATATGAATATTTTAACTTAAAAAATATGTATATTTTTTAAAAAATCTTCTATTAAAAAAATTTATCATCTAAATATATCTAAAAATCTTGGTCATTGAGTAAATATAAATATTTTTTAGATGTGTGCATGCATCATTCAATATATCTTTAGTTTTATATAAATATTTTTATTTTACATATAATTTAAACATATATGGCACATAGCTTCAACAAAAAAAAAAAAGGCTGTTATGCTATTGTCGAGGTATGTTATTTTTTTTCACTTAAAAATTATATTTTTCATAAAAGGAAGAAAAATTCTTGGAGCCTCGTGTTACTAAAATGCCCCTGAAAATTATATTTTAAATGACATGAAATTGAAGGTTGAGAAAACTTCTCCTGAAATACGGGGGGAGAAAAGAAACTCAACTTTTGGTTTAATTAGCGAGGGAAGTGATTGGTGGATTCAAACTTGAAAGACATAATAAACAATGATTTTTATCTTTTGGTGGGTCAGTTTGACTGGGCTGATGTGGAGTGAAAGAGAAAAGTGGGGACCATTCCCCACAATTATTCTGCATCAATAGTTGCCAACCCACGAGATAAGGCCTGTTTGGCCTCCTCCATTTTGTTCCCTCTCTCTCTCTCTCCCTAACTAACCTGAAACCATTGCACTTTTCTCTTCAAACTCAGTCAGAACAAAACGCTTATCTGCTCCTACCCCTCACCTCCCTTTCTTCTTCTCTTTTCTTTCTAAAATGGGATGTTAACTGTTAACTGTGAATTCCCTCATCTTCTTCTTTAATCTTCCTTACCCTTTGTCATATTTTTTAATACTCCATTTCTTCTGTCTCCTAGGCTTTATAGCCTAAGAAGAGCAGCCCAAGAAGAAAAAAGTTTGCTGTTTTCTGACACGCCTTCTTTGTGGCATTAATGCCCTAGTTAGTGCCTTCCAATGCTTGTCTCTTGTTGTTGTATTGCCTACACTTGCGACTTATTATAAAGCTTTCAGCTTTTGGCTTTGCCTGTGTCTTCTGTCTGCAACATCTTCTTCTCTTGTTCATAAATCTTAGGAGTTTTCTTCCATGAACGAAGCTGAGATGACGATTCCTCACTTGTTCAGATGCCCAATCAGTCTCGACTTGTTTGAGGATCCTGTAACGTTATGCACGGGCCAAACCTACGATAGGTCGAGCATAGAAAGATGGCTTGCTCAAGGTAATCTCACTTGCCCTGTTACAATGCAGAAGCTTCATGATCTATCCATCGTCCCCAATCACACTCTTCGTCATTTGATCCATCACTGGCTTCAATTCTACCCTCAATTTGACCACTTTGGTAACTCTAAAACCATCGATTCTCTTGCCTCCCTGAAACGCACCCTTCAATCTCAGGATTCCACCTTCCAGAACAAACTCCAAGCACTTGAAAAGATCAGGCTTTTATCCGATGAATATTGCTCTTTCAAGAAATCTTGCTTCCTCCAACTGGGTTTCTTGCCTCTTCTTTTGGGACTTGTTTTTGGAGCTCAAATATCCAAAGAGAACCATCATCGCAACATGGAGTTCATAGAGCTAGCTCTTTCTTGCATTTTAAAGTTGGTACCTCTTGACAATACCGCAGAGCCTCTAAATATTCTCAAAGAAGAACCTAAACTAGAATCGTATCTTGTATTATTCGAAAAGGGAAGTCCCAATATTAAAACCAGTCTGTGTAATCTGATAGATTCAGCTGCTACAGCACATTTAGAAGAGGTTTTGGTTATACTTGGAAACTCCCAGAAACTACTCAGTGAAATTGTTCATTTTGCAAGCCAAAATAACTGTGAGGCTTCAAGGGCTGCAATTAAAGCCATATCAGCGTTATGTTCATTACAATCAAATAGAGAGAATCTGGTAAAAGCAGGGGCGATTGATGGAATCATGAGGTACATTTCAGGGTGTGAAGCGAGAGAGAAGAACTTGGCTCCTTTGGGGATGGAGATAATAGAGAAGCTTCTGGTAATAGAGACAGGCAAAGAAGCATTAGTGAATAGTCCAAATGGGATTCAAAGTTTGGTGAAGATGGTGTTCAGAGTGAGTAATCAAGAGTGTAGTGAGAATGCTGTGGGGCTTCTGATAATGGTGTGCGAAGAAAGTGGGCGAGCCAGAGAAGAAGCCTTTGAAGGAGGAGTTTTAACTCAGTTGCTTTTGCTTCTGCAGAGCCAATGTAGTGCTAAGACGAAGACGAAGGCAAGAATGCTTCTGAAATTGCTAAGATCCAAGTGGGCTGAGAAAGTACCAAAAGAGGCCTAAGATTATATTTGTGAATATAGATTCACAATACAAGTTGTTCTTTCTTGTGTCTATATATGTTTGGGGCCTTCTTATTGTAGTTGTCCTATATCCCCCTTGTTTCTTCCATTCCCTTTATGATCTGGGAATTATTTTCATCGCCCAAAAATTACCCATACAATGATAAAACATCAAAATTCAGTTTTCGATCACCTCGTTAATCCATCACTAATTCAGTTTTCTTGTGCATGGTGGAGAATTTTACTAGGGCAAGGACCTTGATCCAAATCTCTCCTATTAAAATGAAAGAGGATGGATTTTCTCAAGTTTTGGGATAGTAAATATAAACTTGTTACTTTCCGTTTAACTTTTCATATGCCTTCAAGACTAAAGGCTTGTTTGGCACGGGGTATTTGGGGGGAGGGATGGGGGAGGGAGGGATTTTACTTCCCTCCCCTTGTTTGGCTCATTACAAAATTTAGGAGGGGAGGTAAATTTTTTTAAAATTTTCCCTCCCCCCTCCAACTTTACTTCCCCTCCAAAATTGGGGGAATTTGGAGGGGAAGTGTGATATTATTATTATATAATATTCATATACCCATAATTTTTTTAATATCCTAATATTACTCTTATATTATATTTTATTAAAATATTATGTAAAATAATATAACGTAAATTTGTCTATATAAAAGTATTTTCCCTCCCTTTCCTTCTTGAACCAAACAAGGTAATATGAAAATCCCTCCCCTCCTCTCCTCTCCCTTAATGTTAATCTAAATAAGGTAATAATAAAATCCCTCTTTTTTCCTTCCTTTCCTTTCCTTTCCTTTTCTTTCCCTCTATTAAAATCCCTCCCCTCCGTTGAGCCAAACACACCCTAAAGAGTGAGGGGAGGGAGGGAGCCAGGGATCTTCTTCCTTCTATAGATATCAATATCAGAACAAAAATTAAAACTTTTTGAAAAATTAACCATGGTTAATTTTAAAAGAAAAAGGCTTGAATCTGGTTTAGTATGAGATATGAGATGACTAAAAAAACAAATACGTGATCATGAGAGAGAGAAAGTAACTCGACAAGAAGAGGGTCCTTGTCTTGACTAAGTACATGGCTTGGGGAATGATTTTATATTAGACCGAATAAAAAAGGAAAAGATAGACAATTAAGATCTCATTTTCGTTAGATTTGCTTTCCCTATTGGACGATCATGAATGAACGAACCAACTTAACCCAGTAAATAATGTTATCTTATTTATTTATTTATCCTAATATTGGTAAAATGGTCAGCAAGTATTAACCTAATATCACGATAATCTATACAAAATGCAAGAGTAAATGTCACCACTTTAGATGATGGAGTGGATTGTGGGGTATAGTCAAGATTTTTTTTCCCACAGGTGTATAGAGTTAGATATATTTTTTTTAATAAAATTTAAATTTAAATTTATGATATTATAAGTAACTGGGCTATATTTAACCCCGTTAATGAGGTGTAGTCAAGTTGGTAGAAAGAACTAATAATATGAACCTCTTTTTTTCTTCTTTGGGCTGATTTGATGTGTCGATTTTCGTTGGATTTGGAAGGGATTAATGTGAAGGATCTGGAGAAACAAATGGAGTCGCATCTGCACGATACTCGAGTCTGGTAAAAGGTGCTGAAGCACTTATCTTGATTTTAGGTCCAAATGGGGGACACCCCCCTTCTTGAATTCAAAGCACAAATTCCTTTTCATTCTTTTAAATTTCTCTTTTTTGTTTATTTTGTTTTGGATTTTCATTCTTCAATCAAAAATTCGATTCCCTCACAAGTTATGTCATGGGAAGAAAATAACTCGCTTAAAAGAAAATAAAAGGGTCAGATTTTCGTAGATTTAATTTATAAAGAGAAGCCCAAAGTAATGGAAAAGGGTTAATGCATGGTGAGAGTAAAAGGAAAAGAGAGCATCTTTGGGAGACAAGTAGGAGTTTGATGCGACTTAAGGTTTCATGGAATCTGCTCTTCTTCTCGTTCTTTCCTCTGCAAACACAGAAAGCTATTCCCTTTTCTGATCTCCTTCCTCCTTTGACCCAACCTTTCTCATTCATATCTCCTGTGCCCAATTAATATTATTATTCATAACACTAATATTAATTACTCTGTTCATAAAGAAGGCCCTACTATTTACTTGTTAGTCATTTTACAGAGTTGAATTGAAGAAGCAGGGTTCCAATGGACTCAGGAGACAATTTCACATGCTTTTGTTTAGCAAGTGCGTTTGTTGGACCTCAGAGATTCGAGACAAGAGATTCTCTGGAAGCATGGGGGCATCCACATCCAGTTCATGAGAGATTCTCTTTTTAAGAAAACGAATCTAGGATTTTTGGGAAACCGGGGACTCATCAAATCAAAGTTGATCATTATTAAATTTTGGGATGGGGACGGTGAGAGGCCATCATCAACTTGTGTCAAGAGAAGAGCTTATGAATATGAAGCTATGAATGGAGTCTAAAATTGCGGTGAAGGAAGTGAAAATTGAAATACAACGTGAAAAAAGGGAAATGGGAGGAAAAGGGGATGCTTTAGAGAAGAAAGAAAATGGAAGAATGAAGGAAAGAGAGTCAAAAGAAAAGAAGGGAGAGGGCACAGTAAGAACAGGGACGTGCACTCACTCCAACACATGTTGGTGGAGTTAGCTGCGTAAAAAGACAACCCCAAAAAGATTGCTCGTTTGCTCCTTCCAATTCAATTCAAGAATCTGCAGAAAGGTCTTTGGTCAAATCTCTTTCTTTTTACCAATCTAATCTCTCTCTCTCTCTCTCTGGCCAAATGAAACTGTTTTCCTTGCAAAATTTATCCGCTGCACAGAACCGGTCAAATTCCTTAAACCAGAAAACTCATCGATCAGTGTTAAGGTTAGAACTATATAAAATATTGCAAGTGAAGATTCTTCAGGCACCTTTTCCACCTTTTTCCTTTCCTTCTAAATATAGGACCTTTAGAAAGTATCATACAACATTTATTAATCATTAATCATTATTAAATATATCCTTAATCGATTACTGTGATGGCAAGTAAGAAAATAGAATCTACACATTATTATTATTTCACGTTTCCCAATAAAATTGTTTAAATTAGGATGGCATAGCCAATGAGGTTTAACCTTGTGCTTTCAATTTTTATTTTTCGTTTAATAATATGAACTTACCGTGCGTACGAGTGATCCGAGATAGGGTCATCTTAAAAGTTGACCTGAGGTTCGGTGTGGATTTCTGTATTCCTTGATGTATCATAACAGATAATTTATCCATGTCGCGATCACGTAACTCTTACTCTTAATGGGATGCCCGAACCTTGAAAGTGTTGTATTATATATGGAGTTGTCATTTTGGGGATTTGAATGATCAAGTTTCACTTTTTTTGAAGAATGCCATCATTGAAGTTCTTTGGTTACCGCAGGCATCTTTGGGTTTGTGACAACTGTTGCGTAACATGAAATTCACTGTTCTGTTTTATGGCACGTATATGGTTCTTCAAGAATGAAAGCTTTTACATTTTTTTTTTGCCAACGAATGAAAGCTTTTTTACACATCTATGCAATTTCGTTGATTGCACGAGCCATCATATCTACAAATGATTATTATTTTGTTCCTCCACTATTTCACTTTTCTTCTTTCTCATCTTGTTCTATTTTTTTTAATTGCCCACCCAGTTTCATCTTGTTCCATTTATTTGCCATAGATGTGTTGACATACGTAAATCTTAACGCCTTAATATTTCATTGTTACTTATCCATTCTCATTATCTTCTTTTATAATTTTTTTACATTAAAATCTTCACAATTTTCAAATTTTCATATATCTAAATCTAAATTTTTATCCCACTAAGTTTTTCTACAATGGACTTGAACAAAAATGATATAATTGGTGTTTAGGCCAGGGTTACAACACAGGGTTTAAGTTATGCGAAATTTGACCCCAGCCCAAGGCCTAGAATAGTCCGAGGGACTTGTGATTGGTATAAGGAGGCCTAAAAACATGCCATCCCCAGCTTCCCATCAATGACGAATGAGAAGTGGGAGATCTCTCTTGCATCAAAAAAAAAAAAGAGAGAAAAAGAAGTGGGAGATCAAAGAACCCAATGACTCTATGGAGAATGAAGAACAGCACCAAGGAAGTCTTGGGGAATGGAAAACAAGCAGTGAACAATACGCATAGGTATATTAAAAGTTTAAAAGTTGGAGGGATATTGCATAGACAATATACAATATATGATTGACTTCCTCTATCACAAGATTATTAGCAGGTCATTAAATGTGACAAAATGGTGATCAAAAGGTCCCCAAAAAAGCCACAAATCATCACCATTATATTACATCATCTAATATTCATAACAGGAACCTGGAAAAGGAAAAAATAACGTCCATTGGTTAAAGTCCATCAAATTTGAGATACTTATCTGATTCTGAGAATATTTGCAAGGCTCTTCTCTGAGGTCTAAATACGAGAGTTGAATAGCCCCTCAATTTCAGCAGCAACTACTTGTGGATGCATCAGATGGCGGTGGCTTCTCCTTAAAAATGTTCTTTTTGACTCCTTTAGAGCCCTCCGCTAAGAGGCTAGGTGTATCCAGAATCTGCCAAAATTCATCCAAAAAAAAAAAAAACTTTACCATTGCCATTGACACTTTTGATCATTTTTCTTACACCAGCAAAACTTTCAATGAGCTTGTCAGATAGTTAGTATCAATTTAAACAACCTCGGAGAGGTGGGGCAGCAGGGCTGGGCAGGTGACAAAGAAAGGGGGGAAAGAGAAACAAATTTGTGTCTTCCTTATTGCTAGTATCTATATCGATATATGATATAAACATTTTAACAAACACTGTTCATGCAACATGGCTCATTTCCTAGATTTCATATAACGCACAAAAACCACGCTAGTAGCATACCTTCAAAACAAGCTCTTCGAAGCATTGCTGTACATTGACTCGAGTTTTAGCACTGCATTCAGTAAATAGGCAACCATATTCCCGGGCAAAATCTATACCCTCTTTTTTTGTCACAACCCTATCACTCTCCTGAAAATTAATCAAATATTATCCACCTGTACATTAAATCCCTCTATGGAATGAAAAGGAATACAAGTACACTCCAGATATGATTTATAAGTCAGAATAAGAAGTAAATGTGACGTGTAGCCAACTAGACACATTCAAGAGTTGATGCTAGAATCAAATCTGAGGGGGCATAATAGAAACGGATCTACAGGATGCAATGGGGATTCCAAGTGATTCAGGATTTACATTCGCTCAAATCCCTTGGGAATGTCCGCATCTAGTCCTGCCTCCTCAGTCCTCATCTTATTTTTGTCGGTTTATATAGCATTAAGTGTTGAACAGCTCAAACATGGAATGTCAAACACAAAAAATATAAGGGGGAAAAGAGATCCTTGAAACAAAATCGTGAAAGACTTTGTTTTTGTGTATATATTCGCAGAATTATAGCTAGCTGAAATCTTGTTGAATAACATAAAAGTGAACATGAAGAGGTTCAAGAAAGATACCTTATCTACTTTGTTTCCAACAAGCATCTTGATGCAATCTTGATTCGTAGAATAGAGGTCTATTTCCTTTGCCCATACTTCAGACAGATTTGTAAATGTGTCTCGCCGAGTCACATCATAAACTGCATTAGATAGAGGAATGAAAGGGAGACACCATCAGTTGATTTCTAATTATAAAATTTCAATTAACACCTAGTGGGACGAGGGGGCAATTCTCCACATGACCAACAAACACATTCAATCCGGTGCCAATTTTCAGGCCATATTCTGTGGAAAAGTTACTTCCAGTTTAGTCATTGAATTACCAAATTTCAGTGGGACGAATTAACTTGGAAAAGTCCTAGTAAATTATAGGCCACCAACAATAATCTATAATGAAACCCGCCTGCCTCCATTCTATATGTCAGCATGAAATGAAAATTTAGCTTAAACTTCTCTTTCCCCCTCCTTTTAGATTTTTCTTTATTCCCTCAAAAACCCGCAACCACTGTTTCAAAATTTCAGGTGAGCTTCTCATTTGTTGGCCTCCAGCCTTGCCATGTGAGTAAGTGACTATGTATCATTTTTTCCCCTGCTATGTCTTTATCTAAAAACTCTGCGTTTTCCATCGTCTAATTGTATTTTAGTCTTTTCAATTTAGGTTATTTAAGGACTTTAACCATATAAAGTGAGTCAAAATTCCAAGAATTCAGCCTGAGTTGGTTTTCTAAATATATTTGCCATTATTAACCTTTTAATGATATGCACTGCATTTTCAAATAGCTGGTGCAATGAAAGTGCTACGCGCTATAGCATTTTGGAGCCCTCAGCACTATCAATTGCACTATGCACTATAAATGACTAGTACCAGACTTCCTCTCAACTTTATAGATTGACTTTATAAGAAAAACTTCATACTTCTTTACTACTAGCTAAAGAAAAAGAATACACAAAATTCCAACCAATTCAATATATGATTGAGAACAATGACTAAAAAAGGTTAGAGATAAATTAGAAAACAGAAACTTGCCCATGATGATGCCTTGTGCCCCTCGGTAGTAAGAACTTGTCAGTGTTCTGAATCTCTCCTGACCAGCTGCATCATCAAACAAGTAGTTTCAACCAAATATGGCTACGCATTGTTACTAATTTGCAGTTAGGCCCAACTCGGCAAGGAGTTCGATTGAAATGTATATATTAAACGTCATGGGATCTAGGAATAAACATATATATACCTGTATCCCAAATGGCAAGCTTCAGCCTTTTACCCCCCGCAGTGACATACTTGACCTTAAAGTCAACACCTACATGAGAAGCCAAACAGTACAAGAAGCAAAAGAGCTAAAAGGTGTCAAGCACGTTTTTAAGGCATGACATCCAGATCATATTATAAACAATCAGAATAATTGCCGAGTAAGTAAAAAGGTGAAATTAGAACGCATTGCAAAAAGAAATAGATAAGCTTAGAAATTTGAAGACAGACATTGGAAATAACATTTACTAACTCTACGTATAGTTAAAATGATTAGATCACAGAGCAGTTGAGTGAACGAAGTCTACACTAATACAATATAATCTTCACAAGTTCAAAATCATTAGCATTTGATTTGTCCTTAAGATGCAGGAACACCCAAAAGCCACAAATCAAAGGACGGGCCAGTAGAATTAAAATAAATTTGCTCCCACAAAGCAAAAGCCTACCTATTGTGGGATTTTGCTAAAAACTATAGTTAAAAAATTTCGTACAAAGATGTAAATTCGTCATGAAGATGCTGGACAATCCAAAAGATACAAATCAATGGACAACTCAAGAGAATTAATGTAAATTCGCTTCCGAAAAGGCGAAAACCTACCGATCGTGGGGGAGAGATCTTCGTAGGTATCTGAGATGAAACTCAGAAGCAGGCTACTCTTACCGACTCCCGAGTCTCCAATCATCAGCAACTTAAACAAATAATCGAATTCCGCCTGGCTCGACGAAGTCGTATCCATCACCAGTAACCCTCGATCAACTGGAAAGATATGCAATGGCTCTCACCTGAACAAAATCCAACCACATTTATTCCATCAAGCATTCGTTCCCGGGAAAATAAATAATAAAACAATAACTACAAGAAATCGCCATGCCTAGGCAAATCAATTGTTCATCTTAACATTGATTTTTTTTTAATAAATATTGTTCGATTAAAAAAATATCACGATCAACTGAGTTATGAAATTTCTACAGACAAAAAACCGTAAGGTGAGGAAAGGGACTATACCAGAAAAGTGAAATCCAAAAGGGAAGGGAGATTCAGGATAACAGGAGTAGAGTGAAAACGAGGGGGGAAAGGGCCGCCGCGTTCGACTTACCGAGTTGCCGATCGAGTCATCTCCCGCTATAGCTCGATCGTAAATTCGTAAATGATTAGTACTGTAAGTAATCTTGTGAATCTCTAACAAGGTTTTCACTTATTCGGAACGACATGAGATTAATAAAAAATCATTTACAAGTATAACATTTTTGTCAACTATGGATGTACTCTATATTCTGTAGACAATTCATATTTATTTGCAATTTCAGAATGAATATATGAGACATGATGGCAAAAAAATAGCATGCTCCTCATTCCTCACATTAACGATCGATTTTAAGTTCTTGCATGTCCGTCTGGACTAAAAAATCGTTCCCAGACGAGAATTGGGAAAAGTTCATAATCCCTCATAGTTTCCAAATATCCCAACCTTTGTAAGTTTTTTTAAGCTCATCACTCAATTTTTTTTTTTATAAAAATACAAATCATATTCATTAAATAAAGTAGGTTACAAGTCAAGGATATTGTAAGGGCATAAGTCCAAACAAATCCTATCACTTCCAGAAATATTAGACTAAAAATTGATGGACCAGTTACAAAAAAACCCTAAAGCAATGAATAATATTTAGGTAAATATGTAATCAGTATCTCAAATTAATTTTAGATATATAATTAATATTTTAAAATATTTAAAAATATAATCAATATTTTAAACTAATTTAAAAAATATAATTAATATATTAAAATATTCAAACTATTATAATTTTACTCATTCACTAATAAAAATATAAATTTTTGTTTGATACATACTATATAAATTTTTTATTTCAATACATTATTATTTAAAAGGTTATATTTATAATATTATTTTAATCAATTACACTAAATAAACTATAAAATTTATCAATATTTACATATGAATTTTATACAACAATCAATTTTATAGTTTATTCAATATTTTTTTTAAATAATATGACACATGTGACCTTTTAAATAATAATGTGTTAAAATAAAAAATTTACATAATATACATTTGATATAAATTCGTATTTTTTTCAACGAGCAGGCTGAACTGTACCAATTTAAATATTTTAAGGTGTTAGTCGTACATCTAAAATTAGTTCAGAGTGTAATTATACTTTTAAATATTTTAAAATACTAATTACTTATCTAAAATTATTTTTAGGTACTGAATACACTTTTATCTTAATATATATATGTGTAACAATTGGGTTGCAAGGAATTTTGGCCAATGCAGATAATATTCGGCGATTCCTGTCTATCAGAAGAGGGGATGGATGATCTATAAATCCAGATCAGCATTGTTCTCAGACACCTTAGATCAAAGAAAGCAGATTCCTTGAGCCTCTTGTTCCAAATAATTTTCTGTATAGCTCATTAGTCAAATCATGTCACATATTTATGCACTTTGATGGTGGTTCTGATTATCGCTTTTATACTTATATTATGGCCATAATGCATAAGTTAATCAACACATGTTAACTTTTCTACAAACATGATTATGTGTTAACTTTTAACTGTGCTTAAAAAATCTTCTTGTATCTTCAGCTACGTTGGACATTTGGTGGTTTGTATCCTGAATTTTCGAAGCTTGTATGAAATGAAAAACATCACGTGTTCCTTACCCTCCTAAATCATTGGTTCCAATACGAAATTAAACATTGTTCAGATACTCATTGTCTTGGCAACAGTATAAGGAAATAGCTCAATTTCTTGATCCTCTTCCCCAGGGATCCCAGAAAACCCTAGGAGAGCCACTGACTCCAACTACCGTTCATGTACCATCTATACTAGATCTGACCAACTGTTCATCTACCTACATTAAAAAAATAATTCTTACTGGTCATTTAAAAAAAAAAATCTAAGTCATTTTCCCACATCCCGATAAATTCTATAATTCGTAGCTATTTATTTGGATCTAAAAAGTAGTAACAGAAGATTTATATGTCAAAAATTGTTATCTTTGCCAATATCAAAACTGGTAAAAACTTGCCATACGTGATATCTTAACACATAATTACAGCTAATCAAAGAAGTGAATATTGTATATGGAGATTTTATATCACCATTTGGATCAATAAAAAAGATTTTAGATGTCATTTTTAAGCAATGAACTCATTTATCCGGCGGTTTAGGTAACACAGCAAGATCAATCCAATCTAACCAAAAAAGTATGAAACACTAATCATTAATTAAATACTAGGGTGGGGACAAAAGTCACGTGTAGGCCTTCATGCCCAGTCATTTTAATGATATATATAGGCCATAATCGTAGTGCTCTTGTTTGATTAATGTAATATACTAATATTTCTATCATGTGATGGGGCAATAGCCTAAATCAAGCCCTTACAAGGGACCACCGGATGACCCCAAGAGCAAAAGCAGAGGGCCAGAGAAAATATAAAAACATTATTATTTAAATAATTAAAAAAATAAGAAATCAGGACGATCCCCTGATGAGCGGTTCCTAGTGGTGCCAGGAAGGCAGCCAGACCAGATGCTTGCCGGAAAAAAAAAAAAAAGAAATTTAAATCTAAAAGAATAAATAAATAAAGTCTTAAAATTATCGAATTAAAATCGCCACACAAAACCGGCAACACGGGACCCACAGTGCAAATTCCGAAAATTTCGGATCCTCAATACTGCCATAATAATCCGCGCTTCACTTTCCTCTTCTTTCTTTTGCTCGTTCCCCGACTCATCCTCCGTTGGCCTGCACGTCCGGTATCAAAAGCCAACAACACCATCACTGTTTCATTTCTAAAGTCAAAACTCAAAAACCTGACACCCTTTTTCCTTCGCCAAAATTCGCCACCACCCTTTTCATTTTTCACAGAATTGAAATAATACATTTTGATAATGCTATATTTATATATAGATCTTTCATGTGAGACGTACGCAATTCAAGGATCTTAATTAGCGTACTAAACAGAGTGGTGTTATCAGATTACACTATTCTAGACATTCTCGTTGCATCCAAGATACTTTTCAACTGGAGAGCAAGGAATGATCTCAGCTTAGCAAACCTCGCTACCTATATTCTATGATTCTTTTGACAAGGAATAGGAAAAGGGTGTGTTCGGTGCTGCCATGTTGGGTAATTTTACGAGACCCTCATGGGCAGTTATGTTTCTGTTGTTGGCTCTGGTAACGTTTGTCTCGGTCCAGCATCGCTGGATGACGGTTTTTCCGATACGGTTGCTTTCGAGTTCGTCGGAAGCCGAAACCAGCTCGTCGGAGGATTCTCGGAGCTTCTCTGGTTATTTCCAGGATGTCACCGGAAGAAAGTTTGTCATGTCCATCAAAGATTTCGGCGGCGTTGGTGACGGGAAGACTTCGAATACCGAATCGTTTCGGAAGGCAATACGATACATGCAGCGTTTCGGAGGTATTGGTGGGTCCCAGCTGAATATTCCCAGAGGAAGATGGCTCACTGGAAGTTTTAATCTCACCAGTAATTTCACGCTTTTTCTTGAAGAAGGCGCTGTTGTTTTGGGTTCTCAGGTGCGCAGTGTTGTCTCTGTTCTTAACGTTCTTTATTATTATTATTTTTTTCAACTCTTGTTTCAGTTTTTCATCTGGCTCGGTTTTGTGTTAGATGGTTTTTTTCTTAAACTGCGATTAATTTACTATTAGGTTCCAAATTTGTGACTTAAATTCAACAGCGTATGGATATTTGCCATGGCTTCTTCATGTATAATTCTGCTTGTCATCTCAATTTGTCTTCCTGAAAGATCAGATTCCTGCCTGTCGCTGGAACTGAAAAATGAAAGGAACATCTTCTAGAGAACTGTCTACGATGTTTCTTTTTTCACAGATTTTGGTTGAACCTGGCTACCTGTTCATTTTGTTCATTCCAATTCAATAGTGGCATATAATTAATGCTAACGATGGCGCGCATTTTTCCTGAGTCCATATTACTGAGGGAAAAGAAACATTTGTTCTTTTCTTTTTCCGAGAAAGGCGAGGGAAAAAAAATAAAGAAGTCATAGTTTTGCGCCCACGCCTTTTCTTGATCTTTCCGCGGAGAATTTGCAAGAAGGTTGCTTATTTGACTTCTTTTGTGACAAATAGTGCGACTAGAAAGTCCTTTTACGTACTCCATTTTATAAGCTTGATGGAACTATGATCAGTAAGCACGGGGCTGCATTTGCGACCATATGGTGATGCTGACGAGTGATTTTCAGCAAAGTGTAAAACGCGTTTGAAGTTACATGCTGTCCTGTTTACTTTTTCTATTCTTGTTTAGACCCACGATTATATGCCAAATCTAAACAAGCTCTTCAATGAGATTATGGAAATCAGACACTTGCTATGGTCTGGTGAACCTGTTTATAGAACATGAAGAACTGTTCTTTTTTATTTTAATTCTTTTAATAATTTAAAAGTTTTGATTCATAGGATCCAAAAGAGTGGCCTTTAATTGAGCCATTGCCGTCTTAAGGAAGAGGAAGAGAAAGGTTCGGAGGTAGACATATTAGCCTTATACATGGAAATGGCCCCCAAAATGTTGTCGTCACAAGTAAAAGAACTCGTACTCGTTTGCAACTGTTTCATTTAGAGCAATGGTATAAAGTTTTTGAAGACAAAATGTGACGATATTTCTCATGACGTCCATGAGGAGTCCAGATTCCGAAGACTACTCCCGTTGGTTAAACAAGTATTGTGGTTAAATACTGCCGTGGCCTTCAAGGGTATTCAAATAGTTATATGGTTTTGCAGGACACAATGGGACAGTTGATGGTCAGGGGAATATGTGGTGGGAACTTTGGTGGAACAAAACATTGGAGCACACGAGATGTCACCTCCTTGAGCTAACGAACTCGGAAAATGTTCTAGTCTCAAACCTCACATTCCGAAATTCTCCCTTCTGGACCATCCATCCAATTTACTGCAGGTTTCATCTTCTTGACTTCTTTGTCTCTTCAAGTGGCACAAGAAGACGTCAAAACTCCAAATGCGTTTGTTGTTCTTTCTTATCAAGAAAGCATTTCTAAATTTCTCCGTGCAACAGGTTTTGTACAACATTTCACAATTATGTTAGCATTTGGTTCTCGGTATAAATTAAAGGTATATCTTTTTGAAACAAATATAATTAAACTGAACTCCTCTGAAATAAGTTTGACTTGTCCTTCATTAGCTTTGTAACTGCATAAACATGATCATCATCTATATTTTGTTTCAGAAATGTTGTTGTCAAAGGGATGACAATCTTAGCTCCTCCCAATGCCCCAAATACCGATGGTGTAGACCCAGGTTTGTTCCTTTTTGATATTTATCACTCGGATTCTGTTTTCCTGCTTAGCTTTGGGCTTATTATGCATGAAATCAAGTGAAGAAATGGAAGGCGTGTTATATTTAATTGCTTGTGAATTTCCCATCTGACTATGCAGACTCAAGTACCAACGTGTGCATTGAAGATAACTACATAGGAAGTGGGGATGATCTGTTAGCCATCAAAAGTGGTTGGGATCAATACGGAATCACCATGGCCCGTCCAAGCACCAATATTGTCGTGTGGAGAGTTTCAGGCACCACGCCAACTTGTTCTGGTGTAGGAATAGGCAGTGAGATGTCTGGTGGAATTTCAAATATAATAATTCAGGATTTGCATGTTTGGAATTCTGCAGGTTGTGTGCGTATAAAATCTGATTATGGTAGAGGAGGGTATATAGCAAATGTCACCATTAGTGACATAATACTGGAGAGAGTCAAGATACCCATCAAGTTTAGCCGTGGTTCAAACGACCATCCTGATGATGGATGGGATCCAAAAGCTGTTCCCAAGTTTAAGGACATTTTAATCAGTAACGTGACAAGCGTAGTTTCAGCAAAAGCTGCACTGTTGGAAGGTATAAAGGATGCTTCATATGAAGATTTGTGCTTCAAAAATATTACCCTGATTGGTGTGCGCTCAACTTCGGCATGGCATTGCGAGTATATTTCACGCTTTGCCAGTGAGGTGTTTCCTGTGCCATGGCCTGAGTTGCATAACAATGGAACTTCATCCTGGTGTTTACCTGCATGACTTCCCACGAAATGATAATGAGTGTTTCCAACATGCTCTGTCAAATCAGAGGGTTTCCATATGTTATTGCACATTGAAAAGTTGAGTCTTGCTTGAGCCGGATTATTCGAGTTTTGAACCACAAAAATGTGCGACTGAATTGACCTTAAGCCCTAATGAAAAGTGATCTTCTAGCCCTGGTTGGCGCGAATGAATTGCTGGTGAGTTTATGATTGTTGCAACATGCAGAGTTTCATTGAACTAATAACATGCCCTGTGATTCCCCATGATTGCTAAAGATGCGTGCAGGTGCGCCTAATTGAGCTAATTAAGGTGTACAGGATGATGCACATCAACTTGTAATTATACACTGAATTACTGATTATAAGAATTTTTCTTCTTTGGGAGAGAGGAATATACATAGTGATTAAACAATGTAGAAAATACAAATTTGATTAAGAGGAAAGATCATTCTTTTTAGCTCAAGATGGCTTATCTGTTTTCTTTATAGCGTTTCTTCCATGTCCATTTACCTATAACGCGACGGAATTGAAGTATCAACATAATCCTAGATCACTTGAAGTATTTTTTTTTTTACTGCAATGACAGAGAAATGGCAGAGTATTTAGATTTTATATTTCTATACTTTATTTAACTGACTGTACATAATTCTGCTGAACCTGAAACAAAGTGATGAGACGATTTCTAAATGAACCGAGAAAAACTAAGTAATGGTGTTGGTATTATTGCAATGGTCAACTCAACAGGGCTTAAATCACATTTTAAGAGATAAATCAGAATTTTCTGTAGTGATCATCAAAGGAGTGAGGAAAGAGACACAACTTGAATTTTACCCTTTTCCGTTGTTTTGATGAATATGATAAAAGAGAAGCAAATGCGAAGGGTTTTCTCATTGAAAACAAAAATACTGTAATTGACACCCATAACTGATAACTCCATGTTAACAGAAAGGTTACCTAAAAAATTGACAAGGTATCTTCAAATTGACCATCCAAAAATGGATATTCCTCATATAACAGAAGCTACCATTCAAAGGTAACAGAACCTTAAAGTTTCAAAAATAACGAGCATGCCCTCTATGAGCAATCTTGGAATTTCAGGTATTAAGGTCCCATACAACATTGAGCTGACCCAATGTTCTGCATTGTGTTTCTTTCAAGCAACGCACTTCTTAGTTCTTCCATCACACTTTACTGCAAAGGCAGTAGTGAACTCCACGACAGTTGTAACTTGCATTTCTTGCAAACTCTAATTCAATGTTTATATGTAACACTGATATTAATATTAATAATGATTCATATATATATAGATATATAGATATATAGATATATTCACTCAAGAAGACTGTATAATATTCATTTAGAACAAGAGAAGGAAAATGGTAACTAAGTGGAGAATTGAGATGACTTCCGTTGCTCCCCATTTTGTAATGTTCTTCATTGTTGTCTTAACAAGCATAAAAGTTTGCGTCGCAGACTGTGATAATTTGCAGGACACTTGCCCAACAACTTCACGTGAAGAACAGACCATCTTCATCAATGGCCTTTCCTGCAAGAACCCAGCAGAAATAGCTCCTCATAATTTCAAGAACATGGATTTCGGCAAGGCTGGTTCTACAGACAAAATTGCTCGTTCCTCCATGAAAATCATCTCTGCGTCAGAATTTCCTGGTCTGAACACTCTTGGCCTCTCAATTGGTAGAATTGACATTGGTGTCGACGGCGTGGTACAACCGCATCATCATCCGAGAGCGACCGAGATGATCTTTGTCGTCGAAGGGGTATTGGTCGCAGGATTTCTCGACACACAGAACAAACTTTTCCAGCAGATGCTCAACGTAGGCGACGTATTTATGTTCCCCAAGGGTTTGTTTCACTTCTGTCTGAATCGTGGTCGTGGGGTTGCCACAATCTTGTCTGTGTTCAACAGTCAAAGTCCAGGGTTGGGATTGGTCGCTCCCCCACCTCTGGATACAGCCACCGATTCATTAGCCAAGCTGACCTCACTTTCTGATTCACAGATTCATGACTTTGACAATTTTACTTGGACGGGATCCGACAGCATTTTCAGTTATTAGCAACTTCACATGACTTCCTAAAATATATAGTAAAGTTGTATCTCTTCCATTTTTTTTTTATTGAAACGTGTATGTCGGTGATTGCATGAGTTCATCTAGTATCCTCAAACTGGAATTTAATCCCGTTTGGCCTCGTGCACGTACATATTTGAAGATGGAACAAGAGTCATGTAACGATGTGGTAGTAAAATTCGTTCCACCTTTTAATAAATCCTCTTGGCAACTCACGTGCCGAGATGCCTAATTGCCTATCGTCACGACGCATTATTCGCAAAAGAATCAAACCAGTATATTCAATTATTCATAGAGATCCATACAAAAATCAATAACTAAGAGTGTATGTGTATGTGTGGGTGTGTAAGCTACTGAAATAGTAGTCAGATTATTTACAGTTATCAACAGTACGGCTTCAAGAAATCTAACATAAATCAATAGATAGACGGATCTTCACTCATAGAATAGGCTATGAACGGATTAGATTTTCCCAAAAAATTCGTATTATTAAATTCTAAACTGGGTCAAGTGCTCACGAAATATGTTTCCATATTTCCCATCACTTGTAGCAACAATTTAATCCTGGTAAATGCGACAACCTTGGAGACAGTCCAACAGCCAGGAAGCAGTGGTCATCTTATTCGTGACAATCTTTTTCGTTTTCGACTCTTCCTACGAGTAGCATCAATTTTTGCAATATTGCTACCAGAAGGAAGAGCCAAAGGTAATGCTCGTTTGCCTTGGTAGGTTCTAATTTTCTTTGAAACCCATTTCAAAGGCATATTTTTCACTACGGCACCAATATCATTAGAGTTATTCAGTTCAACAAGTTTTTGGATTTGATCCAGCGTATGGTGGGTCCAAGCCATTGACAGATCCAATGCAACTGAATCATCCTTTGGTTTTGTCCACAGATCCATCAAAACCTCTTTAAATGATAGAAAAGACAAAGATGGTTGAGAGCCCTCACTAGTTTCACACATCATGTTCACCTTGATTACATGCTTGCAAAGGTTACCGTGCAGTGACCAAGAGCAATCACAAAATGCAAATTCTGATCCAGGATTCCACACCAAATGTCTTAAAGTGCTGTCTTTCTGACTCATAACTCTCACATAGAGGCCGTCCTTGTCATCATCTAAGGTAACGGCTGAGTCAGGAATTTGTAGTGCTCGGTGCCATGATGTGGAAGCAATATATTCCTCCTTTACATTCAGGAAAGAATCACTTTCATCAGCGTATCGGTCGAGCCAGTAGCTTGATTGCAGCTCAGTTGTTAACTTGTGCACCAACCAATCGACTCTTTGAAGTGCTCCAAGATGTGAATCATCAAAAAGTTTGGCCTTCAGTTTCACATGATAAGCTTCTATGGCACCAGAAGCTTCTTGACTTGCTATGGGAAGAGTTCTCATCATTGAAAGCCACATTTCTGTTTAAAACAGAAGAGGTAGAGAGAAGGGAAAGCAAAATACTAAATTAATGAACCAGACCATAGAGTTTTAAGACAATTTCATTTCATTTGTGATTTATGGTTGTCAAGCATGCATGCTTGCCAATATGTTCAGCCAGATAAGCATTTTTGAAGTGATTCAGTGCATGAAAGAGAGTAGGAAGAACATCAACTAACCAATCTTAGGCACCCAGGAGGCTTTGAAATATTCCATGAAAGCAATTTGATCAACAAAATCCATGACAAGTTGTTCCAAGGCGACAGATGTATTATCTCCACCCCATATGCCGTATACTATAGTCCCGAGACGTTTGAAAATCTCTCGTTGGACCTCAAAGCTACTGCATTTCTTGACAATTTTTCTTAGCCATGATCTCCGAACACGCCAAAGTGAAAATAGGATCGGACAGCAAAATATATCTCTGTTAAAGCAGAAAATCCTAGTAAGACAATTATATATAATGAAGACGTTTTAAATTTAGTTTAGTTTGTCAAGAAGTAAGTCCTGCCTCAAAAGATCTATATCAGCAGCTGCATCATCAACTAAAAGTCCAGACTTTCCAGCCAGGTTCAACACCTTGAGCTCGAGCAATCAAAGCTTTCAGCCACTTTGACACATCAGGCCTTGCAAAGCTTCGTGTAATGACCCATGCAACAGGAAGTGCATGATGTCTTGAATCAAAAACAAGTAGTGTGAATAGAGGATACTACAATTAAGACAAGCAAGCTAGCTCAGAACGCAAAGCTCTCTTTAATATCTTCTAGAAAATAAAAGGCCAAGAACAAAAACTAATTACTTTAAGTATTTTAATGCCAAAGGTTGAGTCAGCTGCAACAATACTACGGTGACCAAACCGGATCATTTGCTGCAACTGCCATTCTGTTTGGATTCCCAAGATAAAAGGGTCTGACCCTGAAGTGTCCTGGTTAAAAAATACAGACTTCTTATTTCGTTCAATCCACATGCGAATGCTGGCCTGATCATCAAGGTCCAGCTCATGGGTGGACCTTTTGATAATCATCCCTAGTTTGTGGACATACTGAGAGGCAAGGTTATTGACTTTTGCATTAGAACCACAATAACGTTGAATTCCTTCAATGTGTTTCTCCAGTATATTTTCTTCAGGAATGCCCAGATAAATCATGGACATTGTTTGCTGCTGAATCTCATTACATATATATGGGACCTTTATGGCACCTGGTCCAATGGCATCTCTGTCAAGTGGCCCATGGCAGACAGAACCTGACTTGTTAACATGGCGCCTCTCAATGTATATGATAAGTGCAAGTGATGGACGGGCATAAAGACGTTAGACAACAAAGTGACAGGTACAACCCCGCATTGATTGAGGTCTAGCAGCACGATTTCGAGTATTAAGCCGATATCTTCTGCTAGGTAATATACCTCCACCTTCCCCGTAATTTTCTGGACCAAAGGAGCACCAGTACCTTCATAAATAGAAAGATTAAAACTCGCCAATAGCATAAGCATCAAAAACCTGAATGTGAATACCGACACTTCCCAAATGTTATTTGAAAAAAGAATAACAGACATGCTGGAAACTTACAGCCTGTACTCCAGATACTCATCATCCTTGTACTCCTTCAAGCTGCCCAATGACCGTCTTCTTGCTCTCTCAATATGAAATTGCGTCGGGCATTCTACATTTGAGCACTCACCAATCATAAAAGAATCAACTCGTTCAAAAGGAATAAGGGCAACATCATCATGGTGCTCAGCGTTGCCAAACTTCGTCCAAGTCAAGTCAGCAGAACAGAATTCCTCCTTAAGTGGGTGTTGTAAAGGAATATTGGCAATTGATTCAATTACAGCCATGTTCTCCCTTAAACTTCTATAACCACATCTGCGGAACAAAATTAATCGAACTGGCTCAACACGAAATGTTGAGCGGCGTCGTGTTCTATAACACTACATAATGCGGAAATGAAAAACCCGAGTATTCCCTACAGAATTAATACAGTTTCAATACAAAGCTAAAACCTTGATGAAGCGCAGCATATCCTATAACATTCCTAAAGAATCCTTTTCACAAAGAGAGTTAAATAGTCGATTTGGCACAGTTTCTGAAGAAGCTAAGCAAAGCAGAACAATTCACACCAAACAAACCAAGCCAGTGACGGGTTAGAAAACAAACCTTTTTCTCGCAAAATGAAGTGATGACGATTCTGTCTGAAACTCGCCCAAGAGGCCAATAAGTTCTTGTCACATTGGTTTAATACTCAGTCTTTGGAGACAGCTCAGTGGAAAAGGGTTTAGGGGATATGGAAACTTCGAAAGTAGAGGTTTAAGAAAAATGAGTGATTTAGCCTACAACAAAAAAATAATGGAGCGGAAATCAAATGGTAATGTCTAGAAACGGAATCTTGCCGAAAGGCTGCCAAGGATTTTTGGCGCAAAGCCATGGTTGAATAATGTCTCCGTATGTGGGCCAAAAAGCCTAAAAGAATAATGTCTCTGTGAATAAACGGTGTAATGAGATAAATTAAATCCTGATATTTCAGAAAATAATATAATTATATGTGAATTTAATATAATTTAATATTTAATATGAGCGTAGACCATAGGCCTTGTCAGAACATATTATGAAGGGTGAAAATTAATGACTTTTTATAAATTTATAAATATAATTGCTTTGTAACTAAAAATTATATCTGTTTTTCTAATTATGCACACATATTATGTTGTTTTATTCTTCTATAAAATCTCATATTAGGCACAATGAGCTATGCGAATGAAAATAATAATGAACAACATTTGCTTTTTTTTTTATATAAAAAACCTATGTGTATTATTATATAATGAATTTTTTTTATGCGCTTTTAAAATTTTGTGGATGAAAAAGCTACCTCAATTGAATCTAACAACTTTTAAACTTAAATAAATTGATACAATATAGGATACTAGATAATCGTTAAAATAAAAAAAACATAATAGTGAAAGAAATTTGAGGGTAATATATAATTATACAATAAAAATGCAAATTTTGTTCTTTAAATTTTTTTATTTGTCCGATTTTCTTATTTTCACGTGTATCGATGTGTGAGCTATGAATAAAAATAATACATCCATCACCCATAAAAATAATAGTCCTTTATGGTAGAACAGTAATAACGTTAAAAAATGCAGATTTTATTATCTGCAACATGCATGCATGTAATGATGACAAACAAAGGATCCTAATGCAAAGTCGAATAAGAAACAGAAGTCTTTTCCCACATTGAGCATTGATGGAATCAGAACCAACGACAGATAAAATTAAAAACTAAATAAGAAACATAAAGATTATTCACTAATTACGCCTAGAAAAGACAACAGAAAACGAAGCGTATAAATCAGAAACTAGGACTCTCTTAATACTATATTGCAGTTCCCTCTCGAAACAGATGTAGCAAATAACTATGTATTGTAATAAGGATGAGCGTCAAGGTCAACTGTCGCTGGCAGAACAACTTCCCACTCCAAGAAAGTCTATAAAGGAAACATCCTTAAGCTTTTCAACTTGTTCTTCCAGAGTAATCTTGTCTGTCATGCCTTTCATGGAAGAATAATCCTCAGTTCTTTGGGCAAAATAGGATTTTGAGAACCTCTGGGAAAGAAGAGGAACCACCTTCCCAATACTTGGAATTCCTGGGGCAGTAAAACTACTGTAACTGCCAAGCGAACAAGAAGCACCACCAGAAGCTTCAAAACTCAGTAACTCTGATGAGATGGTCGAAGAAGTATCACTTCGAGTATTCCAAGGATTCAGTCCCAAGTAGTTTCTGTTGTTTTGGAAGGTGAAGTTATTAACTATCCCTGAGGTAGGCCTATGCATAGGAATATGATTATGATTATGATTACTGCCTCTGTCACCAAAAAGTGTGTAACGTTCTCTCTTTCTTCTTGCCATAAGGACATGGAAGTGATTCTTGACAGCATTATCAGTTCTTCCAGGCAAGAACCTTGAAATTGCAGCCCACTTGTTTCCCTTTACCTTGTGAAGAGCTAGAAGTATTTCTTCCTCCTCCTCTGTGAATGGCCTTTTCACTATGTTTGGGTCTAGTTGGTTGTACCACCTCAATCTACAACTTTTGCCTATGAAATGAAATAATGATCTAAAATTATCAAAATCCCATTCCTTCGTCAAATTCAAAGAACATAACTCGATGATAGAAATTCTTGGGAAGGTTATGAAAGTTACCTGATCTGCCATCAAGATGTTCTGCAATGAAATTCCAGTTATGGGGACCGTACTGCTCCACAAGATGTTTCAGTGTCTCATCTTCAGCTGGTCTCCAATGGCCTCTGTTACAACTCTTACTTTCATTGCCACTGCTTCTGGACATTCTAATTACCTGAACATAAACAAACCTAGATGAAAAACAGAAGAAGAAGAAGAAGAAGAAGGAAGATGAAGAGAAAGAGAAAGGAGAAGAGGCTATAAAAAGAGGTTGGGTGTTGGGTTATATACATAGAAAAATCCCTTTAGCTGTGGCAACAAGATATGGAAAGTATGTATAAGAATTATTCAGTTTCCCTCAAATTCCTCACCCCTCAAAGATCCAAAAAAGGACATGTGCTTATTGTATCTGACGGGGAAAATCCCACTTTCAAACATCTTCCTTACTTTGTGATTCTTCAAGTTTGGAAATATTTTTGTTTCATGCAGTTTATTAGGGGATACAAATATGGAAGTTCATTAATATCTGTTAAAGAGTGAGTGGTTGTCCAAAACCAACTTGAGGGTATGTAAATGGAAAATTCTTTGAGCACTTAAAGGTGTACAACTGTACTCTTAGCAGACTTGGGAAGAAAACAAGAAGCATTTTCCTATAAAGCTTCCATGTTGGTGTGGTGTGGGACTTACATACCCATGGACCATCTTAAACTTGTTCATAACAAGAAGTCCTAAATTTAAACCAGCAAAGTCAATTTATATTGCCATGATATATTACATTATTCAATCCATCTTGTTTTAAAAGCAAGTGCTGTAAAAGTGTGTTACTTAAGTTCTCATCAATGGCTATAATACAAGGGTTTCTTTCATACATATATACACGTAATTATGGTAGACGATATCGCAAGTCCCCTGTAAACGCTATCTATGCCTTGGCTTTGGTGAAGGACCGGTGCCAAACCCACTTAAACTTTTTTGTACCAAAAGAAAATATACACATAATTAAATATCTATCAGTCTTTAAATAATTCTTATTTGACATCTATTATAATGAGTAGAGGAAGGCCAAAGAGAACGCTCAACGAGGTCATTGAGCGGGATCTCCTGGTCAATAACCTATCCAAGGATTTAGTTTTTGACAGAGCACAATGGCGTCGTATGATCCATGTAGCCGACCCCATTTAATGGGAAAAGGCTTTGTTGTTGTTGTTGTTGACATCTATTATAATACCTTTTTTGCTCATTCTTTCAAGTTATAAATTTGAAGGGGGGAAGATGAATAAAGAAACAAACTCATGAGTGATGTCCAGATTTTTTCAAAAAAATTAAATTAGGTGATCTCTAACGCTAAAAGATGAAAGTCTAATTTTGTGTTTTGCAGCCATGCGCGTGTACACACACAAAAGGCGATGCATGTGTTTGTATGTATATTATGATGTTTTTTTTGTGGCAAATTCTTATCCGTGTAGGTGTTAAAGAGATTCTAGACATATACAATATGTATTCTCAATTTCTCAACTGACTGAGATTCTATGCCCCACACAATATCAAAAAGCTTAGCGCGCAAGCCATTTTAATTTTTCCCATTAAGGAAATGACCACCGCCATAAGGTTATTTACAAGTAATCTCTACCATTATACTTGAACTAGGAAGTGTTTTGCGTTCAATTGGGTGATTAATACTCTTCTTTTGCAGCTATAATCTGCAAGATTTTGTAGAGGTCAACATCATGAGTCCCGAATCCCAACGAAACAAAAGCTTCAAGTGCTTGAGAATACGCACGTACACCTCCACACATTAATTACTGAAGCTGTTTAAATTATCCACATCTCTGCAATTAATAAACCCAACAGTTTATGGGGATGCAGTTAAACTTTTTTTGGCCATATGGAAAAGCAGTTAAAACTTAAACCTTCATGGAGATAAATTTGACAGGTACATTGTGATCAAGTCAGTGTCACTAGTAAAATCTGATCATAAATTGACCGGGAAAAGAAGCAAGCAAGTGAATGATAGAGCCTTTAGTCAGGACAAAATTAGCAGTTTCCACTTGGTTATTCTCTGATATGTCGTTATTCTTACATCCGTGAACCGCTGTAACAAACCTTAAGGTATTACCCCCCACGACTAGCATTTATAGTATTTACAACGTTGTTGGTCTACGTTGTTGGCAAAGCAGAATAGTTATAGCATTTGCAAGCCTATATATGCCATGATTATTTACAACATCATATGCTATACTAGTATTACATAAACGCATGGTTATGTGTATAAATAAAGGATACGTCAAACGGAAGTAATTAGCTGCATTACATGGTGTTTGAAAATGTGAACGAATCTACGGTTTGAGAGAGAGATGAGATATATAGGAGCTAGTCGTGAGGACAAATAGGAGTGTCATTCTAAACGTAGCTGTTAGCGGACACTCTGCACCGTAGTTGAAATTTTACTGCCTCTTCAATGCTTAAGCAATTAGACGCTGGCAACATTCCATATAGGGTGAAATCAGAATTTGGCTGCTGGGTCTTTAATTTTTGAGGAACTTCCTATTTTTTGAGTTCAGTAACATTTGACAACCAACATACCATTCTTGATTTGCCTACCAAGTGATCTTTTTGCCTTTGCGAAAGCGACATCTGAGCCACTCCCCAGCTACCATTTTGTTTTTTTTAGAATTCCCAAGGGGTAACAAAATAACTTCTTACAATATTTGGCCAAAAAAGAAGATTTGAGATTAAGTGCACCGAGAAAATTTACAGGGGGGATTAGGTGTAAATGTTACAAGCTGCGCCTAATCACAAAATGATGGGATTAAATATACCTGATCATTTATACTATATGCTTTAATATTAATCACAATGTTACACACACATGTTAAAAAGAATTAAATTACGACGGATCCATTAAAGCATGCATGCCCCCTGTTCTATTTCATTTCCAATCTAGTTTATGTTAAAATACATCCTCCAATGTATAGTAATGGATATCCATTTAGGAGCCAGGAAACAAAGCAACTAGTAAAGAAAAATCATCGGATTACTTCTACACGGCTCTTCAAAGATCAGAGGAGCCGCACAACTAGCTCCAGCCGGTCAAGCCTAATCTGTCAGCAAGATTGTACATAACCAATTCATTCCAAATAGGACCAAAGAGGCGTTCTCCTCCAATGGCAAATGTTAGAGCCCATGAACAGAGAAGGGCGGTAAATACAGAAAACCCAACTGCTGATGCAACAACATCTGCGCAAAAAATGTCCAAGAAATTATATCAACTCAGTACAAAAAAGTAGCTCCAAAAATATGAAAGAGATTCACAAAACCAACTAAATCTAATCCTCACAAAAAGCTTTAATCTAAGGAAATTCTAAGGCATTCAATAATCGTCAGGATTACGGTATCTTCTGCAGATTCCCACCTTCACCACTTAACCGGGTCCAGCTTACCACTTTCCAATCTTGCAAAATGATAAAAAAGAAATCCGCACATAGCAACAGAAAGGATTATGAAGTATCAAACCATCTTACACCAAGAGGCGTACGTAGACAGTTACAATAAGCAGTAAGAGTTACCTCGAGTTCATGCATTATCCTACAGATTCTCAGATTGGGTTCTCAGTCTATTGCAGTTGATAAAGAATAATACAGATAGCATAGCATCTTAAGTTTTTATAGTATTGCTTGATTTCACGTTGCATCTAACCTTGATTTTAAGAATGTTTAAAGTATAACAAAATTATAAAAGTAATTTAGCTGCAGCACATTCTTTTATTAACATTTCCCCCCTTCATTACTAGTTTATTAACACCAAATGTGAAAACGCCCAAGCATTTTTCTGAACAAATAATTTCAACTGCCAAGTTTTTCCAAACAAGCCGTTTCTGCCAAGTGCTAAAGCAGACGTAGAATCCAAGTACACAGTAGATGGGAGAGCCACGGTTTTTCAACAAACATAATGACTACAAAAACTAGTAAAAGGGTGAAGAAGTTGGAACTCTTCACTGATAGACTAAAACATGACACTGATACTCGTTACTCAACAGAAATTTAGCACATGACACGACCTCTGCTCAAGAAAGAAAAGAGCTAGGGAACAAAAGTGATACAAATGAAAATCAGTGATGCATTAATATTATGCATCATTTCTAGACTCAATGTCAACTTTAATCCCTTTTCTTTTCTTTTCCTCCTCTTTCATTTTCTCCAAAAGTGCAGAGATCAATTAGCCAGCACTTCACTCTAATGATGCAAACAAAATTTGGAAAGGTTAAATCGCGAAGGAAATGGCTGAAATCTTACTTGTCAGAAGTCCTCAGAATTGAAACTGAAATCAACTATGAAATGACAGACCGAAAGAAAATACAAACCCATAGAAGCCAAAAGCAAGAACAGAAAAGAAAAATCACCAGACTTGTAACAAAATCAGAAGAAGAATCACCAAGTATCTAACGAAAGACCAGAAAGAGAACAAGGAACATACAGCGGCGAATGTTAGGGAAGGAATGAGCGTGGCGGAGAACAGGCCAGAAGTAAAAGCAATTGACGGCCCAAAGCAAAGGAAGCAGTGCAAAACCGAACTTGTAAAATTTGCGGGCGTAGCTGTGTGCATCTTCCTCGGAGAGGCCAAGTGGACCATCGATAGTCGGCCAGAGAGGTACTGAAGAAGATAAAGAATTATCGATCGGAGTAGGGTTTGTATTAACGTTGGGATTGTCGCTCTGTGATGCCTCCATTATCGCGATCACAATTCACAAAGGGGCTCTCAGAGTCCTAGATACAACACCTGGGAACGACGAAGATCTTTCGCTTCTAGCGTTCTAGGCAACACAAATTGGAACGAGCTATCAAAACTGCACCGCTGTTCCGCCCTGTATGAATACGAGAAAAAAAAACTAATGGGTAATCTTTTTAGAGGAGAGTTTAAAAGAAAATTGAATAACTTTAAAAAAAAAATTAAAAAAAAGTATAAAAAAATAGTTATAAATAAATAAATATTTAGATAATTATTATTAAATTGATTTTTATTAATAAATTATTAAAAATGATATAAGATAAATAAATATTTTAATTTATTTTTTATTAATTATTTTCTTTTATTTATTCATTGTTTATTGTCTTTTTTGCGCAACGACACGATGCATAGAGACATGGCTCATTGACATCGATGACGATGCACACAACCCATCCATTCTGTCTTCTTCCTTCTCTTCTTTTTACTCTTCCTCCATCCTCTACTTTTCCTCAGTCTAGATCTTGACAATAATGATGAGGTAAAAATGACAAAAAGGCTGACGACAATAACAAATTTATTGTAAAGGAGAGAGTTTTTGGATCACGACGACATACTAGAGCTTTAATATTAATGGTGACAAAAAATGAAAAAAAAAAGAGTATGAAAAAAAAAAGAAATAAAATAATAATTAGATAGTTTATAATTTTTTTTACTATTTTAGAAGATATTTCTAATAACTTATTTAAAATTATAATTTTAAACTATCGTTTGGTTTAAATTTTTTTTGAATAAATATAACTGTTTGTTTTAAAATTTTTATAAACTAAGATTTAGATCAATTTTTTTTTTTAAAATTTAAGTCTTTTAGTTACCCAAATGGACACTAAATAAAAGTTGATTTTTTTTGTAGTAGAGAAGGAAGTTAATCTTTTATTGACAAAAACATTAATTTTGAACTAATTAGCCTCTGATTCAGTAACCCAACAGCTCAGCCAGCAACCATATCACACAATCGTCCAAGTTGTACGCTGAGTCAGCAACCACAAGCCCACCATGTCACCCAGAAGGCCTATTGTCCGAGTCATCAGCCATATGTCCTAACACGTCATTGAGAAGTCTAATCATCAACTGAGTTAGCGCCACATAGGCAGACGTAATTGAAAATGTCTAGTCAACAGCCACATGGGTGGGTACGTAATGAAAACGTCCGAGTCAACAGCTACATCGATAGACACATCACCAAAAATGTCCTGCCATTATCCAAGTCAACAGCCACATTAAAAGACGTCACCAAAAATCCCGTCATAGTCGAGTCAAATAGCCACATGGGTGGCCACATCACCATCACCCAAAACACCAAGTCATCTTACGAGTCAGCAGCCACATGGATTGACACATCATCAAAGATGCCCAATCATAATCCAGGTCAGCAGCCACATGGTCATCAGCGACATGGTGGGCCACATCACCCAAAATGCCCAGTCGTCATTCAAGGTAGCAGCCACACGGATGGACAGGTCTTCAAAGATCCCTGTCAGCATCCATAGTTGTAGCCATGTCACCCAAATGCCCTATCACCATCCAAGTAAGTAGCCACATGGCCAGCCACATCATCAAAAATGCTCAGTCATCGTCCCGGTCCGTGTCACATGGCTGGCCATGCCGCCAAAAATCCCAGTCATCGACTGAGTCAGCAGCCACATGGGTGGCCACGTCGGTCATTGGCCGAGTCAGCAACCACATGGTCGGCCACGTCACCCCAAAAGTCCCAGTCATAGGCCGAGTCAGTAAACATGACCGCCACGTCAACTGCACAAAGCATAAGTACCCCGTAAACGTCGGAGAAAATACCAGGCCGGAGAAGCCAAAAGCAAGAACAACAAGGCAAACTCCCAAACTTGTAACAAAATCAGAAGAAGAATCACCAAGTATCTAACAAAAGACCAGAAGAGAACAAGGAACATACAGTGGCGAATGTGAGGGAAGGAGTGATCGTGGCGGAGAACAGGCCAGAAGTAAAAGCAATTGACAGCTCAAGGCAAAGGAAGCAGTGCGAAACCGAAGTGGTAAAATTTACCGGCGTAGCTGAGTGCATCTTCCTCGGAAAGGCCAAGTGGGCCATCGATGGTCGGCCAGAGAGGTACTGAAGACGATAAAGAATTACCGATCGGAGTAGGGTTTGGATTAAAATTGGGATTGGCGCTTTGTGATGCCTCCATTGTCTGAGTCTCAGATACACAACGCCTGGAACGACGAAGATCTTCGCTTCTACCATTCTACGGAACAGGAAATGGCAAATTGGGACGAGCTATCGAACTGCGTCGTCGTTCAACATTGTATGAATAGGAAGTAGATCTTTTATTGACAAAACAGTTTGAACTAAATCTATTTATATTAAAAGTAAAATTTGTTTCAAATAATGTAAAAATTAATCCAAACTCTACTCCGAACCGTAGAATTATAAAAACAATATTATAAACTACTCCCCTATGCATGTTATAATTAGATTAAGGGGTATCTACATCCTAAAATAATTTAAATGATGTAAACTATTTAAAAATATAATTAGTATTCTAACAAAAATTTGTAGGTACAATCGAACACCTTCCAGTAACTCCTTAATTTTCCCGTTAAATATTGCCTAAATAAGTTTTTTTTTTATTTTTCATCTCATTATTTAAAATCTAACTGCGAAATATATATTTTCTTAAAAAACGCATCAAAATAGAGGACAAAAAATTACGGTGTCGGAGACGAAGCTTAGAAGGCAACGAAGAAGACCATAGGGCTCAGAAAATAGAAAATAGAGGGCATCGAAGTCGAAGAGAAGGTTTAGAAATTGGAAGTTGACGAAGACGAAGCAATTTAACGACAATCTAAGGTAAAATTTCAATTTTAAAAAATATATCGTCAACAAGGATTCCTCTTCTTCCAAACGATGCCTTCTTTCATCACATTCTCCCTAGGTTCCCAACCAAGTCCATGCTTCGATCTAGGTACGTCTACAAATCTTGGCACTCCTTCATTTCTAATCCTTTATTCCTTACTCTTCGCTGATCCCTCTCCCCCAACTCCAGCCACCACCTCCTCTTTGTCCACCCCGCCACCTTCGAACCCCAAGTTTTCTCCTCACCCCTCTTCCCACTACGGCAAGATGATGACGTCCCTCCTTCACCCTCCACCCATATCGCCACCATTCCCAATCGTAAGGCTTCCGGGGTCGACGTTCAATGTGTGAATGGCCTTATATGCTTGCTTAGTCTTCGTCACCTTCCAATTTCTGAACTTTCTCAGCTTCCTCTCTGACACCGTAATTTTCTGCCCTCTATTGTGATGCATTCTTTTTTAAAAGAAATATATTTCACGGGAAGATTTGAGAGAGAGAGACAGAAAGAAGACCTTAAAATTTAAAAAGATAAAAAAGATTTTTAAATTTTAAAAAAATAAATGGGATATGAGGCGTAATTTATTATTTATAAATTTTGACGTAGGTTATAAATACTATTGATAGAATTACAAATAATCTTTTATAAATTTGAGACAAAAGATAAAATTATACTTTTTACAATTCTGCTAATAGTATTTATAATTTTGTCAATAATATTTGTAACTTTACCAATAATATTTGTAACTCCTATAATAGTATTTGTAACTCTGTCAATGATATTTATAACTTCTATAATGGTATTTACAATTCTACCAATAATATTTGCAACTCCTATAATAGTATTTATAACTTCTATAATAATATTTGATATGTGTATAGGAATTTAAAAATGATAGATTAGGCTTCCTGTTCAATATCTCTTTTTTAAAATTTAGAGGCTATTTTTATCTTTTTAAATTTTAAATTTTTTTTAAATTGTAAATAATGAGGTGAAAAATAAAAAATCCCGACATAGAAAAATTAAGAAGTTAGCAGTGGTTGTTGATTGTATTTAAAAAAATTGTTTATGGTGTCAATTATGCTACCTAAATTATTTTAAGACGTTGGGCATATTTTAATTTTTATAATTATAAAAATTAATTAATTTTTTTGATAAATTTAAATATTAAATAAATTAATTAATTCTAATTAAATATAAAATTTTATAAATTTATATTATGTACTTTTTAATTTATTTAAATTATTCAATTAATTTTTATATTAATTATAATTATTAGATTCTCCTATAATTAAGATAAAAGATAATATTTTAATCGAACTGAAATAAATATAATTTTTTTTTAGTCAAACTATAATTTAGAATTTAAGTAAGATAATCCTTTTAAATTAGATTAGATTGGATGTGAGTCCTGTACATTGATTGTTTTTTGTTTTTGTTTCAAATATTGTTCCCCTGCTTATTATTATAATTAATAAATAACGATTGATTTTCCCCCCTTTTTTGCGCTGATAAAGTTGATTGATATTCTAAATGCATTGAAATGTATTGCTCCTAGGTTTCGGTGGAAGTTAAACAAATCAATCAATGAACTATAGTCAACTAGCTCATCAAACGCCATGGAAAAAACATAACTCATGAGAAGGGGTCTGACCCTAAACACAAGAATCAAATTTTCATTTTTTTCCCCAAGAGAATGTTGTTCATATTAAACCAATCTTAATGATACATACATGGATACATATAGTTACATTACACAGAAACAAACCCGGAAAAGAAAAAAGCTGTGGCAACAGCTGCCCCCTCAGAAGATCCACAAAAACGTGGACCAGATCCTTGCACCCTCCATATTTTCAAAGGGTATAGAAGAAATATGAACAAGGGTAAATTAATCAACCCCATTGTACAGAGAGGGCCATCAGTTAAGTTGATTGTATTTCTCCATGGCATCTCAGAGACATGACTTCAACTTCCACTTCATTCAGAAATATAATTCCTATGAATGAGGAAGGGTTCTCTTGTGCAAAAGTTATCATGTAAAGCACCATGCAACTTAGGGTTCTTCAGGATTGAGATTTCTCCCTCATTTTGGCTCTTGAAAAAAATACTCCTGCCAGAAGACCTACAAGTTGCAATAAAATGTTTTGAGTTAATGTGCTCTATGCAGCGACAATAGCAAATTTCAGGTCAGTTGATGAAGAGAACTAACCGAAGAAGATGCTAGTAGAGTTCTCCAAACTAGTAGAAACTTTGAAGAGAAGGATGCCAACAATTGACAGAGGAATCTTATTTAGAGAACCAACGAGGCTGCAGATTATAGACTACTGATTAGATAATGAAACACTCGCACTTCTCTAATATAGCATGGCATCGGAAACTACAATTACAGAAACAAAGTACTAACATTAATCCTTGACTAAATTGCGTTAAATAGTAACGATGAAGATGCTTTTTGATCACACCTATAAGTTGTAGCCCCAGTCTGATGAAGAAACCACATGGATGTGAAGCTGATCGCAAACCCCAAAAATCCACTTAAGGTCATCACTAACCAAAAGCTAGGCAATCTCAGAAGTGGTCTGCCCAATGAAATTCACAACATCAAGAACCATGGAGAAAGAGCGAATAGATTTTCTAGCCATTAACATTGACCTAATGAATTTATGACTGCAGATATATATGTGATGCAGGAGTATAATTGTTTTACACAAGCAGAAACAAGGGATGTGACTGCCCGTTCAGAATATAAAGCTAAGCAAGGCGCATAATATTCCATTTACAAAAAGTGGGGCTTACGTTTTCATGAGATAATCCACCTCATTGAAAACAAAAATCAGAAGAATTCCCAAAGGCAAGGAAAGAGTGTTGTTCAACAAGACCATTGAAAACTCATTCAAATTTCCAGATTTTGTAACTTGCTTTGCAGTATCCATGACCTTACGCAGAGTCAGCTGCAGCAACAAAATAAAACAGCCAAGTAAAAACCAATAGTTAGCATCCATCTATATAAATATGCTAGAATAAAGTAAATTATCCTTTGATACCAAAACCGAGCTAAATTCTTCCCAGTCTAGAATGTCAACGTGCAAAAGTAAGATAGCAACTGAGTCTAGAAATCCTTCACAGGCAATTAACCTGTCAAACCTCAAACACTATGAAACGATTCTCACCAAGGATGATTAAACGGGGTAGAAGTGATGCCAGATTCATGTCATTATTGGATCTAAGTAAATGGATCAGAAGTATATATGCAACATAGCATTATAAACAGAAAACGAAACAAACAAATAATTTACGGTTGCATAGTGACTTGAAGTTGGAATTTCAGAGAAAAGGAATAAAAAATTAATAAAAAAAATAATACACAAAGGAAAGAGACTCAGTATATGTTGAAAGCTTAAAAAGGGTGTGTGTGTGTGAACACACGCATATATACTCACAGAATATGATGCAGTCAAGAAACAATTAACTATCTGCCACGCATAGCCAATTGCATGGAAAGTGAGATCAGTCATCCCTCCGGTTACTGCTGAAATGATCTGCACAGAAGAGGGATATTCATTAAGATTTTCAACAGAAAACTCTTAAATAGTATGAAAAATATCATGTATCCGATACCGCGTGTCAAATGAATCTAGCAACTCAAAGATGTCTAAAATGTGTATCTATATGCTAAACATGGGAGACAGAAGCAGTGACAATCCAGCAACTATATCATACTGAATATGACTCACTAACTTGCCAACATCCTAAGCTCTAACACCAAATCCACTAGAGAAACCAAGAAAGGGGGAAAAAGAAGAGGAGGAGCTAACAAAAAATAATATATGGTAAGATAGGACCAGTTGTTTTCTCTGGCTAAGGAGTAATGCATGAACATAGTTGTTTTGTGTTCAAAAAATAAATTATTCCATAAGCTTACTGCATCATTTCACCACTACAAGGAAACCATATGTTGACAAGTGTAACACAAAGCATAAAAGGGAGAAAAATAGGCGTAGGCAGATGCAAGAAACAAACTAAAATTTGAATGAGAATAGCATGTGTAATATGTGATTCTACATAAAAATTGGCATCAAATAACCAAAATCCAATGATCACAAGATTCATTTGACAACTAACAAGCTCTTCGACATACCATTAAAAATAGAGCAGCCCAAACTCTACTGTCATGATGCTTCTTGAATAAATACATTTCACCCACAGCAGTTATGACATTTGTAACATTCTTCAGAACAGTGATCATAGCTACATTAATAAATTTCAAACTGCATAAATTAAGAAAAAATTAAGCAAAACTATCCAAACAGGAATGATAGAGTGCCTAATTACTCTACTGTAAGCTATAATAATCTAATTTACAGTATCTGAGTCTATAAACTAGCACTCATGCAGATGGTAGATGTCTGGATAATACACTTCATGCTTGATACTACATTATTAGCAGCTTAGCATTCTTTATGGCTCACCCGCTCTCTGACTAAGAGCAAGTTTTTCTGAATATTTAAATATTGTTTCCCTTTCATGTTGTGCTACATTGCTCATACAATAACAAGATTTCTGACATTTTACAACAACAAAAAAATCAGATTTAAACACCCATTATTGGTACAGCAGCAAGAAGTGGTACATATGCAACTTTCATATCTAACTGTTGGAAATAAATAAAAGAAAAGATACGCAAGAGAAGCAAGTGGTATTTAATGGTAGAAACCCAATGCTTGTAAACTGCATACCTATACATGCTCGTAATGAGCATTCCGACAAATATCACATTTACTGGCAACCAGACCTTCACCAATCTCCATGTTAGGGGTTCTGTTGATATTAGACCCAGAAGGCTCAACACGGAAACAATAGCCACTGAAATGAAATTCTGCATTTACAAAAAATTGTCAGAAGCTAGCATCATCAACATCTACATCATCATTAATCATTATACCGATAAAAGAGAAGTATTAAAGCTAATTACCTGGTAAACCATCAACGATATCCCAGCTTCGAAATCATAACTAGAAAGCACAAACTTGTTAATCAATATCATGCTGCACGAGGATAAGCAATATCCAAGGCCAGACAGCAACGCTTGATTGTGAACTTTAACTACCCTGCCACTTGGTAGAGTTCTCTCCCGGTTCTTGTCAAACTTACCACTTTCCAAGTCAAGTTCATTATTGGAAATATGCTTCATTTCACGTGAGAATAAGTATGGCAAAGGAAGGGAAGTTATGAAGACCAGGATCTGGCCTGGCTTCGGAAGCAATCTAATGTATTTTCACGGGCAACACACTGCAGAATTCTACAGAGTTCAAGCTAAGGATTTCAGGCTCGATAGAAGCTGAGAAATACGAAATGATGACTTAAGAGCATCGCGCATCTTCGCTAACTCAATTTTATTTTTGATCAAGAAGAACCCATGAAGACTCCCAGCAGTAATCGCCAGAAGAAATAGTGAAAAATAGAAAATCAAGAGAGGCAATAATAAAATTCAGCGGATGAAGCCACAAAAGTAGGAAATAAAGCAAATAAAAAGAATGGACGCAGGGAACACAGTTTAGTGAGAGTAGCGTGTTCATAGAGCCGGGGACGGTATGTTCACCTAAATCTACGAAAAAAAATCCAGCTCAGACTGATAAATATAAAATAAATTTAAATATCGAGTTATAAAATATAGCTTATATTAAGCTAAGTATTGAATAGGAGTTACTCTGCTCTGCCATGCCCATGAGTCCTTTTTTTTATTTTTTTTATTTTTCTCCCTATATGTTATATTTATAAGGGAGAATATAATAATTACTGGTGACTAAAAGGTCATTTTAAAAATATAAATAGTTAAGTAGGTAAGTTGCGTCTTTTAATATTTATAACTATATTAATTTTTTTAACTTTACTAATTATAATATAATTATATTACAAATTATAATTATTTATTTTATTTTTTTTAAATATTTTATCCTTGTCAACATTTGAAAAATTGATATAAAATTATAATTACAAATTATTTATATTTTAAAGCTTTTTTTATATGCAATGAATTTTAAGACTTTAATTATTTTTTTGTTACCTTATTTTTAGTGGATTATAAATATTATTTAACTATTGAAGACATATGAATATGGTATTATTTTATAAGTTTATAATTACAGATTTTTTTCCACAATATGAGCATAACATCACAATTTGGGTATGCTCAGTCTGCCCACACCCAACTTAAAATAGTTAGAATTTTTACTTGTTAGGGCAGGGTATCGAATTATAAAATATAATCTATATTTTTATTAGACAGGGCACTAAGGTTACCCTACCTAACCTGCCTATGAACTAGCCTAAGGGAAAGGACTTATGAATTCAAAAGGAATTTTCGAGCTTGAGAATCCAACTACTTTGGTCGTTGAACTTGGAGCTACAAGCTCTTTTTTTTAATTCTCAGTTTCTCACCTCCTCGATGACGAGAAGATCCGCTGTTGCTTGGCGTGCGTTCAAAATAAGAGTTGAATATTTGGTTATTTTGATTATTCCACTTATTTGTTTCGAGTTCCGACCATGCTCGTGAACCATGCGGCCATTCAATTTCCCGGAATGCCCCTCCGATTTAATTCCAGGGATCTTTAATGCATGCTTAAGATCTGCGAATGAATGTCTACGGCATATCTATTTACCATTTGGTAGTAAGACAAGACACGTTCACTGTTAATATTTTCTTTTTCTTTTCGTATATAAGTTTTCCTACTTATTTATATATTGTTCACATAATATATCTTTTTGTTATTACGTTATACAGTATATAGTAGCTATTTTTATTTTTAGCTACAAAAAAAATCAGTAATATTTTCTTCAATAATAATATTCAATTATTTAATAAAATTAAGTTGTAGAGCTCACCAAATGTGGAGTGAATTATCCTATCTATAATTTATGAATATTATAAATTAGTGTAAATTTTATATATTGTAATATATTAACAATTTTTTGTCATTTTGATATATGAATTAGTTAGCTGGTGAGATTTTGTGATTTTAGTGTGTGTTTGTGTGTACATATATATACTAAAAAAATTAGGTAAATTGAAGTAACAATGATTATAAGAGAGACAATAATTGATTACTGAAACTTCCCCAAGAACCAACAAATTTTTGTCTTGTAAATCTGACCGTTGGGAATGAAGAAGTATTATCCTCATCTCTTTCTCAATCTCTTATCTCTGAATTGTAAGACACAAGAACTGTGTCGATCTCATGGCTTTCACAGGAAATCTGTGGTACATGTCCTTCTCATCTTGCCTTCATTTCCCACACAGCTTCAGAAGTAAACCTCTTCATTTTCCATCGCCATCGATTATTCGAGCACAACAAGATTCTGCAGCAGACAAACCAAACACTTCTCAGACCAAAACTGAAGAATCCTCCAATGCTCAACCTTCTGCCACTGCTCCGAAAACTCCCAAAAAGCCTGTTTATTCCAGTGAGCGCCCAACATTTATTCAAGTTTCTTTCTTCTTCTTTCCATTTGTTTTTAAGTATTAAAGGTTCTGTGCTTGTGGGCAGTGAAGAAAGGTCAGATTGTGAGGGTGGATAAGGAGAAGTATCTCAATAGCATCAATGTAAGGAGAACCATTTTTTCCCTCTCATATAAGATTAAGTTCTTGTACTTGTGTCCATTGACTTGGATGAGTTTGAGTATTTCAGTACTTATCTGTTGGGCACCCACCTTACTACAAAGGATTAGACTACATTTATGAAGACCGTGGCGAGGTAAATAGAAAACTAAGTTGAAACCTAAGTATGAACGCAAATTCGTATCAAACACATACTACAATTCTCGTGTCATGTAGGTCTTGGACATGCGTATATTTGAAACAGGGGAATATGCACTTGTAAGTGATTTACTTGCATCTGACTTCAGATGTTATTTTGCGTCCATAATGCAATTTTTTTTATTGGTTAAATGCAACCACAGAGGCTACAATAAATGAATTTGCAGCTTCTTTATAGTACCAATGATGTCAGGCTTAACTTAAGAAACTGATGGCATGGGAAATTAAGTGCTCTGTTCCAAGTATAGTATAATTGTGAGGTGCTAAGATTTCTTCTGATAAAACTCTTGCGGCATTGATAGATCGCATGGGTAGGAATCCCCACTGCTCCAGCCTGGCTTCCTACGGACATGCTTATCAAGGTACGTACGTTTTCACATCTTCCTTCCAATGGTTAGCAGTTGAGGTCGAGATTTTTGTTTGGCTTGTTCTGTAGCGAGACATGAGCCTTAAAACTGAGGTGACCTGATTCTCTGTTTTCCTTGCAGTCAGAGAAGCTCAACTATGAGAGACTATGACCTCTGCTTGGGGAACAGAGTTATGTTAAAAAGCGAAGACTTCACATTGTTTTTTTTTATGATGTTGCAAGATAGAACTATAAATGCTTGGTTTAGGACGCCATTGCTACTTCATGCATCTTCAATGAAGGATTATGTAGTCATTTCAAAATAACAAGTAAACTATTTCAAACATGATGCATTGCAAATAGCTTATTTAAAGGGAAAAGAACTTTGTTACTACAGTCAACAGATTGGCATCATCCATATATAATGCTTCTGCATAAGATTCCCTCCGTCTTCTGCTTATTCTTGTAAAGTAATCCAGCAATGGAGACACTAGTTTGACAAATGACAAAGAATAAGATAAGCTTTCTCGCAATCTATAAAGAGTATGCCTCTGAATAAGCAATACAAATGATTTAGCTCCTCTTGGGACGTTTATTGGGATTCAAAAGTCCCACTAACGAGGGAAGGGGTTCAGGCACAGGAACGTTCATTAACCTATACAACTTTCTAACACCTTCACTAAAGCCTGAAGATCCCATGTTTAAATAACTGGCACTCTTATGAACTCTTGTCTCCTGATCCTTGGGTTGCTTATGCTTTACTTTATGTAAATCGTTTTTGCTTTCTAGTGACTTGTCCAATTTTACTACATCCTCCTCCTCTTGGTACAAGGATTCTTGTCCTGCATCGCTAGAAACAGTTTGTGAAAGGCCACTTATCGGTACAATGTTACACCCTACATGTGAAAAATTAACATCTTGAAAACCAAGTCTCGCTCTGCCAAATAATGTAACAGGCAACTTTCCTGGAAAAGACGCCTCTTTGAGTGCCTTAGTCTCAGTACTCTGTTTAACAGGTGATTGAGTTTGAGCACAAGACTGAGGGGTCTTTTCAAGCACATGTTCGCTGCTTACAGGTTTAACCAATGTATCAGCATCTGAACTTGTTTCCACAGTCATATCTAGAAGCCTACAGAGAGATTTATTCAGAGCTATGTTTGAGTTGAAACAATGCCGCTTAACATAACCCAGTTCCATGGCCCTGCAGCTGGGGGTTGTTGAAACAACCCACCTAGGTGAAAGAAGTTGAAGTGCCCATTCTAATTCTTCTTTAGATGAGTGCATTGAGTAACAGACATGCCAAACGCCAAACTGATCCTTAACTGCTTCATGCGTTTTCTTTTTCCTGGTGTTCTCAAGTTCAGAGAACTGGTCTTCAATAGCATACCACTGTACAGAAGGGCGTATAATGAGAGGCTCTGGCTGGTGGTTATGGCTGGCCTCCACAAGCATTACTTTTGCTCTTTCATAAAGTCCTGGAGATCCATCAAATATATGGAACCGAGAAGATGGATCTTCAGAAAGGATTTCAGGTGCTGCAAGAGTCAGATTCTGGAAACATTCTGGGCTTTTGGATTTATCAACATATATCTTGGCTCCAAATGTTTTAGACACATTAACAAGGATATCTTCCTGACCAAGGAGGTCACAGCTTAGATACACTGTCAATGCCTTGTGATGCTGCCATATACAATTAATAACCTGCTTCACAATGCCACAAGTCAAACTATGAGATGAAATCACCACTAAATATGCACCTACATATAAATTCGAATTGCCGATATGCTGCATGTAAAAAGAAAATAAACATAGAATAAAGGAATTTAGAAACTCATTATTTACATATCTAAATTTCAGCATATGTAAATCGTGTGTGTGGGAAAGGGAAGACTGCAGACTGAAGCCGTTAACATCAAGCAGAGATCTAATGGAATTTGGGGAAAATTGGCCAATTATTCTGCTGGAATAAACTTCCATGTAAAAATTTTCTCACACATGTACGAAGAATACCTGAATTATTCCACATTTTGAATCAAGTCATTCAATTATTATTTTAAGGAAATGATGTCATTAAAATGTTTTTTTGAGCTCCACAAAGAATATGCGAAATTGGGACTCCCAAAGATACTTGTCATACCACATAACTATTTCATACAAAAGGCAGAAATAAACTATTTGCTATTGCATCAAAATGTACCTTTTGAACTGCAGAATGCTTGCTAGGCATACCCTGAGAGAAACTTCCAAAAGTACAGTCTAAAAAAACACAATCAAGTTGACACCGTGGTTCTTTTCCCTTCTTCCCAATATACTTTTCAGGTAAATTCTGCAGGCACTCAGGGCTAAGTCTGCAATCTCCGGTGTGTAAAATATTACCAAATTTGCCTTCAAATAACAACATTACGGCTCCTGAATATTGATGAAATTCACACAAAATAAAGGAGAATAAGATAATTAATCCCTGTCCAAATATTTCTATATTCTTATCCAACCAGTATTTCTAGTCAAAATCAAACTGCTTTCATACAAAAATTAAATCACGAATCACCCACGTAGTTGAAATATAAATGAACAATAATATTAAATCTTAATGATTGCGTGCAACTCGCTCGGCTTAAATTATCTAATTTGAAGACATACAAGTTAACTCAACTTTTACCAATATGAAGACGAAGAAATAACTGAATTGATTTCTGGAAGCGACAGAATTCACTAAAATATAACCCGGTAATACTAATAATACCTGGGCAGTGATTCGCATCAAAAGCTGTAACAGTGATTGCCCCGTCAGGATCATCAATAATAATGGATTGGCCCACCTCAATACCAACAAACAACGAATCTTCAAGCTGAGAAGACAGCGGAAAATTAAGTTCAAACATAGACATCTCGAGAAACCAGTAAACATAAGAATAGGTGAAAACAAAATAGAACAAATAATAACCTGGGGATAATGTTGAAGAACGAGGGTTTTGGTAAGATGAGTACAATAAATTGGGAATGAGGAGTGGGAAGAAATGCCAGAAGAGTGGTCTTTGTGGGCATGGGTGAGGAAATGGTACCTCTTTCTCATGGCCGATGGAGTCCATGTGTCCACTGAGAAAGGCAATCCTTTGGGCATTTCTATCGGCATTTTTCCCTCTCTCTCTCTCTCTCTCTCAATTTCCCTTATGGACTAGAGAAAGATGAACGATCCCCAGAAACACCGAATCGAGACAATCTTTTATTTAGGAAATCTCATCTCGGTCCCAGGCTGTTTCAATCCGACCACGCACGAAGACGGAACTGAGGCACAATTTTGGAGCCAAATCTAAGCGCCAATCAACGAAATCTGTAATTGAAAAAAGGGAGGGGCGGGCGGCGGGACGCGCAGTCGGAAGAGAAGAGAATAATTAAATAACTCAAATTACTCAAATACCCTGAAATCTTCACTAATAAATAGACAAAAGTGCCCTTATATAGTTATTGCAAAATAATAAAAAAAAATCAATTGCAAACGAGTTATAAGTTGTGGGTGTGTTTGGAAAGGTTCTAAACTAAGATTTTAGAAGTTTTTTTTAGGCAAAATTTTGGTTTGGAAAAATTTTAAAATAAATAGGCTTATTTGTCTATAAGTGTTTTTGGGTAAAACCATGGTTTAAAACCATAGTTTTGAATAAGCTATTTAAAATAGCTTTTTCAACAGTAAAAGAGTTTAGGGACTATCCAATTATTATATTACCCCTACTTTTTCTTACATCATCTCTCCTCTCTCATCCCTACCCCTCTCCTCTCTCCTCTCTCCTCTCTCTTCTTTTATCTCTACTTTTTCTTACACAATCTCTCCTCTCTCTTATCTTCTCTCTACCTCTTTCCTCTCTTATACTTTAAATCAAACCATACCCTTTTTAATAATTTGCTACCATAAAAAGTCATTCTAAAAATAACTATACAAACACCTATTTATTCAAAACTATTTTTTTCTATAAACCATTCTCTAAAAGCACTTTTCTATAAGTGGTCCATAAACCCTTTTTTTTTATAAGTATTTTTTTAAAATCCTATCCAAATAGGCCTTAAAAGTTCTCTGATTGTAGAAGCTTCATTTTGTAGGTTTTGTAAATTGTGGGAGCTCATAACTCAGTTTCAACCTTTTCCCTTTTTTGGTTGCCAGCGATCCTAAACCATATTTCACTGCTATGAAATGGAGCAAATAATAAGCATAATGCCTCCTTCTGCATATTACATCAATTTAATCAGCCATCTATTTCAAACTTCTACCAAAAAGAGGCTTTGAGAAAATAAAATAAAAAAGAAGACAAAAAGATAATTTCTTATCTTGACATCTCACTTCTCACTGCACGATCACCCCTAGTCCCTACCCTCCATCCTTATGCTTCCAACCTCTAGCCATTAGCCTTGCCCCAAATTTTCCAAATAACTAAATTATCCCCACTTATTTTATTCCGAATATACATAATTTTGTTGTTCTCATCAATATATACATATATATTTCTGTGGGCAAATGAAACTCGCTTTTTATAAAATACAGTAATACATTTTTTTAATATCAATATATTGTAATAGAAATATTTTAGCTCTTGTTAAGTTGTATTATATTAATATTATACATTAAAATTAATTAATCATAGAATCTTTTGAACACTGTAACAAATAAAATATAAGATTTATATAATAAATAAGGTTAAAAGTTACAACTGTTAGTATTTCCTTAAACAAAAGAAAAAATGAATAGTAATATAATCACTTTAATTTTGAAACAAAATACATTTGATACAAGTATAATAATTATTTTATTATTATTTCCCTTCTCTTCCAAACTAAACAAACCATCATTAAAATTTATCCCCTCCTCTTCCCTCCAATTAGATCAAACATTCCTTCCTTTAACCCCTAATTAGAACCTTTTCCCTGGACTCCTGGCTCAGCTAAACCCCAAAGCCTACAGTTTTGCCAACCAGAAAACCATTAAGAGAAGGACAGTTGTGGAAAATTTGCTTTTGTTTTCCTTTCCGCTTCTGCCATGAACTAATATACAACATAAAGTGTACTGTATAGGCAGTTAGCACTTTGCACCTTGCATTTACAATACTCAAGTATTTGCTACAGGCAGCCAAGGTCTCCCCAGTCCCTATGCATTTAACGCTCAAGGTCATTGCCTCCTCCCTTTGTCCGCTTCTCATGTTTAAAGAATCAATTAGAATCTTTAATAGTAGGGAGTTTGTGCTTCAGATCGAGGTTAACCCCAGAGTCCACCGCGCATGCAAGGGAGGGAGACCAAGAAAGATTTTAGTTCTAAAGGTATTTACACTCCCTTCAAATAAATCTTCTTCTTGGGGACCCACCAGGTGGTGTGTGGGCGTTATATAGAGATCTCTCATTCCAAGGATCCAAAGTGAAGGTGGCGTTTGATCTCACTGGATACGAAGAGAGATCGCTAAAATTGTGGGTACTTTGTGCCACCGGGTTGTAAGTTGGATGTGGAGGAGAAAGCATACAGCTCTTGTATGCTGATCCATGTTGCCGCAATGGACTTGAGCAGGGAGATACCGGTAAAGATGTAATCATTCTTGCGTTATCTCTGAACAAGGGAATTGCAATTATCAGGTCGGTCTACAAGATATAAAAATGATGGAACATAAAACTAGCTATGATATAGCTAGATAAACCAGGTCATAATAATAAATAAAAACATATGCAATATTTTACCTTGGGCTCCTTAATGCTCGTGAAGCTGCAAAAGTTGGCTTTGTTCCATAATCTCCATCCACTGACGTCATATTTGTTCTACTGAAATGAAGCTCCACATGTGGCTGCAATCCAATCCAAATAAGAAGAGTTAGATCCAACCCTTTTAGTTGTATAATTATTTTATCACTATTATGGTAACCCTTTGCCTATTCTTCCGCTTCAATTTTCTCACATCTATGTATAAACTTCATTGTATGGCATCCCAAGCATTAGCTAAGGGAAAAAAGGCTGAGAGATAGACAAGCAAACAGCCAATCTACAGACAAATCACCTTGTTTTTCCCTATGATTATTGCACTTTATCCGTTAACATTATAAGAATGGAGCATATTTACATACGGTTTAAGTTCCCATGAGTTGCGATTGACATTTATTAAATCAAGGCAAAGTATCCTTTCAAAGAAAATAAATAAGCATCAAATTCAATACCGGCGTCCGGCTTCCATCACACATGTAGGGGAAAGCATCCCTGGTTAAGCTGACATTGGCAGCTCTGGTCGCAGTTTGATCACGAATAAAGGGATGCTCTAGCAACCTTTGAGCAGTTGGGCGAGCTGATGGATCTCTTTGTAAGCATAGTTGTATGAAAGACTTGGCATCACTTGAAAGACGCTCCGGGATTTCAGGCATATCTTTGCTGTTCCCAATTTTAAATATAGCAGCTACCTGTTGAATCCAACATAAGAAATCATGTTGGTCCCAGACTCATATGATGTCACAGGGTCATAACAAAATTGCCAAAACAGGTTAATTTCTAAAATATCTAAAGCCGCACCCCTTCATACTGACTCCATGGAGGTTTTGACGTCGCCATTTCCAGAATTGTGCATCCCAAGCTCCATATATCCACAGCAAGATTGTAGCCATTTGTATTCATAACAACCTAAAAAAGAAATTATAAGGATTCAGCACCACTGACAGTGGAAGAGAGAAGAATATGCTTGTTCCTAAAGGAATCATGCAATCTCAAAGGAGGGGGAAATTTTACCTCAGGTGCCATCCAATATGGACTTCCCTTGAAAGAAAGCATGGAGGTAGACGAATTTATCTGTCCAAAACAATTGAAACACAGAGATTATTGTCATCATAAATCAGAAGCCAAAAAAGTAGAAACTAATTGTTTTTTAGCTCCCCAAACTAGTTTTGCTTCCTAACAGCAAATATTAAGCCCTATTGTTCTAAGACTAGAAGAGCTAAGTGAAAGAGAGACATGAAGAAGAACTCAAGTGAGTCATGTATGAGCTATCTCTCAAGCTACACAAATTAAGTACAAGGTATTACGTGAGATTAGTGAAGTTGATTGCAAGTTAAGAAGTATACTAGTTAGTAATAATCTGTTAGTTCTGTACTTCTGTTAGGAAGTCAAGAAGTCCGAGATGTATCTCTATTAGTATAAATTGGGCATATATAGACGAAACTAGTGTGAATGAATTGAGTACAAATGTGTTTACGTATTGATTGAAGCACGCGCATTTGACTGTTTGAAGTGGGGAGGGGGGTGAAAGCATTTAGATAATGAGTAAAACTAAAAACTTTAACCTTTATCAAAAAGAAGCATTTTTACACAGTCACTCACAGATAGCTTTTGCAGCATGTGCATTCTTTGGTTATTTTGCTGCACCAGAAGATATACATATATACTTCTGATGCAGGCAAGAAGCAGTTCATTATTTACAGCTTAAGATGAACTCACATGTTTAGCCATTCCAAAGTCCGCTAACTTAATCTCGCCATTAGGATCAACTAGTATGTTTGCCCCTTTGATATCCCTACAAAAAGAAAACAGGAAAGTAATTTGAGAAAGGTGAAGAAACTTCCATTTGGTGCTATATATTAAGAATAAACAATGTGTTAGTCTGATCCATGAGGTCACAAAGTTCACTGATAGGGTGAAAGTTTTTGCAGCGAGAAAGAATCAAAATTAAATCCAAAATGAATTTACCTGTGCACTGTGTTTCTTCCATGCAGATAGGCAAGTCCAGAGACAATCTGCCTAACATAATTCTGAATAACAGGTTCCTCAAATGGACCATATTCCTGAAGTAATTTATGGATGGAACCACCAGAGACATATTCTAAATAAACAGAAAGTGTGTCTTCTCCCTGCAAAAGTGGCATATATAGTCATATACTAATAAGTGAATCCTATCTTATTTCATTTGTCTTGGCCATGTATCACGCACACAGCTCACATGTACATATCACACGACTCTAAAATAAGAATATTTAGCCATACCAGTTCACTCCCATAGTACTCAACAATGTTAGGATGTGAAAGTGAACTGAGCAGATTTATCTCCTGCAATAAAATGAACAAAACATTATAAATTTTTAAGACAACTGAATGATACTTCAACATATAAAAGCAAACTCCAATCCCAATTATGCAAAGAAATGCAAAACTACCATAGCATGTGATAAAGAATGATATGTAAAATATAAATAAGCAATTTAAGTATTTTTATTATTTTATTAGAATTAGTATTAGATATTCTGCGATATTATGATTATATATCATAATATATGTATTATGATATATTAGGATTAAATATTATAATATATATCATGATTAAATATTATGATATATTAGTATTATATATTTAATTAGGATTAAGATTATCTATCACTTATAAATAAGGGTGATCATCAGTTTTATGGGATATCCCTTGATTATGTTTTGAATTCTCGAGTATTCAGTATAATTTTAGTTTCTCTTCTATTCTCTTTCTATTCTTCTCTATTTCCCTTTTCTTTCTACAATTATATAACAAAGAATCACTGGCATAAATCTTCAGGGCATGATGGAATTACCTGGTTAAGTTGTTTGAGGCACTCTTTCGATGTTTGATCATCAGAGAAAACTCTGACTTCTTTTATTGCACACATTTGTCCACTTTCACTATTGATGTTGCCAAAAGAAAAAAGAAAAATTAGAGTGGTAGAGCAAACATAGAGAGCAGAATAGTTTCAGCAGTTTGTCCAGTGTATGGAATTGTAAATATTAGAATTGTAATACTTATTTCATAAGCAAAAAAAGAGATGCATGATATAAAGCTATTGCAGATTATCAGACAAAATGAACGATATAAAAAGAATTACCTATTAAAACCCTGGTAAACATGACCAAATGTCCCTCGTCCTAAAAGCTTTCCTTTCTTCCACTTGGACAGATTGTTGGTAGTGTTTTCTAGAAGACCACTTGTTCTTGCATTGGAGAGAGCAGAAGGGCTAGTCGGTGAACCTGGTGGTAGAGGCAATGGATGACATTCACTCCTTCCATCATCTTGTTTGCCTGCAGGAGAGTCAATACTTAGAGCATGCAATCTTGGATGGAGGGGTGAAGTCGGGCTGGTGGGCCCTCTAGACCCAGGACCTGGGCTTTTTGACCTCATATTAATCTTCATATCACCTCGTCCCCTAGCATAAGATATGAAAATGAATTAGTTGTACTGGGGGACACTGAAAAACTTGTACAGGCAAATTCAAAAACTAATGTCTCATTTCTGTCTGTGGCTTACATAGAACTAAAAAGAATGTATAGACAATCAGCCTCCCTCCTTTTAAAATGTAACCACATCGTGAGAGTTCATGGAAGCCACTATGATGGATATATATTGTATAAACGACATCTAGAACCATTGATCCTAACTACGGAGCCTGAAGCAGATAGTCAAGAGGATATATAAGTACTCCCTCCGGCCCTAAACCTTGTTGAAGACTTTGATTTGATCCTAAATATAAGACTTTGTACACCTTTGTCGATCACATTAAATATTTGTTTTTCTAAAATACCCCTCTTTAATGCACCATTTTTTCAAATTGTAAACCTTATTTGTTCCCAATGAACTTACAAGTTCTTGAAGGTAGTTGGGAACTGCTAATTAAGACCTTCTAACCCGTTTGAGGCCACAGATAGGAGTACTTCCACAGAGTAAGACCTCTTATTGCGAAATTGGCTGTCTTGACCAGAACTAAAAATACGGAGGGGAAAAGACGAAAAGGGAGATGGAGAAATGAAAGCCTGGACAAAAAGTGTAGCTAGCCTTCTTAAGGATATTGGCTGTAATAATGGCGAACACTAAATGGGAATCACACAAGCTAAGTAAATAAGCAATTATAGTCCAACTATACAATCATCGACGGAGAGAGAAAAAGGATGCAGAAGTCGAAGTTAAAGCCACTTTATTTGATTGATGATTACGCACAGATTGCTGCAAATTTTACTCTTTCCAAAAAAAAAACGACGATGACTATAAAGCCAACCTAGAGCCCAAAAACCAAAAAGAGGAAATCATATACGAAATCCCAAAATGGGAAATAAATAGCGGGGTGGAATTTTCCGGAAACCCAACCTGATGCCATCAAATTGAGAGATTGGATGGTGATCGTAGGACCCAGAAGAACTCACGCTTGAACCAGAGATCGACGCAGATCCCAAGCCATCTCCATCTCCTTGATCGTTCCCAAAGCTCTGTGGGGACGAAATCGATGGTCGAGGCAAGGGGAGGCCTATCTTCTCGCCGCCGCCATCAGAATCGAAACAAGAAAATCCCAAGGACGATCCACCAACGGGAGCAGCACCAGTAGGAGTTAAATCCCTGCTGGTTCTGGGTGAACTCCGAGAAAGCATCGCGGTTGAGACCTCGTCAAAGCTCTTAGGTTTGTCTCTTCCTTTCTTGGCACCATTCCTGATAGGCGATTTGATGAAATTAAACTGAATTCCGCCATGTGATTCAGGCTGGGGAAGCTGCTGATGGCGCTGCTCCTCCTTGTTCTTGCAGGACTTTCTTCCCCACCAAGCGGGCATTCTAAGAGAGAGAGAGAGAGAGAAAGAAGGATAGAAAGAAAGAGGAGAATTCAGGAAGAAGAGTAGTTGAAGAAGAAATAGCAATAGAGAGAGAGCGGAAAAGGTAAGACTAGTTTTGTGGAGTGCTTTGTAAGGGGGAAGAAACGACGAAAGGGGGTGAAGGGATCAAAAAGGCTACAGTGCAGGACAGCTAAGAAGGTTGAGAGAAGTAGAGAGAGGGAGGGGTAGGAGAAGGACGGCGACGGTGGTTGGATAAAGCGAGGAAATGACAGTGGCAATTTCTTAGAGAGCTAGAGAGAAGCGTATGTCTCCTCCTCCACATGCCAGGTAAGTCTAACAGTGGGGGCAGTTAAAAAATTCTGAAAAATATCTTTAACATAAATAAACATGCGGACGAATTTTTTAAATTTTTACGGGTAATGTTTTTTATTTTTTTTAATCTCCCTCTTGTTGAACTCCATATAATCTTTAGAGATAAAAATGGTTTGGCACTCAAAATAATTGAAACAGGCCTCGATGCACTGATCATGCCTTCACCACATATATTTGTAAAACAGATAAGAAGGCTAATTTCCCAGTAATTTCTTTATTTTTTAAGCGGACATTTTAATATTTTTTAAAATATGTTTTTGGCATCAAACAATTATATTATGTCCTTTCTGTTTAGTTTTTTTTTTTTAAAAAGTTAATTTATTTGAATTTTCTTGTATTTTTTTTCAGAGCAATTTTTCATTCGTCAATCGATACAGAATATTAAAAATCGAAATGCTGTATTGTTTATAAATTATAAACATTTACAATTTTCTTTTAGAGGTTCCTATGAATATAGGGTTGGGAATAGTTGTACATTTTAAAGAGATATAAACACATGCACATGCACATGCACACTTTGATGGGTGTGGGAAGTTGACGAACGTTTTGGTAGGAAATAAAATACCTTGATAAGAAGGTACGACTATTTTAGATTCACGCTCGACTGATCTTGTTTCATTTGAGTTCGTCAAAATTTTTGACCGAATTTTTTTAAAATATTCCTATAATAGAGATTTGTAAAAAGTACTAATAGATTTAAACTTCAAATTCAAGCCATACATAATATTTCTCCCATCATCATCTCGTAAGTCATGCCACAACCTCCGTGGTTTGTCTCCTATGAGCTATTAAGCTAAGTTCGTTAGAATTGACTATCCATGATTGTAATTGGCATTTGGAGTAAGATGCTATTGCATGATGATCGGACGAAATTAGACATTAGCCTCATTTTAATATAGTTATATCATATTCAATTCTACGTATCTTCTTTTATATAAAAATTAGTTATTTTTTAAAAAAAAATTAAAAAAAATAAATCGACTACTTATAAATAATATAAAAATTAATTAATTAATTTATGTATATTAAAAAATATACAATATAGACTCGTATTGAATAGTTTGATTTAATTATAATTAATTGATTTATTTAATTTTTTTACTTATCTAAAAAAATAAACTAATTTTTATATTAAAGAATGAATGAAATATTTTTAGGATAGATTTAAGCATTGTTAGTCCTTGTTAAAAGTAATTTTCTTTGAAATGCTTTTGCACGTTCACATCCTCTCAAATCCAATATCTCTATAACTAATACCATGTTGATTAACCAGGCTTTATTTATTTGCGAAGGATTGTAAGGTGGATGGCTGAATCAGAGCTGGCAATAAAAACCAGGTGAAGGGAAGCGTTATTGTAGCGTCCAAACAACAAACTCACATATGCTACGCCCCTGCTAAGCTACTCAGGGGTGGTAATGCGGGCCAATTCGCCGAAAACAGGTTGATCCGTCGCGGGTTGGGGTGGAGGCGAGTTGGAGAAACCCCAACCCGAGACCGTCATGGGCCAGTTTTTTTTTTAATTTTTTATATATAATTTTTTAATTTTTTTTAACTTTTTTTTAAAAAAATTACATATGTCAATATTAATTAGATTCGAATTATGTCTTAAATCGTCAAAATATTTATTTAGTCAATTTTGTCACTATCTATAGATAAATCTATCACAAAAAAAAATAATAAAATAAAATAAATATATATAAAGAAAGAAATGACTCAATGAGATAAAGTTAATATAAATTAAGTATAATATCTCTTGTTTAACTAAGACTCTCAAATTAGTAAAGTATAAATGTGTAATATAAATAATAAAAAAAAAAGAAAGAAAGCGGGCTAACCCGCCAACTCGGAAAGTTTACCCGCCGCGGGTGCGGGTCAAAAAGATCCGTATCAAAGTGGGTTACAATATTTGCAACCCAACCCGCCATTTTTTGGCGGGTTGACGGGTTGGGCCTGCGGGCCCAACCTAAATTACCAGCCCTAACTACTTAGATGGGGCTCTTACATGGATAATGTTTTGAGTCTCGTATCAAATCATAGTTAATTTTTAAAGTACAGTTCTTTCAAATATTTATGTTTATTGGAATAAAAAAAAATTTATCTCCCTCTTTCTCATAATTAATTTATTTATTTAAATTTTTTAATCTATATAAAAAAATTAACTAACTCATATATTAAGGATAGAATAAGAAAGAGTATAAAAATTTTCATGCAAAAAATAATAATAACATCCGTACCGTATACGATCATATCAACGAGCATTTGTATCATACTAATTAATAGCGAGTATTAATATGCCACTAGTGGTAACTAATTAATTACAAACATGATCCTCCTTGTACAAAATAAAAAATTGCTTATCTAAGCCATGGATATAAAATTACGAAAACATACGTGACACGTCTCCTCAATTTCCCAAGCGTCTCCTCAATTTCGAATATAATTGAAGTGGTACGAAAGTGCACTGCGATGTAGGATAGCACGTGCCACACGAGTGATCCACAAGAATCACCATTACGGAGATGAAGTCAAGTTGACTTGTGGAGATGAAGTCAAGTTGACTTGTGGAGTTGACTTAGGTTGGTTATTTTTTATTTTATTTTACAGCCAGGTCGGAAAAAGAAAGGAAAAGGAAAGAGGAGAGAGAAAAGAGAAAAGCGATTTAGGGTTTAGGGTTTAGGGTTTAGCGGTCCTCCATTGAACCAACAAAGAGGAGAAAAGCGGTCCTCCATTGAATTGAAGGCATGACGCGTTCAAAAGCCACGTCAACTAGACCATTTCCTCATCTTTTTTTTTTTTTTTCGTACCTTGCGCTCCTTCCGAGAGTCGCGTCCTTCCAGTCATTCCCTCTATTACTCAGTTCTCTCTTGCCACGTGTCTTGTCCCTTTTCAACTAACTGCCCGCGTCTCGTCTTACCCATCCCTCTCCCGCCTTCATTCAGTCCATTCTCCTTCCTCCCAATCATTTGATCTTCGTTTAAAACACTCACATTGTGAGACTCTAGCATCTCAAGTCATTTCCTTTATTGGTTCTTCGTCAATTATACACAGCAAGTGAATCTTCCATAATCTCATGCAATTACGCACGTAGATTTTCCTCTCTTTTTATTAGAATTTCAAGTCAATTGCACTGAGATTTGACGATTATCATATTGTCCGTTTGATTTCCGGGAAAACTATCGGAATCGCGTGTCCGTTTGATTTCCGGGAAAACTATAGGAATCGCGTGTCTGTTCAGTTCTTTCCGGTGTAATTCTTGGCCTCGAAGTCTGTCGACATCTATTTCATTCTGGCCTGCATTGATGAAACGTGTAACTGAAGTCGTTTAATCATCATGGATTATCCGGAAAATAAACTGCAGAGTGAGATGGAGAGCTAAATCGCATCCTCGTGGTGTTAGGCAACAATGTTGCATCCAGAGCCGGGACAGCATCAGCTGGCGAGGCGACCTTCGAGAGGGGCCGCGTCCTCGACGTTTTCCACCGAAGTCTTCGACAATGAAGTTGTTCCCTCTTCACTCGCTTCCATCGCTCCCATTCTTCGAGTAGCTAATGAGATCGAAAACGAGCGCCCTCGGGTTTCTTACCTCTGTACGTACCCAAACTAAAATCTCTTCCTCCCCTCTAAACCATTAGCTCAATTTTATAAACTTTAATTTTGTTTTTGTATTGTCTTAAGGTCGGTTCTATGCGTTCGAGAAAGCGCATCGGCTAGATCAGAGCTCCAGTGGTCGTGGTGTAAGGCAGTTTAAGACGTTATTGCTCCAGCGGTTAGAGAGGGTAAAGAAGAACATTTCCTTTTCCCATTCATGCTTTTCTGGAAATTAAAAAGAGAGATAGATGTGTCCAATATCTTATTTAAAGCTATATATTCAGCGAAGTGTACAAGCATTATGTTAAGAAAAATCCGTCGTTACTGATTAATAAATAATTCACCGAGGCATGATGTTGAACTGACGATGATAATGGAAATCTGCACTTCTCGCTACTTTGTTGAGGAATTTGTATTAAACTTCGCATTTCAGTCCTACTTCAAATTAAATAATTTCTCGAACGCAGGACAATGCATCCAGTTTGGCCTCTCGGGTTAAGAAGACAGATGCAAGGGAAATCCAGACTTATTATAAGCAATACTACGAACAATATGTCAGAGCTCTTGCCCAGGGAGAGCAGGCAGACAGGTACACGCAGAATTTTCACCCTCGCCCACTTACTTAATGCTTTCACTGTATGCTTACTAATGCTTACTAACTCCTACGCTCCCTTTGCCCCTGAAATTCCTTTCTAGAGCCCAGCTAGGTAAAGCTTACCAAACTGCTGGGGTGCTTTTTGAAGTGCTCTGTGCTGTTAACAAGACCGAGCAGGTCGAAGAAGTATCACCTGAGGTCAGTTCTCATATGTCCTATTAACCCCTTTGGCAATGGAAGTTCCTTGTTTTTTCTTACAATAATTAAATTCAAATTCTTGAGTCGTAATAGCAGTAAATTTTGTGTAAGCAGATCATCGAGGCTGCCAGAGATGTCCAGGAGAAGACGGGGATCTATACACCTTATAACATTCTTCCTCTGGATTCTGCTGGGACTTCTCAGCCTATCATGCAGCTTGAAGAAGTATTACTTCTGCAACGATTAATTGGCGCGGAACTTTGATCGTTTTTTTTGGGAATTACACGTAGTTTTTTTTTGGTTTTCCTTCTTTAACAGATCAAGGCTTCTGTTTCGGCGCTTGGCAACACTCGTGGCTTGAACTGGCCACCTTCGTTCGAGCAAAAGAGGCAGAAAGCTGGAGATTTAGATATTCTTGATTGGCTTAGAGCTATGTTTGGGTTCCAGGCATGTTTTCTTGAGCCCGACCCAAAAGAGGGGCGCGGAGTGAAGATTTATATGTATATTTGAGTTCAATGTTTTTGTACAACTTGCAGAAATCATATTAATGCATTTGGTTCATTTGAACACAGAGGGACAACGTCAGGAACCAGAGGGAGCATTTAATTCTGCTTCTTGCTAACTCTCATATAAGGCTTCATCCAAAACCCGAACATCTCAATAAGGCACGTAGGGGCCTCTTAGTTATCAGAGAAGCCTGCCTTGGTTTTTTTTTTGGCTAGTTGTTACTGGTCCCAGCTTCATGTTTTGGTCTATGGCAGCTTGATGATCGTGCTGTTGATGCCGTGTTGAAAAGTCTCTTTAAGAATTACAAACATTGGTGCAAATTTATGGGACGAAGACATAGTTTACGGTGAGATGATAGTAGTACCTGCATCTTAGCTAACATTTATATATAACGGTGACCTTCTTTAACTTCTTTACTGATTAACTTTTGTTGTTAAGAACAAAATCCTAAATTTCTAACGATGAAAGTGCACATTGATTTTTTCAGACTCCCTCAAGGTCAGCAGGATATACAACAAAGGAAGCTACTTTACATGGGTTTGTATCTTCTCATTTGGGGCGAGGCATCTAATGTTCGCTTCATGCCAGAATGTCTTTGCTATATATTTCACAATGTGAGTACTGGTTTTCTGAGTTACACCACGTCTTATGCCAGAATGCATTTCAAAATGTATTTTGTTAATTTTAATGTTTTGATTGTGCAAACAATAACCAACTATAATTTCAGATGGCATATGAGCTACATGGCTTATTGGCTGGAAATGTCAGCATTGTTACTGGTGAAAATATCAAGCCTTCATATGGTGGTGATGACGAGGCATTCCTTCGTAAGGTTATAAGTCCCCTGTACCGAGTTATTGAAAAGGTATGTTGTCGTCTGACATGGACCCTGTTGTCGTTCTACTCAAATACTTCTGCTCTATGACGACTGATGAATTACACATATATAATTATTCAGGAAGCACAGAAGAGCAATAATGGAACAGCTCCTCATTTTAGTTGGTGTAACTATGATGATCTGAATGAGTATTTCTGGTCTGTTGGGCTTTAGGATTATCCTGAACATGACTTTGTTGGCTTGTTTAAGTTTTCATTAAATCTAAAAACTGGTTTATCATCAAATTCTTATACAGGTCATCTGATTGCTTTTCTCTTGGATGGCCCATGCGTGATGATGGTGATTTTTTTAGATCTATCCGTGACCAGGCACAGGTATCTATCAGCACTGGAGAATTTTGTGCCACAGACTGTAGAAAAGTATCTGGTTAATTAAAAGCTTATGAAAACTTTTGTACCAGGGAAGGAAGGGTGCCCCCAAAACACCTGGAAGCACTGGCAAATCTAATTTTGTGGAGACCAGGACATTTTGGCACATCTTCCATAGCTTCGATCGTCTCTGGACCTTCTATTTACTGGCTTTGCAGGTATTTGATAAGGAAATACTTATATCAAATCAACATCTGTCTTTAAAATTGTCATGACACGGCTTGAACACTATGACAGGTAATGTTTATTATAGCATGGCAAGATGTGACACTGGGAGAAGTATTTCAGAAGAACGTCTTGTATAGTCTATCTAGCATATTCATTACAGCAGCCTTTCTACGCTTACTTCAAAGTATGATTGATACCTTCACTTAACTGGGTCTACGTTATTGTTTGCCCTTCCTTATCTCGCTGACTTCAATTTTCCATTAATATTTTTGTTCCTTCAGGTATCTTGGACCTTATCATGAGCTGTCCTGGCTATCGTCGATGGAAATTCAGTGCTGTTCTAAGAAATATTCTCAAGCTTATTGTTAGTCTTGTCTGGTCTGTCATTCTTCCAATCTGCTATGTACATTCCTTCAAAGGCTTACCTGGTGGCCTCGATAAGCTGTTAGGCTCTCTTAATCAAGTAAAGGACTTGTGGAAAATTTCACAAAAAAACCAGGGCATTCCAGCATTGTATGCCGTGGTTGTTGTGTTATATCTTGTTCCAAATTTACTTGGAGCTTTTCTCTTTCTTTTCCCCATGCTCCGCCGTTGGATTGAAAACTCGGATTGGCACATAGTTAGATTCCTCTTATGGTGGTCACAGGTATATATATATTTACGCACCGCTCTCGTTCACTTGCAAAGTTAACTTCGTTTCTTTTACACTGCAAGTTTGTCTGCAAATATGCACTTTAGCTTACAACCAAAACACTGAGGAACAACTTTTAACTCAATTTTGTCCGAATGGAAAAATTGATCTGTCGTATACGAAGAGTGCATATATGTGGCTAATAATATTTATTATGAGAACTTTCGTGGTAAGCCCAAAACTTCAAGTACAATTTGCATTATTGCTTATTATTCATTCATATATAATATTAAAAATCTGCTAATGAGAGTTGGCACACATAATAAAAAATGAGTTTATATCTTATAAGGATACAAGTTCAATTCCCTCTGCTGTTGTAAAAGATCTTTTAGTAGGCGATCTCATATAAGTACTCTCTAAATTTTGGGGTTGTGTCTTGACCTTAGTCAGAGATCAGTGCCGAATCTACCTAAACTTTTTATATAACAAAAAAACCTACATAATATATTTAATTGGAACAGTTAGTTTACAATCTAACAATGATTATATCCTCCTTGATTGTACTTCTCATATAACATTACTCTTTTCATTTGATATATACCCATGATGCCCCACCTGCTGTATAATATAAAAATTTAAGTGCTGCCGCCCTTTGTGCTTCAAAAAAATTAGTAATCATCGCCTAAAATTTAAGATATAACTTTACCATGATAAAAAATTAGATTGCATGATTTTAATAACGTAAAAAAAGGGATTATAAAGTAATATATAAATGGTAACTTCAACATTATTGATATTTAGATTACACGACCAAAAAAATTATACTGCTTCGAGCGTGCATAGCTAACAGAGGTACTAAGCGCGGGACTAATAATGCCCCTCCACTGCGTATTTCCCTTTAGACAACTTGCAAAGTCAAAGTTCAGCCTCCAAGTTATACTTTCCTAAGAGCCAATATATGTTAAATTCAAAGAACTACGTTTTTGGAGATTGATCAATCTAATCTTTTTTTATGAAGTATTTTTCTTGTTAAACATAGCATCCACTACATGAAAAGTTTATGGGGCAACAAATTTATCTGAAATTGTATTTTTGTATCTTTTTAGCAATATTTTTTCGGTTAAATATTTTGGAGCAGTATTTATTTGAGAGAACGTTGATTTACTTAACATTTGCTTTTGCTGCTAAGAATATTAATTATCAAGTCATTCTTCTCCCCCGAATATGTTTCAAATTTATGAATGAAAGATTAGTGATTATCAATCTTAAAAATATATTAAAGCAATTTTTTTGGTTTTCTGAATGATTTTTTCCCTTTGTACGTAGCCAAGAATCTATATTGGGAGGGGAATGCATGAGAGCCAATTTTCTCTCCTAAAGTAAGTTTCCCCCTGACATTTTTGTTTCTGAAATTATATTGTGGTCCTTTTCTTCTGTTAAACTTTGAAATTTATCTGATCATGAATATTTCTTTGTATTATAGGTACACTGTTTTCTGGGTGCTGCTCCTGGCATCTAAGTTCATATTCAGCTTTTTAATCCAGGTGACTTTTGCATGTGTAGTAGTCTATAGCTCACACTAATTACATACCCTCGTTTGCTGAATCACCTCTGTCTGCAGATAAAACCTCTAATTCGTCCCACGAAGGAGATAATAAGGATCAAACATATCAACTATGCTTGGCATGAATTTTTTCCTGAGGGTGCTCTCTTCTTTCCCTTTTACATGACTTTTATTGTAATCAATTGTTTCTGGATTTTTTGATCAAACTACTCTTCTGTTGGCGCAGCTCGTCATAACTATTGCGCAGTTGTGGCGCTCTGGCTTCCTGTACTTTTGGTGTGTAAGCTATTTTTTCTTCGTTATGTTTTCATATGTAGTCTTCTTCGTTGGGGTATCGATCATTTCATTTCATCTTACATTGTCGTCGCAGGTTTATTTTATGGATACTCAAATTTGGTATTCTGTTTTCTCAACCATTTACGGTGGTGTTTATGGAGCTTTCGATCGTCTAGGAGAGGTTATCATCAACTTGATCTCGTTTTTTTGTCAAGAATATGATCTCAAAGTTGTTTACAGTCAACTAATGTTGATTGATACCTTCTCCCTCACAATAGATACGCACTTTGGGCATGCTAAGATCGCGTTTTCAGTCATTGCCTGGTGCATTCAACACATGCTTGGTGCCTACAGATCAGAAACAAAAGAAGAGATTCACTCTGTCGAAGAAATTTGCCGAGGTTGCTATATTGTTTTTTCATTGCTAAATAGTGAAGCTAACCGTAGTTATTGATCTTATGTTTTTTATGCGTGTTTTGTGTAGATTTGTGCCAGCCGAAGGAGTGAAGCTGCCAAATTTTCTCAATTATGGAATGAAATTATTTGCTGTTTTCGTGAGGAAGATCTCTTAAGTGATAGGAAAGGCCTCAGAGCCAAACTCTTTGATTTCTTGCTTTTGTTCAAAACATATCTTCTCTTCCATCTCTTGATTGGTTTGCATGACTTGTTTTTTTGTTTACATTGCTGCAGGGAGATGGATCTTCTGCTGGTTCCTTACTCATTATCAGATCCCAGCATGACAATAATTCAGTGGCCGCCATTTCTACTTGCAAGCAAGGTCTGTGTAGTTGATTTGATTGTGAAATTTTTATGGTTGTCAACAGTTTATTGCGCAGTTGACCCAATTTACATTTGCAGATTCCTGTAGCACTGGATATGGCTGCTCAATTTCGTGGAAAAGACTCTGATCTTTGGAAGCGTATATGTGCAGATGAATATATGAAATGTGCTGTGATTGAATGCTATGAAGCTTTCAAAAATATCCTGAATACTTTGGTGGTCGGAGAAAATGAGAAAAGGTAGCTTTTGGTATTGGTATTGCGTCGAAAAGATTAATGTTCAATCGTGATTCCATTTTGATTCTTATTCATATTGCGTTATCATTACTTAACCAATACATCTGAAATCATTGTTGTGGAACAGAATAATATCCATCATCACCAAAGAAGTTGAAAGCAACATCGCAAAGAATACACTTCTTACAAATTTCCGATTAAACTTTCTACCCTCCCTTTGCAAGAAGTTTGTGGAGCTTGTAGAAATTCTGGTAATTCAACTATATATGCAAAATTTCTGTTCCAAATGGCTCTTGTCTAGATGTATTAATTCAATCTGAAATTTGCACTTCCCTTTCACATTATAGAGAGAAGCAGATCCATCCAAGAGACATTCTGCGGTACTCCTGCTGCAAGACATGCTAGAAGTGGTTACTAGTGACATGATGGTGAATGAAAGCAAGTTGGTGAACTTCATGCACTAAATTTGTACTGCATTATGTCGGGTGTATGTCTGGCTTCGTATTTGGCTCCGACTTTTATTTTTGTGATGATGTTCATCAGTGAATTGGCGGAGCTTGGTCATAGTAAGGATTCTGGAAGGCAACTTTTTGCTGATGGTACTGATGCAAAACCTGCTATACTATTTCCACCTGCTGTTACAGCACAATCAGCAGAACAGGTGCTTGATAAATGTATTGTAATTGTTACAATCCATACCATTTTGATGATTCAGGAGGCTGCTATAAGTAATGAAACATTATGGTTCCTTGGCTCAATTTCAGATACGACGGCTTTATCTTCTCTTGACAATGAAGGAATCCGCAATTGATGTGCCAACAAACCTGGAAGCCCGCAGAAGGATTGCTTTCTTTACCAATTCGTTGTTTATGGATATGCCACTCGCACCACGCGTCCGTAAAATGCTCTCATTCAGGTCTGATGAAGATATATGTCAATGTCTTACCTTCCAGAATCACTCATCCTGCTTTTTCTTGCACAAATTCCAGTCTTAGGGTCTTATTGTGTTTTTTTCCCTTATATCATGTTGACAAATTGTCCCTGAATTGCCTCTCTTCGTATGTAAAGCGACCATTTCTTTTTGCAGTGTCCTTACTCCATACTACAGCGAAGAGACTATCTATTCAAAGAATGACCTTGAGGTTGACAATGAGGATGGTGTGTCAATCATATATTACTTGCAAAAGATCTACCCTGGTTCGTAATTACTAACTTAGCTTGATTTTTAAATGATTAAGATAAGAATGTCTGAAACGTTATAATTTTTCAGATGAGTGGAATAACTTCATGGAGCGACTTGATTGTAAAACATACAGTGACATAATGGAGAAAGATGAGAATGTATTGCAACTTAGACTCTGGGCTTCCTTAAGAGGACAGACTCTATGCAGGACAGGTATCAGATGAATTAGGTCAATTATTAATTATTAGTTATTCTCTTGTTGTTTGCAAATCTCTTGTATTTATAAATTATTGCAGTTAGGGGAATGATGTATTACCGGCGGGCTCTGAAGCTGCAGGCTTTTCTTGATATGGCCAATGAAAAGGGTAAATCTTGTCACTTGTCAGCACTCTTCTCCTCCATTATAAATAACTTGCAATGTATAATGAAATGAATTGTCATGTTCATCATGGAAATGAATAAGGAAGTCATTTGCCAAAATGATTTGTATAATAATCTTTTTACTCTGTTGTGATCATTAGAGATACTGGATGGATACAAAGCTCTTACCGATCCCTCGGATGAAGATAACAGGAGCCAGAGATCGTTATATGCCAGTCTTGAGTCTGTGGCTGACATGAAATTCACATATGTTGCTACCTGTCAGAACTATGGGAATCAAAAGCGAAGTGGAGATCGTCGTGCAACAGATATCCTTAATTTGATGGTTAAGTATGTGCTTTGGCTGATATTCTAAATTGGGTCCTTTTAGTTGCATTTATTTTTGGATCCTGAATAGTGCACTTCATATGTAGCCATCCCACGCTTCGTGTGGCTTATATTGATGAAGTTGAAGAAAGAGAAGGTGGAAAACCCCACAAAGTTTATTATTCTGTACTGATCAAAGCTGTGAACAATCTTGACCAAGTAAATGCATAGCTAACTCAACAAGTGTTTATCCACGCATTGTCTTTTCATAAATGATTGTTTTTGTATCTTATTTGAAGGAAGTGTATCGAATTAAACTGCCGGGTGCAGCAAAGTTAGGAGAAGGGAAGCCTGAAAATCAGAATCATGCCATCATTTTTACTCGAGGGGAAGCCCTTCAAACTATAGACATGAACCAGGTAAAAAGTTAATTAGAAATTTTACAACTGTAACAAGTTGATAATGGGAACTAATTCTTAGCAAGACTAATTCTTGTAGGATAATTACTTGGAAGAAGCTCTGAAAATGCGTAACCTTCTGGAAGAATTTGGTGAGAATCATGGAGTCCGCCCACCTACTATATTAGGTGTTCGCGAACATATCTTCACTGGCAGGTCTGATACGAAGCTTCATCATCCACATAGAACTGACATTTTTTCTTTGTGATGCCTATTATTCTGGTAAGAAACTATTGATAATTTTGGTCACTCATTACAGTGTTTCTTCCTTGGCTTGGTTTATGTCGAATCAAGAAACAAGTTTCGTCACAATTGGTCAAAGAGTCCTGGCAAGACCCCTAAAGTAAGTGCTTTTTCTAGTGATCTTATTAGACGGTTGACTTAGAACTGTTCATTTTGTTTGTACGATAAAGCATGAAGTTCTGTGTCTTATTTTTTGGTCTGTTCAATGACAGAATTCGGTTCCACTATGGTCACCCAGACGTTTTTGATAGAATTTTCCACATTACCCGAGGAGGAATAAGCAAGGCTTCTCGTGGCATCAATCTTAGCGAGGATATTTTTGCAGGTGACTAAATTAGTAAAACATGTTTCTAGAACTGCTTTTTGATCCTCTGCTTCATATGTAGGTTTCAACTCAACACTAAGACGCGGAAATATTACGCATCATGAATATATCCAAGTTGGAAAGGGCAGAGATGTGGGGCTTAACCAAATCTCACTTTTTGAAGCAAAAGTGGCTTGTGGTAATGGAGAGCAGATACTGAGTAGAGATATCTACCGTCTGGGGCATCGCTTCGACTTCTTCCGCATGTTTTCTTGCTATTTTACCACCGTCGGATTTTACATCAGCTCAATGGTAATGCCTATAGTGCATGTATGTAGAATTAAGCAGAAATCATTCGAATTTGGTTTTAGCACTAATAACGCTTTGGTCTTTTTAACTCGCCGCAGGTTGTGGTGATCACAGTTTATGCTTTCTTATATGGAAGACTTTACCTGTCATTGAGTGGATTGGAGGAATCCATAATGAAGATAGCTAAGAAAAGTAAAGATGATCCCTTAAAGGCTGCGATGGCTTCACAATCCCTTGTTCAGTTAGGTCTTCTGATGATTCTTCCTATGATCATGGAAATTGGACTGGAGAGAGGGTTCAGAACAGCCATAACTGATGTCATAATTATGCAGTTACAACTATCTCCTGTTTTCTTCACTTTCTCACTAGGAACGAGGGCGCATTACTTTGGACGCACTCTTCTGCACGGTGGCGCAAAGTACAGAGCCACCGGACGTGGTTTTGTGGTCCGCCATGAGAAGTTTGGGGATAACTACCGGATGTATTCTAGGAGCCACTTTGTAAAAGGGCTTGAGCTCGCTATGTTGCTTATATGTTACATGATTTATGGATCTGCAAAAGGTCCGATAACATATCTGCTAGTGGCGGGCTCAATGTGGTTCATGGTGTGTTCTTGGTTATTTGCTCCTTTCCTTTTTAATCCTTCGGGTTTCGAGTGGCAGAAGATCGTCGACGATTGGGATGATTGGTCTAAATGGATCAATAGTCACGGTGGCATAGGTGTTCCTGCGAACAAGAGCTGGGAATCATGGTGGGGCGAGGAACAAGAACATCTGCAACACACTGGCATTGTCGGCCGGATTTTGGAGGTTGTTCTTTCCTTCCGGTTCTTTATCTATCAGTACGGGATTGTGTATCGTCTAAATGTAGTTGAAGACGTAAAGAGCATCATGGTAATTAATTATTTCCTTCACTTCATGTTGTCAAACTGTCTCATTTATTTATTTTTTCCCTGACCCGTGTGACGATTTCTCTCCAGGTTTTTGCCCTGTCGTGGATAGTTATACTAATTGTCATGGTTATCCTAAAGGTCTCAGCTTTTTCGTTCTAAATGAGTCATTTACGTACTTAGCCACATATCTAATCGTTATTTTGTTAAATGGTGGCTCATTCATCTGAAACTACTGCAGATAGTGTCACTGGGTAGAAAGAAGTTCAGTGCAGATTTCCAGCTGATGTTCCGCCTCTTGAAATCGATTCTATTTATTGGGTTCGTCGTTGGTCTGGTCTTAATGTTCACTCTTATGAATCTCACACTTGGTGACATATTTGCGAGTCTACTAGCATTTTTACCAACAGGATGGGCACTCGTCATGGTACTAACCGCAGGATATTTCTCTATATATAAAAGCTTAAAGCTTTAGTTAATTAAACACTAATGATGAGTTTGTTGCACGATGAGCAGATAGCCCAAGCATGCAGGCCTGTGGTGAGGGGCATTGGAATGTGGTCGTCGGTTAGAGCGCTAGCAAGAGGGTACGATTACCTGATGGGGGTAGTAATATTTGCACCAATTGCAACATTGGCATGGTTCCCATTTGTTTCAGAATTCCAAACCAGGCTTTTATACAACCAAGCATTCAGCAGAGGGCTTCAGATCCAGCGGATTCTTGCAGGTGGCAAGAAGAATAAGTAACACGAATCTGAATTGGATGGATTTTAAGATGAGAGTGCATAGGATATCATGCGAGCAGAGTTTAGGATTAAGGGTAGGCTTAAGAGATAATTTAAGCAGCAATGTTGAGATGGAGAATATTGTATCATCAGCTGGATGTATAGGCCTAACTAGTCCTAATTCTCTGCAACTTCCAGGGTGCAATGTTGTACTTGAGAGATGGATTTTTTTTTTTGTCATAATGCTATCCAATAATCAATAACAGATTACACAAATGGTGTTTCCTTCGCTGTTAAGTCATTCTATACGTACCTCTCGGAATATCCATTATTTCGCAATCCCAATCCTCTCTTCTCTTTCTCAAACTTGTCTTGTAATCCATCTAAACATAATGTTCTGGGCTATTATCATCCATGGAAATATGTGCTACTGAGAACAAGACAACAACATTTTATGTTTGATTTAATGTCATAGTGAATAATATTCCATTATTAATCCTGCCGAAAAAATAAAAATCCATCGACCATTAATCGGAGAGGTGCATGGTTTGAGTCGATCTATTCCATTAAATAGAGAATTTAACACAACACTTTTAGTAAATAATATTTTTCTTTTGTTAAATTTATTATTATAAGCGTGGCAAATGATCATATAAAAGTTAAATTAACCACTTGCATAAGCATTGTTATTATATAGTTATAATCCACCATGCCTCTCTGCTCGTTACCATAGCGTTTCAATATGAGGGTCCCGCCCATTACTATCACCTTTCAAGAATATAAAGAGACGCAATTCACCTTTCCTTGAAGTCAGCAGAGACTCGAATGAGACAGAATAATGTCAAGTATTTATGCTTTATCCTTATTGGAAAAAAAAAATAGTCATTTAACTTTTATATAACCAAACGGAGCCGAGTTGATTAAGTGTGGTTTCCCGCATTATATTGCTGCCAAGAGCGATCTGGAAACCGACAGCATTATTATTTCTCCCATAAGTAAAAGAAGAAAGGATCAGCCCAAAACTTCATTGTGTACGTGCTGTAGGTAAGTATAACGTATTGATTTGTTGTATTTACACGTAAAAGAGTGAATTAACTAGAACGGAGCAGACGCTATGTCTCTGAATGCTGCCACCAACGCTTCTGCGTCTTTTAGCATCTCTGCTTCCTCCGCCGCATCCATGTTCATCATCCTCGTATCACCCGCCGCACTCACCGCCGGCTCCAACCCCTGCCCCATCGTCACAATAATTCACTCATAAACCGCAATCCCTCCTTAATGTATAAAATTGAACTGAAGATTAATCAAAGAAATATACTGTGGCGTCGTACCTCGGTGAAGATTTTGGAAGCTTCTTCGAAGGTCTTGGTGTTCAAGATGCAAATGGCCAAATCCCTAGCCGACTGCATTTGCTGCATGCTTAGAGTCCTCGGTTCTCTCTCTATCGACGACGTCCGATCAATCTGTACAATCGTCGCTTCCATTTTTTCCCTGTTTTAACTTTCCAAACACAACCCAAAACGGCAAAAGCTCTTCTCGCGAATTTTGGAAAATTTGAAGATGAAACGCTACTAAGGTTGGCCGCGGCGTATATATAGGAGAGAGAATGAGGATGGCGGTGAGGGGTAGCTGACACGCAACGGGGACACGTGGTGGAGGGAACATAGGGGGTTGCACTTAATAGGACAGGTGGCCGTGATGGAGAGAGAAGTCGTAGCATTTTGAGAATCCCGAGAAGGAGGACGGAGGAAGAATTTTGTGCGGACAGATGCCTACGTGTTAGGGTTGGGTACGCAGAAGGAACCGGAGAGAAACCTTGACGATTCTGGTCGTACGTTGTTGACACGTGATTTAGCCGTGTACGGTATTAGATATCGTTCCATTAGAGTGGCGGCGAATAAAAAGTCTGACACGTGATTTAGCCGCTCACGTCATATACTGCCTTTCCCGATTACTGTTTTGCTTTTTGTTGAAGAACTTTTGGCGATTTATTATTCACTTTTATTATATTCATAAATAATAAATGAATGGATCATTCGCAATGAATGAAGTCTTTTCTTTTCTTTGGGATGGGTTAAAGGGATATTTTCACGGTATCTCGTTCTCATCGGCTAAGCATGATGTCGTGGGCGGTATATACAGCTGCTTTTTAGTATGGTCGTATGTATCTTGTAGTGTCATACTAGGTTAGGAGGAGGTCATTCAGTGAGATTCCTATGACTAATCGTGCAATAATCCATGGTAGACGTTGGAGAGTGGAATTCTATCAAATCTGTTATACTAAATATGCAAGTAGGAACAAGAGCAAAGAATAAATGTAGCTAGGTTGATATATTATGATATTATATATGTTTGTTGTCAATGTTGGATTAGTGGGGGATTGTTTCAACTTAATTACAAGTTACGTAGTGCTCAATCATCCGTATTTTTGTTGATATTTTCCCAAATTAATAATAATAATAATATGGCCTGCCTTGTTCCTATGCGTACCCTTCGTTTGGACTTTGGAGTAACCATGCATTATTATTCCCTCTTTCTCTCTTTTTTAAATAAAGACAATTATTATTATTATTATTATTATAATTTAATAACATCTAAGAAAGCCGATTTTTGTTAACTCCATTTTATGACAAAAGTCGCACCAATTCTCTAACCTCATCCCAATAGAATGTTTACACACACGCAGACACACTAATAAAATAAAACAAAAGAAAAGTAAAGGCTAAATTAGAATATATTAATAATTGGCCACTCTGAAAGAACATTTCTTCATGTTGTTCAATTACCCGACCTAACAAAACGGTGTGAAGACGTAATCAGAAGGAGAGATCAGCACTGAAATCTTGATCCAGTGCAGCCAAGTTGCCGAGGTCTTCCAGGTCCCCAAAAATATCATCCAATGGAATGTTCTCACTTCCTTTTTTTTTCTCGTCAGAATTAGCATCCGACTGTGAATTAATCCACAATAACAAATTAAACCCAGACACATTAATGTTAACTATAGTCAAATAATGAGGAATCTAAATGTACTCTCACCTCGATCATATGGTTGTCTCCATTTAGAGCCAGCAATATGTTGTATTCTCCTTCTGCGAAACAATCCAACAAGCATGACACATCATCGTCATCACCAAATGCAATTTGAGAAACGTCATCTGTATTCACTACTGATGACAAACTTGACTTTGAGGGCGAGACATTATCATTATCATCAATTTTATGTTCCTCATCTTCATCCCAGTTTTCCTCGTCAAGCAGTGTACCATATTGTCCACCATTCCTATGACCACGACCATCCTTCTTGAACACCCTACAAACCACATACGACTCCTGCAACACAAGTAATAGTTAGATATTATATGTAGCCGCAGCTACAAAACATTCAATTGATGAACTCACAAATACTTAACAAAAGCAAAAAAAAAAAAAAAATTGTATTTGACACCGGTTAATTACCTATGCGATGCCTTTGTGAGCGAGATCATTATTATCAAGCCTAAATTCATGCATAAACCTGCCAGTTCGATGTCCTTTAGGTGGTCGACCCATGTGAAACACTAGAATTTTCATCATCCCCACAGTTTGATTATTGTGCCAAATAGGCTTATCCCTTCCTGTGGTTTTCCAATATCCTACTTCCGTACTCCTATTCATTCTACCTCCAATGCCATATTTCTTTGCTCTAGGGCAAAAGAAATACCATTCCAAAACCTCACTGCTCATTAAAGATTTATCTGAGACACCCCAAAAAAAAATGACCTCGTTAACAAAGACAAGTTAACAGCATTAACCGGACCAAGTACTTCCCCAATAACAAGATTTGTCGGCGAACCTGGGAGATCCCACGGAGCGTATTTGTATATGTCGACTTCGGCAATCACTTCAACGGGGAACTTTTTTCAGATGACCTTCATCTTTTAGAAGTACTCAACCAGCTCAACGTCAGTCGGAAGAAACCGAAATCCCGGTATAAATTGTGTTTTCGCCATTATTGAAAGTCACAATATCATTAACTCCAACTTCTACATACGCCTTACTCTTCGACCATATATATAAACTAACGTTCTCCTCGTTACACATAAAGAAAACAATATGTATCGTATTTGACGAAACGAAACCCTGTGCCCCAACAATAGTAACATTATTTAAAGGAAAACACGAATCAATTGAACTTCGCGCGCGCGATCATGTCCAGGTCCAACACCGAAACAGCATAATCTGCCAACACTAGTGCCTCCCCCGGTTCGTGAAGCTCAAAAAGTGCACCAGTTGGTGATTGACGTTAAGCCCTTGAGACGAAGAAAATATAATGGCAGAATGGAACCTACGGCGAAATTTGTTTACACAGAATGTCAAAGCTTTGCACCAAATTAAAGGAAAAAATGAAATTTTTTTATAGGGTTTTTGTGTAGGCATGGAGATTTTGGCGTAGACATGGAAGCAGAAGGAAAAAAGGTTTGTACCCGAGGCTGAGAGCCGAAGAGGAAACTTACCAAGGAAGCGAGCAAGTGTAACAGAGCTGAAGAATTCGGACAAAGGCTTAGAATTTACAAATATTTCCCGGGAGAACCAACAGGAAATAGGAAAGTGCTGTGTTCTGACGCGTTAGCAATTATGAATATTGTTGACGAGGTGATCTTTCGTTGAATTAATTCTTGGCCTGAATCTTTTGTTGAATTAATTCCAGATTTGGGTATAGTATAATTTTTATATATAAAAATAGAGACATTAACTTTTTAAGTGATATTGTTAAAAAAAATATTACAAAGCCTTCAAATATGTATTATATATATTAAAAATATTTTTTCAGTCAATAAAATCGATTTTTTACGTGCGTTCTTTAAAAAAAATAAAATAAAACAATCGTCTCATTCTCCTTGCTATTTTAAAAACAAATTAACATAAATAAATCAACCACATCATTTTATTCTCCGACCTTTAAATTATTGTTTGAAAAGATTATTTAATATAAAACCACAGATCTATTTGCAAAGAACAAACATTAATTATATGGCTACAAGTTTACATACTAATGGAACAACATAACAAAGCGACGTTTAAAAGATTCTGGGACTTTTTCTGTCCCTTCAAAAAAGATATTAATTTGTGGGCAACAGATTTTGAATGATCAGAGATAAGATTGCATAATATATAATATTTTAATCTTATTTCTTATATACATCTAATATTCTAATTTTTTTTTTGATATAATTTTACTAATAATTATTTTAATTTAGTATAATTTTACCTATAATTTTTTTAATTTAGTATGATTTTATATATAATATTATTTTTTAAATATTAAAAATTATATTAAATTAAAAAAATTATAAATAAAATTATATTAAACTAAAAAAATTATGAGTAAAATTATATCACAAATTAAATTAAAATATTAAATATTTATAAAAAATAATATTAGAATATATAAGAAATATCAACCCATTCACATCAAAACCAACCCCACTTTTAGGGGCAGTTTTGTGCAGACGAAAAGAAAAATGTGGGACCCATTTCGACTTGATGGAAAATTCACGAAGATTGATATCAATCACGGCGAATGTGACTTTACCATGAAATTAGAAGGGAAGAAGGGCTACCAATTACACATGGTACAATCAAACATCATCAAAGAATTATGCTCACAACCTTCCATTGTAAGTATAATCAAACTCTGGAAGAACAGATTCCATCAAACAGCTGAGATGGGTGAAAAAGTTACATGAGTTTCATTCAAACTTAGCAGGAGGTGGGTCCCATATGCACACCAATTGAACGCCACCCCAAGATTGTTGATAAATCGATCACACTTTGGCCTGGCCAATAAAACTCTCTTACACCCAACTTTCAGCTGCTCTGTACTTCCACGAAAATCACTGTACATGGGCACTATCTCTCAGCATCATTTAGGAGGATAATACAACTTCTGAAAGCAACACGGTTTCATTTCACATCACATGAAACGAGTAAAACAAAATTTTGTAGATCATGCTCCAGTAAATTTCGCCTGGCAGACTGCTCAAGTGTTATGCTAATGCTCAACAGTTAGAAACTTCGTTGCACCTGGAGAAGAAGCTGCGAACTGCAGCCTATTAAATTCGTATCTCCCACAAAATTCTAAAGCCACCCCACAGTGAACCAATCACCCTCTAGTGACTTATGAATGCGATGCAATCTTAGTTGGCGTGCATACACTGTACATGTTTGGTCAAATGTCATAAACAAGTGGTCTCTGGATATCCCTTCACAATATTCCGTTTAAAACCCTCTGATAATAGTCATATTGCCTTGTCCGCCATGCATCCAGGCTGCTGCTAATAAGCGAAAGCACCAACGAAACACATTGCTGCCAGTAAAGAAATACATCACAGAACAAAACAATCATAACAATCAGTAAATCACATTCAAAATATTCTGCGTTTAAGAAACATAACATAGGATGAATAATGAAACCTCTTCTGTTAAATTCAGATGAAAGCGCTTTCGAAGGTTCTGTATTGTCCGTAAGCCACCTTTAAAGCATGGGAATCCTGAGTCCTGATCCCAGATATCAGAAAAGAAAAGTAGTTCAGGAGAAATATAATTAAGAAAGCATTTCCTGATATACTCTCATGGCCCCACACATGCGTAAATACAATAGAAGAGATATATATACGGTTATGAGAATAAATACTGTCACTGGTAATTGGGATGGGAATAGGTCAAAATTGGGATTTGACCTTGCCAGATGAAGCCTGCAAGGTTGCTACCAAGCATCGCCGATAGTGCACGGCAAAGGCAAAAGGAAACCTCATTCTCTAAGGCAATGCGCAAGCTACAAATGTAAAAGCAAAGGTGTACGAGTATGGTTCGGCCCCAAAAAAAGGTGTATAGCGGTAGGTATGCGTCTAACGTTAAGAATTTTTCCTTAGACAATTTAATCGTATCAAGAAATTCTTCGAAAATAATATTTTCCAACTACTTTACATGCTTTTGGTAAGGATTTCACAGAAACTTATTCAGTTAGTAGGCAGCTTACAAGGTCTTTTACAAGAACCAAACTAAATAACGGCAACTAAATAAACTAAGTGGATGTGCCATTGATTCATGGGCGTTGGCATAGGGGACAAATGCGTAGCCAGAACCAGGTTTGGGCTGAAAACCAAAACTAGACCATACCATATGGCTCCTCTGTCTATTTCCAAGAAACAGACACGTATCATAACAGACAGTAAGCAAGGGAAGACTATACTAATGACAATGGTACCTCAGGAAGCTAACATTCATATTGATACCTGCAACATCTCCACTAGAAGAATAATGCGCTCAGCATGCTTGCGGCAAGTAAGAAATCCTTGAATGCATAAAACCTGGAATACAAGGGTCAAAGCAACAGAACAAATTTCACAGTTAAAACAGTAAAGGCTGATTGTTAAGGAAAGATCAAAGATGGGTAGGGAGTTTCATCAATACCTTGAAATAATCAAAGAACTCACTTGGAACTCCCTCAGCATCAGAATCCATGACCTAGCACAGTCATAATGTAAAGGTCATTGTATGGAGGAAAGTGGATATCTAATCAAATTAACCCTTGAAAATAACATACATTAAACAGCAAACCATCTAAGTTTTACCTCAAGTAATTCACGTGTTAATTTAAAAGGGGCACTTTCAAAGTTAACACCACCGGGGGAGTTGGAAAGCATGAAGCCAAAATCAATATGTATGATATGACCTTCTTCATCCATCAAGAGGTTCCCATTATGCCTATCTTTCACCTGGGCAACAAGAATGCAACAACGTGAAGTGGCAGAACACAAACAATTAAGCCCCAATTAAGCGCAAAATGTTGTGATTCAAAGGCCATTTGAGCATGATATGCATCATATATTGGGACTGCATGTGTGTGCATAGAATAAGAGGTTTCACACCTGCAGAAAGTAGCACACTAGGGAATATCCGGCCATACTCTCAACAAAATTCCTCTGGATCAAAGAAAGCAGACAAATATCAAATTAAAACAGGAATAATATTTTCTCCAAAAGTGGAAATTTCATTGAAGAATGACAAGCTTTTCAGTCCTGCAAGAAGCTCAACTAGAAGCACACTAGGGAATATCCGGCCATACTCTCAAAAACATTCCTCTGGATCAAAGAAAGCAGACAAATATCAAATTAAAACAGGAATAATATTTTCTCCAAAAGTGGAAATTTCATTGAAGAATCAGAAGCTTTTCAGTCCTGCAAGAAGCTCAACTAGAAGCAATGTCCTAGTCAAGTGTTGAAAGCTATCAAACAATCCTTTGGTTGGGGAAAAAGGCACAGCTGAGGAAGTCATACCACATGCAGAAAACTTAAGTTTTTAACAAGATCCTTTTCAATTTCTCAGTTATTGAAGGTGTGGAGGGTATTTTTCATGGGTTAATGTATTAGCTTTCTCTATAAGAAAACATGAATCAAACTGTTTACCAAATTAAGATAGAAAGGGATACATTACAAGTAAAACATATTTAATACTCTCAAACAAGTCACGTCTCAAAATTACCTGAGCAAGTTTAAAACTTGGAGAATTTTCTTGATACTTGGCAATGAAGAATTCCCGTAAACTTGAGATGTGTGGATATCTACTTTTGATAGAATGCAAAGAAGCCTAGAAATCACCCGTTTTTTTAATCAAAGACAGCAACTAAGCATTTATATGTTTTCAAATAATTGGACAGCATTAGTTTAGAATTTACTGTATCTGGAATTGTTTCAATAAGAGCTGTGTAAGAAGAAGTACATAAAACTTCGTAAGGGCGCAACCAGAGGGGTAGACCAGCTTCTTGAAATATATCTAGCATCAAAATGTAATTAAGAATCAATTTATTTTGAAACATAAACAGACAAGAGTCTGAATCCTGTAATAATCTGGCATCATAACATAATAAAACATTGGCTAAATTATTAAAAAAAATCTCATGAATTTTGAGTTTAGTGCAAATAACCTCCTATCATTTAAAATTTGACAAAGAACCCCCTAAGCTTACAAGTTTGTGCAAATAACCCCCTCTTGTTAATTGGTCCGTTACTCGGTAATGGAACATCATATGTCATTGGCCACACACTTCTTTAAAGTAAATATTTTTTTTTTGCAAAGATAAACCACTTACATTTTGAATTAAATGCAAGGTGTGTTTGGGTAGGAAGAAAACCGAGGTTTTAAAAGGGCTTCTAACCCAAACTTTAGTTTTGGAGAAATTTCAAAACAAACAGCCATATTTATCCAAAAGGGTTTTTAGACCAAACTATGGTTTAAAACCAAAGTTTTGGATAAACTACTGAGAATAACTTTTGGAACAGTAAAAGAGCTTATATACTACCCAATTACCATTTTACCCTTATTTTTTCTAACACCTTCTCTCCTCTCTCTTCTCTTTCCTCTCTGTGCGAAGAAGATGTCTGCTGCTCCATGGTCGTCGTATGCTCGCCGGAGGGAGGAGAGGATGAAGAAGATGGTAATATCTCACCATGCATCTCGCTGTGGAAGAAGACGTCGTTGGCCACTGATCTCGCCGTGGAAGAAGACATCGTTGTTCGCTAGTCTCGCCATGGAAGAAGACGTCGCCGTGGAACACCGTTGGTCTTGCCCTATGGTCGCTAGTCTTCATCGCCGGTAGAGATCGGTTTGTGGCTTCTTCATTGGTGGAGAGAACAAGAGAGAGGAAAAAAATGAAGGAAAAAATATAATTTTTTTTAATAAAATCATATCCTTCTGGTAATTTACCAATAACAAAAGTCCTTCTGGTAATAACTATTAAAACACTCATTTATTCAGAACCACTTTTTTCATAAACTCTTCTCCATAAGCCCTTTTCTAAAAACTGTCTAAAAGCTATTTTTTCCATAAGTCCTTTTCTAAAATCTTATCTAAACGGACCCGCAAATAACTTCCTTAAACTTTAAGTTATGTGCAAATAATCCTTCTATCATTATACATTCTGTTAGTAAAATGACTGATAAATTAACGGCGAGAGGGGTTATTTGCAAGAGCTTAGAATTAAGTTGAGCTACAATAGGAAAATTGAGACAGACAGACTACCATAGAAGTGAGAAATAAGTTGAACTGCCAGATGCTCCTGCCTGCAATCATCGCCACTTTTTACAATAACCTATGTGAAAAATGGAATATTACGCTATTATGCACAAAGCTTAGCAATACAATGCACACATTTGGAATAGACCCAACATAAAAAGAAGTCATTTGAACAAAAACCAATCTCACTTTCCAGAACCAGAGAGAGAATCAAGAGAGGCATAAATATAAATTTTCAAAACAAATTGGGTTCTTGTTTGCTAAACACTATAACTGGATCATGCTTGATCCTACAAACCATGTGAACACTATATGGATTTACCTTGATAATATCTACACCATTCAAATAATTAACGATATATCTCTACATTGATAACACTTTCATAGTAGATTATAACAGGAGTCTTTAACATTAAAGTCTGGTATATTTTCCAATACGAAAGCTTGTACTCAAAGTTGTGCCAAATTTGTTGCAAAGTTTCACTAGTAATAATTCTTTCAGATTGTTATTTCATTGATAAGTATAATAATAATTTGACTGCAATTGCTAGAAATTTCTGCCCAAGAAATACTCATCCAAAACATTGATCTCTCACTTGGGTCAACATTTCGATTTAGAATTAAGTAAACAGCTTCTTTTCGTGTTATGAATTCCAAAAATGATTAATTTAACCATGAGTATTGCTTTGTTTTAATTCATAATTTCACCTGATGACTTTGCAAAACCACTGCATATAGGGCAAATCTTTCATAACAGAAAAGTAAACTTACAGATCGCAAGTCCCAGCCAGGTAAATTTCCATATATTGAAGCCCGCCGTATTCTCTCTTTCTTAACCTCCCAAAGTTCACCAGACAAGGCATCACTTGCTTTCGGAGTATTTCCATTGGCCTGACAAGAGAAATATTGTCAAATACAAAAACTCAAGATTCCTCAGGTTAAACTAAATAAACTCCAAGAATTATATCGTACCCTTGGTTGAGCATCTGATGAATCTTGACCCGCACCTTTCAAAGGAAGACCGAGAGGTGCTTCCCCTTTTGCTGCTGCAGCCTAACAAAAATTTTAAAGAAACTGAAATGTTGAATATCATGAGCAAATGTCAAATAATAATACAAAAGAGCATGCTGTCATGACTCATTTCACAACCATCATTTATACTAAATGTAACTATACAAGGAAAAGATCTTTTGCTAGACACAATATCAGTTCTGCATCTGGCCTGGTGAAATGCTTAAAGGGAAAACTAAAATAAGAGCCATTCTATGCAGAAAAGTGTGACAGTGTAAATATGGCGAAAAAAATACACAAAGAAACTTGGCTGACCTCCCTTTACAAGACAAACAGTAAATAAGAACTCAAGTAAAATAGAAGAGACAGATCCAGAAACAAAAAGCTCTACTTGTGGAGAGGGAAATAATGTGAATAACTGTGTCAATAGAAGTTAAGGTCACTCAAAGGCTCACCTTCACCTCCTCTATTGCTACCATACTTGGTACACGGCGATGTTCCTTCCGACGTCTTGGTGTTTGATCATCAATATCTTCCATTCTAATCCCAGGATCAGCTGTCAACACTACATGCACCCACTCCAAATCACAGTCATGTCCTGATCTTGATACTTCTCTTACACCACCTCTATAAATTGCAGTATGATGTCGACTGCCATGTACACCAGCCACTTCTGTCATATCTTGTTGACTGTGTAATTGTGTTTCCACAGAAAGATTTACAGTAACAAATTTTACTCTAGCCTCAGATACATGGGACATTGCCTGGTCTATTGCTTCAGCAGTTGATCTGGACATCCTATCACTGCTATTGCGATAAGCCTCTTGTGCAGTCCATAATGGATAAGCCCAAGGGGGTGGTTCTTGCAAGAGGGCATCTCCATTTGCTAAAGGAATTCCACCTTTAGAAAGCTTCTGAGAACTAGATGCCTCCTTGAAATTGCTTTTAAAAAAATAGCAAAGAAAAAGAATCTGTCAGAAATATTATTCTTGCTTGAAACATTTTCACTGTGTATGAAAATTATCTTATACCTTGGCATTTCACATTTCAAAACTTCAACACAGATCAAGTAAGGTGCCTTCTCCCTAGAATTTAAGAGAAGAGCTTCATCTTCAGGTATATGAAGCACACGATACATACCCCTTCCCAATGGAAAACAAATTCCTAGAAATATATCACAAGCAAAATTTACATAAGAGCAAGGAGATAAATATAATTGTTAGCAATATGAAATGCAATAATTTAATCGGCATGCCAACAAAGGATTCTTACAGTAAATAGTATTTACTAAATTCTGAAGACTAGATAACTGGGTAAAACAGAGTTCGCCACCAAAAATTATTTTTGGGAACTACTCAAGTTTGAATAACTAGATATTCTTTTTTGTCAGATTATGAATCAAAATGGTCCAACAGAAGTCCTAAACAGAATTAGTTTTAAACAGATAAGCTTTGTTTGATTCAAAAGTTACGTTATATGCTGTTAGGAATTTAAAAAATGATTAACCAATTCAAATATATAGACTTATGAAAATAAGTTTAACTTAAACAGTTTTGGACCTGTTTTATAAAATGATAAACTGCCCTGAAAGAACTATTAACGGCCAAGAATTGCAACTACATGAAGGGAAAAAACTTTTCAGCAGTTCCTCTTAAAATTAAGCCGTTAAGGAACAATAAAAAGGTATATTCCAGACATTGATTATCAGAAATGTGGAAAGCTAATGCAATCACTGATTTAAAGACCTTTACACCATTCTTGCCAGAAAACACCTGAAGCTTGACAACCAAACTGTTTCTATGGTTTTATTTTCTACAGAAATATTAAAAATCACACATGAAGTCTCTGACTCTGCATCACCATAATTACTACTGATTATCAGACCTCTCAAAATAGCATTTTCCTTACTCAGCAGAGTACACAACAAATAATAAAATTTAGTGTGCACTAAACGAACATCACTCATATGATATACCCAATACCAAGAAGTACCTCCAGAATTCTGAGCCTCCTCGATATGCATATTGATCTCTGCAAGCGACTATGGGCACAGGAATAACAGAAAGATATGTGTCAAAACATTAGAAAGGAAAAGATCCATAAAATACCTAGTCAGATGAATAAATAAAGAACGCATCAAAGAAAAATGTAAGAGAAATACCTCACAAAGAGCACTTTTGCGATCTTCAGTTGGAAATACATCCACTAACCCAAATGATGTGTCACATAATGTTAGAACAAAGTCCAGTGACTCATGGTAAGCCCCTTTGCGGAACTGCAACATATTGTTTGGCAGTGGTGGCTTTGCGTTCAATTTTTCACCTTGTTGCTTTGGTGAGCCAGGATGCTGCTACAAAATTAATATGATAATGAATGAATTGATATAATATACATCAAACTGAGGCATGATAGTGCAATATATAGAATAGTACCCTTTATCTAATGTTAAAACCAACAAAAAAGGAAATTCAAACAAATTTCAGAATGAATTAATACTGCTAGTGTTCTTTAATTCTATCTTATAGTTCATATACCTCAGATTTCAAAAATGTTGATTATTTCTTGGTTTAAATTCCACCAGTGTAACATAACATTAAAACATAAAGCAACAAAAGATCGATCAAAATTTAGCAAACCTCTTTGTGCTTCTTTGACCCCAATAACTCTGAATCCTCGACTGAACGGTCACGATCTCTGAACAATTTGCGAAAAAAATTCTCTGTACCTGGACTACTTTCAATTAAACCACCAGTGTTGTGGTTTTCATTGCCTGAACTACTTTTACCATCTTCAGGATGCACACGAAATAGTTTTTTGAACATAGAAAACTCAAAAAGCTCTTCTTCCTCACCATTGGAAGTACCCTCTTCAATTTTATCCTCTGTATCTTTCTTGTCTTCAAATTTATCCTTAAAGAATTTACGGAAAAACCCTTCCTTTTCATCCTCTTCATCAAATTTTGCACATTTTTCATCACAGTGAGGAATATCTCTCTCATTGTTCCTATCATTCCCATCCCTCTTGTCTTCAAATTTCTCCCGGAAAAACTTACGAAAAAATCCCTCTTTTTCTTCATCTTCCATAGTCTTAGTTTGTGTTTTATCCTCAGAATCATTCTTGTTATCACGGAACAATCTCTTGAAAAATCCATCTGAGCTTGATGTTAATTCCTCATCCTCACCTTTACTGTCCCTTAAGAGCCTTCTAAAGAAACCGTGCTTTTCAGAGTCTCCATCATCACCTCTACTGTCCCTACTGTCCCTTAGGAGTCGCTTAAAGAAGCCCTCCTTTTCAGAGTCTTCTTCGTCTCTATCAAGTGACTTCCGAAAGAGGAATGAATCTCGAATTTTAGGGCCCAGCTCATCATCACCCTTCTCCGCTGACTTCCTAAAACGCAAAGCATCTCTAACCTTTGGGCCTGGCATGAGTTTCTTAAATATGTTGTTCTCATCAGGAGACATTTGACTACCAATACCATCCTCTTGCAAATTGTTCCCTGAAGAAGGTGAGGATGACACAGACTTCTCCGTGGGTGGTGAAGATGTTAGAGAGAACAGACGCTGTTTTGATGACAGCAACTTGTTCAAAACGATGTTCTTGCCTCCAGGGCTTGGAGGCTCAATTTGAGGTCGTATGAGAGGTGGCCACTCACCCATCAATGTAGCTGCTGTCTGGCACCTTTCCTGAATCCTACCAATCCCTTCATTGTCGTCAGAGTCCTCAAGCTCTGCTAATAGAAACCAATGCACCTTCAAAGCAATCTTAAGTGACTTTGAGCACACATCTATGACAAATTTATCCAAAGATGGGCTTGGTTTGTGTATCATCATGTAACATATTTGGAACAAATAACTCTCAAGTCCCTGTAAGGGAAGGGTATACATTCGATTACAGAGATAGTCACGTACACCAGAATGATCATGCTTGTACAAGTAGCTAACAGCAATCCATTCGCAGAAGAATGCCGAGTCAAAAAACCTGATGAGCCACCCATTTTCACTAGATTCACTAGTCAGGTTGACCCTCGAGGTGATTTCACGGGGCTCATCGGCGAATCCACGGGTAAGTCCTAAAAACCTCACCATCGTCAATCTATCATCATCAACCCCCAGTCAACTCTCGGCAGATCTAAACAACCCTTGTCTCGCTGCTGCAAAAAGCACCTTAATTTTAATTGAATCACCAACTAAAGCTCACTAGTCTTTCAATATAAACTGTGTGAATCCCCAAAACCTTCCCTAAAAGGCAAAAACCCTAATCCTCCGACAAATCTATATTACAACTCTGGTCACTTATCCGAATTAAACGTCTACTGTAAAGTCTGAGAACATATGTATTAAGCAGGAGCCCTTAATAGCAAGCGAAAAATTCCGCTTTACCTCGGCAAATTATATACCGAATGCCGCAACTATACGATAATTAACAGGGAAGTCCTCTGGAAATTACAGAACAGCTTGAATTCGAGAAATTGAGTGAGCACAAAGGAAAGTATGAATCTGATCCTAGGTATAACATAGCGTGTAAAAGAATCAAATGCAGAAATGGATCTCCGATGCTTCTCGTAAGCGACGGCGTTTCCTCGAGGTGGCGAATGGTGGTGGTCGTCGTCGTTACTATATTTTAGAGAGAGAATGACGACGAAGGTCCAATACGATGGAGGAAAATTAAGACCCAAAATTTTAAAATAAAAATAAATAAAAATGCCGCTAAGATGCGCTTAACTGTGAGCTGCGCACTTCTACTGGCGTGGGACTCACTCTATTTCCCTCCAATTCCAAAATAAGTTGAGTGTTTTTTTTTTTCCAACGATAAGTTAAATTTCAGTTGAAGCATCCTTTAAATCCCCTAAAAAAACAAAAGGAAGCGTTTTCTTTAAATATAAGTCCTCTCTAATAATTGAAGAATCTAGGTAAAAGGAATAAAGAGAATGTTAAAATTCACGTGTTATTCCCGTCATCTTTATTAAAGTGGGAGATCTAAGTCTTTTAGTAATCAGAGAAGATCTAAGTTCAGCTGCTAGTATGGCTAAACTAAACGTATGTGGCCATTGTGGTTGATCACAATCAGAGAGAGAGAGAGAGAGAGAGAGAGTATATGAGAATAAGGTAATCGGTATCTAATGTCAGTTTAATTTGTATTCTTGTACTGTAATAATAATTATGATGGGAGGAAATGTGTTTTTGATCCCTGAACACGCATTAAATTAATAAATTTTCAATATATATATGATTTAATGTACATCTTCAAATATTTTTTCTTAAATCTTAAAAAGCATATCACTTATATTGAAAGTGTTGGATTTATACACACATATATTAATGAAAATCAACAAATGTATATAAAAAAGAAAAAGAAAATTAAAAGTTCACGAGATAACAAATCATACAGTCTACCGTTTACAGATCAAGAATTTAACGATACACGCTTCAATAATTGAATTGTGCAAACAAATCTTAAAATGATAAAAATGGGACGAGAGTATTCACAAGGTTAAGTTCAAAACTATTTAAACAGCGTATTTTCTAATCTGAAATAGAATATTAAAATATGTATTTTGTGTGTTCAGAATGATTTTTAAGTCGAGATAACAACAGTTTGACCAAAGAAAAGTCCTAATAATAACAGAGTAATTAAATATCACATATAAGTACGCTAAAAATGAATAAAAAATATATCAAACTTGTAAATGTGGAAGGAAAAAAATATGCTAAGCTGATTTTATTGACATATCGTCATATACACGACCCTCAGGTCTGCGACTAATACAAGACGTGTTTCTGACTAATGTTACATGCCCCACAGTGTTTGGATATTTTTTTAACAAAATCATGGTTTTGAATCTCATAATCCAAACAGGTCATAATTATTCAGCCCAATGAAAGCTGGAGGATGAGAGATAACCAAACTGTTTCATGCATGAGAAGTGTTAAGCAAGAATTGTTGTGATTTTCTCTCATAATAGTAGTTGTTGGCTGCAGCGGCGCTAGCGTCCGCCGAGAAAATCATCACACCGTTAACTTCAAACCCATTTTGCTCCAACAGGCTTAAAGTCGTAAAGAACGCATCTCCTTGAATTCCCCTTCCATTCACTTCATAGCTCGGAAGCAGCTTGTTCTTATCAAATTGTATAGCTCGAATCTTAAAATCCTCTAAGTAACGCAGAGGAGTCAGAACTCTATCAGTATAGAACTGGTGATTCACAAAATCTATAACGTTGCTGTAACCTTTGAACAGTTCAATATAAGGCACGGCGGTGAGATGATAAGGAGCAATGGTGGCTATGGAAATAACTCTCTGATTCTTCAAGAGGGTGATGAGCTCGCCGATGCAGGAAGCGAAACTAGTGAAGTTGTGTTGTTTTGGGAAATTCTCGTAGTCAACGTCAATGCCATCAAGATGGTAAGTGGTTACTAAGGATTTTAAGGAGGAGAAAGCATTTGAAATCCAGAGATGAGGATTTGTTGGGTCGTACCAACGTATGACTTTGTCTCGTAGACTCCAACCAGTGAGACTTGCCAAGACCTTAACGTTGGAGTGTCCAGCCTTGATGGCTGCGACATAATCTGGGGTCAATGTTTCGGCCCAATATGGTGAAAATTTGCCGTTCTGCGCATTCCCCGAATCGTCTGCATCAATTGCGAAGCTGAGGATGAAGTGGAAATCAATGCCTTCTTGAACTGGGACAGGATCGAATGTTACAGGGGCCCCGGTTGCTCCAATGTACTCCATCATTACCTTCCCATCTGAAACATTAATTAAGGATCGATCAGTTACCATGGTACCAGACATGAAGTTTTGTAAAGTTAAAAGGACAAGGAAAAGACGAGGAAACCAGAAGATTGAGGGCATAGGAGTGAAAATGCGAGTGCAATGAAGAGGAACAAGGGATGATATTGCTGGGACTGGGTCATCTGTGGGAATTGGGATGCTCGAATGAGCGCTCTGCCACCTAGCTAGTCCAGGACTAGAGATGGTTTAAATAATAACTTGGCCGCTTAATGATGTGGGCAAAATTTGAGGTGAATGTTACAAGAAAAAGTCTCTAAATAATATCTTTGTATCTATGTTACAAAGCTTTTCGGACGTCGAATAATATTTGTCACCTTGCAGCTGAAGCAACTGAAATGGAATGATGTAGACGGCAGCTCGTACCATATACGACTCTATCAATTTCGACTTGCTAAATCTTCTGTGGCAGGGAAGTACTAGAAATTAAACAATTGAGCAAATCTTCCAGTTTTTTTATACAAATTTTTTAGAAAGTGGTTAGGCTTATTTATGATTTAAGGGTAGGGCAAAATCTCCTTTCTTCTTAGGTAATACTAATATCAAATAGAATAAATTATCTATTACCTTAAACTATAAATTTTCAAGTTGAACTTCCAAGATTGAAACTCAAATCAGGGCCTAGATCAACTTTGGGGCGGGCTTTACAATGGGAGAATCTTTTGTAACCACTAAACTACATTGGGCTTTTTATTTTTGAGAGGGTCCGTTTTCGGCGTATTGATGGGGAGGCCATGGGTTGCCTCGCTATAATATTATAATAATTTATTAAAAGGATTATGTCAATTGGTAAGAGTTAGTTCTTATATAATTTGATGAATTAGTTTGAATTCTCGTTACTCACCATTCGCTGAGTTTAACTAGCGAAAAAATAGTAAAAGAGTAAGACATATAATTATTTAGAATATATTCGAATTTTGGAGAGTATCATTTTATTGTGATTCCTGTCACGACGTTTGGGGAGACATCCTAACTCATAGATGCCTAGATTTATGCTTGAGGGTAATAGACGGCTCGCCCTACCCCACATTAGTATCGCCTAAGAAAAAATTTTTTTTTATCTTATCCTTAAATTATAAATGAGTTCAACCTCTTTTAAAAAAAAATTATATTAAAAAAAATTCTTATTAAAAAATATGATTATATTTAACGTTTAATAATATTTTAAATATAATTATTTTACGTAAGATAATATATATACTAAAAAATGTTATAATGCCTCTTCTCTCATTTGATATATATATTGTAAATTTTTATGTAATGTTTTCAGTTTTTAGTCAATAATTAATCTTTTGGATGATATATATTTTTTTCTTTTAAAAAAACTGAAATGCATGAAACAAATAATTATACATACAAACTTTCAACTTTAAAATATACGTGATCAAAATTTAAAATATCATGCAAATTATTACAAATTACCGCGTGAAAGGGTGTTTTGGGTATTTAGCCATAAAAACAAAACAGAAAATGGTAGTCTCGCTGTTCATGATTCCCCGCGAATCCTCTACTCCTATCAGCCATGGGGCAAATTTCCGCACCGCACCAGAACGGTTACTCCCATGCGGCCTCTACGTGCATATTTGTATGCTGAGAAGAGATATGCAAAATAGAAAGAGCTGATGCTAGAGATCTATAGTTGAGATGGTGAACAGAGGCTCCCACAACTCTAGCAACCATTTGGGAGCTAGAATTCGGGCAAGAACATTACCCATCGGCATTTTTGTGCTATACACCGTTTTCTTCATTCTTATCTCCCTCTCTGTACTCCTGTTTCACCTCAGGAACGTTAGAGGAGATGGACCACAGCCTTTGCTTTCTGTAGAATCTCGATCTGGGCAAGTATGGCGTTCACATCTTTCTTTCTTTCTTTAGTGGGTGTGATTTGAAAATTGTATTTTTTATTTTTAAGAAAATAAAAAAGAAAAGTTGGCTTTTCTTTCGGTGAAGTTAGTGAATGTTAGGAAGGATTTTGTTCGTTGCTGTATTGATCTGTTCATTTTTTTCCAAGTATCATCTGATATTTTCTGTGGATGTTGATTTTTGTGTTCATAACATGACGTGGTGTTCGAGTTTTATTGGAAACTCAAGCGGGATTTAATAAGCTGGCGATGTGCGGTCTTTTGCTAAGGCGAATTATGTAATGGAAAAAGGATTTTGCTTAGGCTGGCCTAAGTTCTTGGTTTTTGATTATCAACCAATAGTTGACGTGTTTGATGACTGTTGCTAATCGTGGCTCGTGTTATAAAAAATTCTACTCCATGAGGACATTGCTGATATAAAGATGTGAGCTTATGGGAAACTCCCACCCTTAAAAAGTTTATGAAGTTAGAGGAAGACCTTTTATTTTACAATCTGATTTAAGTTTGGTTGTATGGAACTACTGAGTCTCTTGAAAAGCATTTTTTGGCGTAAAATGTTTACATATCAATTTTAGATTTATGTATTCAACGGTAAGGATTTTCTATATTTTGAGGTTGTTATACAATATTGGCAGATTTGTTTGTCAACTAACAGTTCACTTCCCTTGTTCTAGTCAACTCTTGATAACTATTGCGGTCATTTCATTTTTGTTATAAATACAGGTACCAACACTACAGGTGCATGATGACCAACTGTGGGATCCTCCTTTTAGTCATGGTCTACATCCGTGTGTCAAGCCAACATCTAAATATAAAGGTTTTAGATGCTAACATCTATGTTATAGCTTCTGCATTATTTTTTCTTGTTTCTCTGGCGTGATGTAACTTTTCTTTTCTGGCTAGTTTTATGAATTATGTTTTATTTTCTTCCTCTTCAAATCTGTAGTTTTCTCGTTCCTGTTAACCTGAGCATACCTGTACTATTATAGTTTAGTGCATGTTAACTTTCTTCCTCCCCCTTAATCTGCTTCATTGTGTCAGGTGCGCAAGGTTTTGATCGTTATCTAACTGTCAAAAGTAATGGAGGACTAAATCAAATGCGAACTGGTGTAAGTCGCCTTCTCTCCTTCATTGTCTTCTAACTTTCATATCAAAGCTAAAATTACTGTTCTTATGTCCTATCATTTTGTGTGAGATTGATAATTTAAGTGATGATTTGTACATAAATATTGTGTAAGAGTTATTATATGAACTTTTTACCCAAGTCGTCTTAGGGGTACTTCTTTTGTTGTCAATAGTGCAATTTGCCAGAAGGGTTTTGGCTGACATTGATGATGTCTTGCTTTGGGCTAAAAAGCACCTAAGTCTAAAGTTGAACTACTGTTCTGCATCATATTTTTTTTTATTTATGTATTTTTTTTTTTTACTTGAGCACTGAATCTTTTTCCTATAGATAGCAGACATGGTGGCTGTGGCACATATGATGAATGCAACTCTAGTCATCCCACAACTGGATAAACGGTCATTCTGGAAAGATTCCAGGTATTTCTGGGTATACATATATTAAATTTCAATGTCATGTGATGTGAGCTCCTCAGATATTCATTGGCACCTTTCCTAGTTGCTTCTTTTTAATTTGAGTTTGTGCTCAGTGTATTTTCAGATGTATTTGATGAGCTTCATTTCATAGAATCCATGAAAGGAGATGTCAGAATTGTCAAGGAACTTCCCAAGAACTTGGAAACTGTCCCCCGGGCCAGGAAACACTTCACATTGTGGTCTGGCGTGGCTTACTATGAAGAAATGAAAAGGTTATGGAATGACTATCAGGTACTGAAACTTTCATGGATAAAGTAGATGGAAACTTGGAAAATGCTCATATATTATTAATTTAGGGAATCAGTTACGCCTCTTTGCTGTAGAATGGAAAGTGGAAAATCACAAAATAAACCAATTTCTCTGAGCTAAGGTTGATGACACCTAAAAGATACTCTCTACCCCAATCACTCTTTCTCTTTCTCTCTCTCTCTTCAGAAAAAGACAATTAAGTGCCCTCAGCTTGCCCTCCCATGCTGTCCTGGGTCTGGAGGCTTTAGTGGGCTTCTTCCTAATATATACCTTATCCCATTTCTTGAGGGATGGACCTTGGACACCATTCCTAGCTTATGCTTGGCCCACTGGTCTGCTGGCTTCATCAAAGTACAATTTATAATGGTATTGTTTGTGCAGTAGCGTGTCTGACCCCCGAGACAATTTTGGTTTCTTTTGTCACGTACAATTTACCGTCATATTCATGTTCAGCGGGTGATCGTGTGTTTCATTTCATGTCATTGTACCTTTAAGGATCCTTCCTTATAATTTATTTCATGGCAATGGAGTATGGACCCCATTTCATGGTCTAGTCTGGATAAGGCATTGGATCAATACTGCAGGTGATACATGTTGCGAAATCAGATTCTCGACTTGCAAACAATGATCTTCCTCTTGATATCCAGAGGTTGAGATGCCGTGCTCTTTATCAGGCACTTCGATTTTCTCCTCCAATTGCGACTCTAGGAAAGGTTTGATTTTCTATTCTTTTCCTTTTTGGGGTGCAATTTCTAGCATCTTAAACATATAATCTGAACATCGTGATGGGATTTAGTGACTAAGTTAAGTTGTTGGATATTTGTTAGTATTAAATAGGTTATAATTATATATATGCGATTATTCAACCATTTGAAATGATGAACAGCTGTTAGATTGAAGCCTTGAGTTGAAAACTTCCATAATTTTCCATTATACTATGCTAGAAATTGAGGCACATGATCCCAGGATTACCATACCCTTTACTGTTAATGCATTTAAGAGGTCTACACGGGCTTCCTGGTAAATTAGGTTCTGAGCATGCATGACGGTGAAAAAACAGAGGTTGGTGGAGCGGCTGCAATCACGTGGGGGAAGATATATTGCTCTCCATCTGAGATATGAGAAAGATATGTTGTCTTTCACCGGTTGCACTCATGGTCTGACAGATGCAGAATCTGAAGAGCTGAGAATAATGAGGTGAGAATAGTAATGTATACCGTGTATGAGACATGTATAATTGTAGAAGTCACACTTGTAATCATTGAACAGATCTTTATTTTTATATTTATTTCAATTTTTTATAGAGAGAACACAAATCATTGGAAGGTGAAAAATATAAATGCAACAGAACAGAGAACTGGAGGGTTTTGTCCACTGACTCCAAAGGAGGTCGGGATTTTTCTTCAAGCTCTTGGTTATCCAACATCAACGCAGATATACATTGCAGCTGGGGAGATCTATGGTGGTAATGCTCATCTTTCAGAGCTCTCAGCCCGCTTCCCTGATCTGATTTTTAAGGTCTGTCTGTGAATAGTCTTGTATATGTTAATGAATACTTAAGTCATAAGTGGCCCACAATTTGCTGGTGAGATATATTGGTAACCTAACTAATAGATTGGACAACGATCACAGGAATCTCTTGCAACACCTGAGGAATTGAAAGCATTCAGCAATCATGCATCTCAGACTGCAGCACTGGATTACATAATCTCTGTGGAGAGTGATGTGTTTGTTCCATCACATTCAGGAAATATGGCAAGAGCTGTTGAGGGACACCGTAGGTTCTTGGGTCACCGCAAGACAATCAACCCAGATAGGTATTGTTTCAAGAAATTATTATTGTAAATAAACTGATAATCAGCTTTCTTGGCACCGTTGGTGAATTAATACATTCAACCACCTCTAGGTCTTTCTAGTCTTGTTTTTATTTCCTTTCTTTTAATCATCATCATTCTCTTTCCATGCCTGTTAACTCACGCTGTGCTATACCATTTCCTATTACTTGCCCGACCATTTCTGTTTTCTTTGGCTTCTTCTGATACAATCAGTTATGTGTTGCCCGCTGTAGCCTGCCAGCAAGGCTGCAATGTAAATTACACCAATCTTGAAAAGTTTACACACCTACTATCACATTTAGGATTTTACTGAGTTCTGTGAATAAATATTTTTGGAGTTTCTGACGAGCTCAGCGATTCAAGAGAAAATGCTCATATAATTTGGGGGCTTGATGATTCTTCTTTGTCAACTTTTCATGCTATCGTCCACTTAATTTTCAGGAAAGGGCTTGTTGAAATTTTTGATAAGATGGAAGCTGGAGAACTAGAGGAAGGATCGTCACTTTCAAATCTGGTACAGCGTATGCACAAGAGCAGGTAACGGCCAAAAAGAGGCCTTCGTGGTTTCAACTTGGAAATTTAAAATAACTTGGTTTTCCTTTATGCTAGTTGAAGTTTTTCCTACAAATCTGCATGTCTTGTTTCTCCCTCTCTTGCTCAATCTGTCTTCATTTTGCAAGTTACTGAGATTGAAAAATCTTGCTTATTAACATCATATTTATAGGCAAGGAGCTCCAAGGAAAAGACATGGTTCCCTGCCCGGAATTAAAGGACGAGCGCGTTTTAGGACTGAAGAGTCCTTTTATGAAAATCCATACCCAGAATGTATATGTGGTCCTAGAAGGAAACGAGAAATAACATGAAGACAGATCAGTGTGCCGTTTCAATAAGGAAATTTTAATTGTAGCCATAAATTCTTGACATGCTCGATTCAGGGTCCGAGCTGACAGTTATCTGATTCCGGGTCCCTTCAAGCCCTTAATCATCAATACACAATTTTGCCAATTTGATTCTGTGTCAGCATTTCAGCTGTTCTCTGATCTCTCTAGTACTATTTAATTTTTTTTTTAAAATATGGTTCATGATTTGAAGTGAAAGATGTTTACATTTTTATTTAAATTTTTAAATTTTAGAATTGAAAATTTAATTTGAGACATTAAGATTAACGATCTTAAAATTCTTCAAAATAATTTTAAATTTGAAATATTTTGTATAAATGATTTATAGTAACTAATATACAGGATTAGAGCGAGTATGAATTAACAAAAAAAATGTTTGCAGTATTGGCAAACAAAAGAAATTAAAATCGGAAAGAAAATACAGAAGCCGGGAACTCTTGGCTATTATTACTCTATTTGGGCAGTACTTTTAGGAGATGATTAGCCATGCATTTTGCCGCACCTAAGTATGAGATATATTGCTCCTCGCAGTATCATTCCAACAACTGAATATGAATTACAATTCTCTTCCTTGGCAAGCTTACTAAGTTGTGTGTCTTGAGAAGTTGAAGGGAAAACAGGGGGCCAAAACAAATGTTTCACGCGAAAAATTTGCCGGGAGTCCTCTAAGGAGCCTTAATGGCGAAGAAGGAAATAAGACCATAATGACAGTATGCAGGCAGAAAGAGCATTCTTTTATTTGCTGTCTCATGGTTTCAGAGGATGATGGGTATCAGAGAATGCATAACATGCTCATCCAGCAAAGAGAATATTGAATGTCAACAAATTTCTGTAGATTTACAAAGTTTGTATGCAGTATAAGGGCAAAAGAATAAATTAAACTCTGAAATGAAGGACACTGGGGTCTATGTTCCCCGGAAGTATACTCTGAGCTGGGAACTTTGGGAGCCGATTAGCCATACAGATAGCTGCTTCTAAGTACAACGCGTTCCTTCTCACTGTCCCTTCTTTTTCCAACAAATGAATACCAAAGTTGCAATTGTCTTCTTTTGCTAGCTTCCCAAGTTCCTCTGTCTTCAGTCTCCAGCTTCCATTTCTCAAACTGAAGCTGTACAAGGGAAGGAATCGTTGGCCATAGTCTGCTATAAACTCCATGGCTGTTAGTATGAACTCAAAATCCTCTTGGCTCATGTAGTAAGGAAAACTAACTCTAGTCCATCCTGGTTTCACTCCAACATACCCCTGTTCATGGTATTATTGAAAACTTTACAAACAATGATTTGCATTATCAAGTTCAAAAATTTTAGCGAGTTTTTTTTTTTTACCTCTTGAACTGCTGATCTAATAGCAAGAGAGTGACATTTGTTGATGTTGAGCAATATGTGACCATAGGGCCCGGCACAAGCACACCCACCTCGACTTTGGATGCCAAATAGGTCATTTAAAAGAGTTGCAACAAAAGCACCATTAAGAGGCTTACCTCTTTTGTTTCCAGTCTCAGCCCACAGATTAAGCTCCCCTTCATTTTCCCTCTTCATATCATTCCCTTCATTGGTGGTTGTATAGATCAGAAATGACAATATAGCTAGCCTCTTGGTGCTCAAGTTTCCCAGAACTTCAATGTTTGGATTTGGTAGAAGCCTCTCAAGTGCCCTGTTTATGAAAGATTGTTCCCGTTTTTCAATCTCTTCGTAGCCAATGTATTCTTTGACCCAAAACGACAATGCAACTCTCACCGTCTGGATTATTTGAGGGGTTCCTCCATTTTCCCTTTCCTCTATGTCCTCCCAATATAATGTATCCTGCAGAAGAGTTCACCAGGTTTGTTTATGAAAACATTCAAGAGTGAGAGGAAGACTGGTGTTAAGAACTGATGCATGTTAAAGTATCCGTAGGTCATAACATATTTCAAGTGATTTGTGAATTACCTTTTCATTGAAGCCATTGACGTAGCTCACGGTTCCACCTCCACAAGTCGATGGCGGTGAAGATCCCAACCTATAAAGGGCCTTGTTCATCAAGAGTACACCAGGAGAACCAGGACCACCCAGAAACTTATGAGCACTGAGGAACACAGCATCATACCCATCACTCTGTCCCGGTCTCATGTGAATCTCCACGTATGGACCACTAAAAAAGACAAAATCATTTCAAGTTTTGAACTTCTCAACACACTAACAGAAACAATCCACCAAAAGCAAAAACCCAGAATTTCAAATACCTTGCTGCAAAATCGAAGCATGCGAAGCCATTGTACTGGTGAAGAAGCCTAGCAATCGCTCGCGTGTCTGAGTAGATTCCAGTGACATTGCTACAAGCTGAGAAAGATCCCAATATGGGTCGGCCCGTATTTTTATATTCTTCAAGTTTAAGCTTTAGTAAGTCCATATCTAGCAAGCCATCATCGTATAGGCCAATCTCTATTACTTCGGCCAAGCTTTGTCGCCATAAGAGGAGGTTGGAATGGTGCTCGTGAGGTCCAACGAAGACGACCCATCTTTCTTCTGGGCTCAAGATTTTCAAAACTTTGTCCCTTAGGATGGAAGGTACCGCAATGCCCATCACTTCTTGGAGCCTTTTGACTGCTGCGGTGGCGCCGGAGCCACAAAATATGATTGCATCGTCTGGTCCACCGCCTAAGCATGTCTTGATATAATCGGTTGCTTCGTGAATCATTTTTGTCGTCCGACCTCCGACATAGCTGTCGCATGTATGGGTGTTGCCTATACAGAAGCAAAACAGGCTTAAACATTATCCTAAAAGCTGCTCTGTTTGTTTATGTGTTCTCTAATTTTTTTACACTAAGCTTTTTTGAGAAGTAATACATCTCATTTGACACAACAAAAAAAACTACGGTCATCTCGTACTACTCTTATGTACCATTAAAAATAAAACTCGAACTAGGTAATCAATATTGAATCCTTAACGAGTTACGTTAAACAGAGCACAGTTAAAATAGTGAAGTGATAAATCTTCATACCATAGAAGGGAAGGAGATGATGGGTGATGAAATTTTCAATGTGGTGAAGACTACGACCGGAAGCAGTATGATCAGCATAGAGAATTCGTCGTCTTCCAAAAGGAGAATCAAACTCTGCATCGTCACCAATGATCTGAGAACGAAGCCATGCCAGTTTTGTTTCCACAGAATCATTAAGCAGACCCATCTCTACCAACTTCTTAAATGACTCCGAGTGATTACAAAAATCATCAGATGTTTCGGATAAAATGCTAACTTCACTGGCAGTATCATCATTGTTCGAACTCTCAACTGTGTACAGCTCTCTCCTCAGTATATGATTCTCTGCCCAGAAATTCCTCTCAAGGTCCATCACCCACATAATGGGGTATAAAGAATTCCTTATGAAATGAAACATGTTCAAGATGATGATGATGATGAAGATGAAGATGAAGATGAAGATGAATGAGGAGGACGAAGAAGAAGGTTTCAACTTTTAAGAGGAAGCACTAAAATTATGGGCATATATATGTACACATATATTTGAAAGTAGTAATGAAATTCAGTGGGATTCATATTATGGGCAGAAAGTATAAACCAGGAGGTGTTTGTATTCTTTAAAATAGGATGAATATATTCAATTCAGGGAGCTCTCACACAGTCTCGTTTTAGCTAGGGGCAAAATTTGACGCGTTGGAGCCAAACGTTTGAGGCTAAACTTTGAACCTTAAAAATCCGTTTTTCCTTGGTGTTGACAACACCAGAGTTCTGGAACTGGAAGGCAGAGATGAAGGAGTTCGTCATACGAAAGTGAGAGGAATTTTAACGTGATTACTACTTTGTAGATCAATGTTAAAACATTTAGGTTGGAATGGTTCTAGGATTTTTTTTTCTGTTTGACCATAGTTTGGCAACATCCCAGATTGTAATTTTTATATACTTCCTGTGGGTACTCCCCTTTATCCATGTATTAAACAAAGAATAAAGAAAGAAAGTATATCATCGTTCCAGTAAAACATGACTATTTCCTATATGAATATTTTAATATATTAATAAATTTATCTTATAAATATTATGATTTACTATAAATTTCATATTATATAGATATAGATATTTGATTAGAAACTAAACATAAGACTTCGGTGGGGTGGGGTCAGGTGATAAAGTGCTAATTGTATTTATTTGCTCTCATAAACTAGGCGCTAAGCCAATCCACTTGACCCGCCAGTTTTATTTTTATTTTTATACTTTTTTTGGGCAGACTGGCCCACAGAGATTTTTTTTTCTCCAAAAAAGTTTATATAAGTTTAACACCGATCTTCTACTAAGGCCAGAACACAGACCCAAGGCTCAGAGAGCATTTATAGGGGGCTTAAGAGATTGCCTACCAAATGAGCCTTCACAAGGGTAGCAGTAATAGAACTAGCGTCTTTGTGGGATACGAGCTCGTTCCTTACTATATGTCAATTATTGGCTGGCCCACAGAATTTTGTTTTTTGATACATGGCCCACAGAAATTTGAGCTACCTTCATGGCGGTTTTAAAACGGATCGAGCAAATTTAAGTGGGCCCACAGAGTTTGCTTGTTTTATAAACTACAATGGGCCTTTTCTGGTTTTGGGTCAAGTTTCTTTTGAAGTAAGAATGCTCATGGGCCTTCGTTTTAGATTTAAATGAGTTGGATTATTATTGTATATGTTTACAAAATTTGAAAAACAAAACGGGCATTATTTCGCCCGTTCCCTTCCCGTGGACATGGTGTCAACAACAGTATCATTTGAAACTTTTTCGAAATGGTATGTCTCAGAAAGGTTCCTTCTGCTTGTCTTCCCTTCTTCGAAGCTGCCTCCCTCACTCTGCTGTCTCGCAAGCCAAGCAATGCCATGCCCAGATCCTGCTCCAAGGCTTACTTCCCAACGTCACTCTTCAAACGGATCTCTTGTTGGTATACTCTAGATGCGGGTTTATCCGCGATGCACGCCAAGTTTTCGATGGAATGCTCCACAAAAACATGCATTCTTGGAACATCATTATCGCCTCGTATGCCGAGAATTCTCTGTATTCTAATGCTATATCTATTTTCCGTAAATTTCAGCGGATGGGTCTTCGGCCCGATCACTATACTTTGCCTCCGCTGTTTAAGGCTTCTACTGGAGTAGGTGATACTTCTCTTGGTAAGACATGTCATGCTTTGGTTATGAAGTTTGGATATGAGGAATATGTCGTTGTTGGAAGTTGTGTGCTGGAATCTTATGCCAAATCCGGGGCTATGAGTGAGGCAAGGCGTGTGTTTTCTGATATGTCGTCTAAGGATTCTGTAGTGTGGAATTTGATGATTTCAGGATTTGCAAGGGCTGGCTTGTACGGGGATGCTTTGAATTGTTTTAGGGGAATGGTTTTGAATAAAGTTAAGTTTGATTCCATGACAATGCCCAGCGTTTTAAATGCCTGCGGAAGGGAAGGGGACTTGATGAAAGGGAAAGAAGTGCATGGTCAAATCGTTAAAGGTTTCATGTTTAGTGCAGATGTTGCCATTGGGAACGCATTAATTGATATGTATGGCAAGTGTGGATGCCTGAATTATGCAGAAAAGGTTTTCAAGACCATGACTGAGGTAAATCTGGTCACTTGGACTACTATGATATCTTGTTATGGGATGCATGGAAAGGGAGAGGAATCTCTATATCTGTACAAGAAAATGATAGATATTGGGTTCACCCCAAACCTTGTTACTCTCACAGCGATATTAGCTAGTTGCAGCCATTCAGGTTTGGTCGATCAAGGCATACAAATTTTCAACTCAGTTCATTCAGAATACGGATTTGAGCCAAGTGTAGAGCACTATGCTTGCATAGTAGATCTTTTGGGACGCTGTGGATATCTGGTGGAAGCACTTCAGATATTGGAAAATGTGAAATCGCCAGCCACAGCAAGTATTTGGGGTGCCTTGCTTGCTGGCTGCATGATGCATAAGAATGTTAAAATTGGAGAAATTGCAGCTCTTCACCTTTTTCAGTTAGAACCAAATAATGCTAGCAACTATATAGCATTGTGTAGTATATATGAAACTCACGGTATGCTTGAAAGCGTTTCAAGTGTTAGAGCGAAGTTGAGGGACTTGGATTTAATTAAAGCTCCTGGTTATAGCTGGATAAACATTGCTGGAAGATTTCATAAATTCTACCAAGGGGACCTTTCCCTTCCTCTAGCGGAGATTATTCACGAAATATCTTTTCAAATTATTAAGTCTGAAATGACCGATGATTGTGAGCAGTGGATTGACGCTTGACTCTGTTCATAGTTAAATATTCTTCATCTGTTCATCTGGTTAAGTTTTCACTCTGTGTTGAGAAGAATAGAGATCACCAAAGGAATCAAAGGCAACAAAAAGTTTTTCTTCTCTTTTCTGTGTACTGTCGAGATTCGCGGACAAAGCCATAATGACATGCTGACAAGAATTTACATTTCAGTCTTTCATATACTACCTTTACGTTATATGTTATGAAGAATTGAACAAAGAATCAAAAGAATCACTAAATCAGAGATGACACATGTTAAATGGTGTTAGCTTGGATTGAGATCTTGTTCAAATCGGGATTGTTCGATGTATGCTTCCAAATACAATGTTGAGAAAGCCTGTCTCGCTAATCTGCATTCAACGATTTAAAATAGTGAAAAGAAAGTCTAATGTAAAAAATGATAAGAGCATTGTAAAATAAGACAAAGAAAGAAAGCACAACCATCGAAACTTGAAAACACTACAGATCTACAATCATGCCAGATACTCACGGTCTAGTTCAGTTTGATGATTAATTTATCATGAGTAAATAGTTGGAAGAGGACAATTTCATTCCGCATATCAGGTACTGCAGGTAGGCACCAGTGGCTACAATCAGGGAACAATGGGTTTATACTCCAGTTACCAACATGTGCAATACTCCGGAAAGCCGACATAAAAGTAACATGCAGAACATTTATGGGAACTGTGACATTCTTTGCCACGTCCAAAACTATGTCTCAAAACAAGTTCTTGTTCTTCCCATCAGTTTCAAAATTGGGGTATTGGGTGACATTGCAAATCCTACGGGTTTCATCACTGATTCAGACAAGAAAACTAGTTCAGTGAAGTTGAAGAGAGCAGGTTTTAACCATCAAAGATTGAGTCCTGTGAGATAAATCATAGTGAGCAACCAGAGAACAACAAATTAGAAGATTAGAAATGTAATCACGTGCATGAATAAAAACAATTAAACAAATCTGTGATCATACGCATAAACATGCAAATCAGTGATTCCCACTGGGTTCTACTCATTGAATCGCCTGACAAAAACAATTCTTTTGCTTCGAAACATCTCCAAAAAACTACGGAGGTCAAACAATGGAACATCACAATTCCTTGGTTTCCACCTCCAATGAAGATAATCATCGTCGCTCCGTCCATTAGCCAAGCAATTGAATCCTTGTTCTACGAAAGGACAGTATGGCGCATTGTACGAGGGGTAGTAAGCCGGAACATGGACCCGGAACGTCACAACTTCCTTGTGATCCTTCATGATTAAAGAGACCTTGCCTTTGAAAAAATGATTCGCTAAGAAGCTCAAGCTCAGGACTTATGGGATTGCAGAAGATCCAAATGGAAAATATTTGATCCTAGAGATTTGAGAGAGACAAACAAACGGACCCAGATGCATGAAATAATGAACACTAAAAATAGCAGGCACCGCAAAAATCTGAGAAAGAGTCGGACTTGGGCGAGCTAGATATGGTGAAGATGTACAGCCAATCACTCAATCTTCTATAGAAATCCCAGAGGAGAGCAGAGCTCGAGGAAATTCGTATAGTCCGATCAATGGAGCCTTTGGAGGTTTGGGAGGGAGCAAACTTGGGAAATCCGTGGCGGTTTGCACGTTGAATTTGAAGTAGAAAGTAGTGCAATCAAAGTACGAGATTTTCAAATTCTTAGGAGTTATGACATCTGATCTGTGCAATGGGGCCATGATCATGGCCCAATCAAAGCAAGGCAACATTTTTTTTGGGTTAAGGTATTCGTTCATCATTAATTAATCCATGCGCACTAGTAGTTTGGAATGAATCTAGTTGTTAGAGAATTAGTTTGATTAACCATAGTCAGTTACTCATTAACCACATTGGTTAAGTTAAGCCAGTTGTCAATAAAGTTTAGCTTTGCATAGCAGGTGTATATATACGTTGTACTTGTTACAGAGATGAATAATAATAGATAATACTATTCATATCATCTCTATCACTGAACTCTTCGCTCTTCTATCACATGATATTTCACTAGTTATCCATTACGGTCATACGATGAATATTATATTTACATTACAAATATAATATTCCTAAATTGATTAATTTTTGAAGCGCATAGGCCTAGGGCTTTTTATATCAAAGCGCGCGCTTGAGCTTCAAATCAATTACAGATCGAAAGTGATCAGATATACGGATTATGGAGTCGCTCTCATTTAACTCCATATATATATATATATATATATATAGCACATACCCTACAGTATATTTACATGCGATCTTCTAATTAGTGCCTGTACAAAAAGAGCATATAGACACTATATTATGAGTTCGAATTGATTTATATATATATACAAGCAAATCAGACATGTTTTATTAGTATGCATGCAAACCATAGTGTGAGCTTAGCTGGAATCCTAAACTCATGTTAGATTTATGCTCGGAGCAAGAGGGAAGACTATAGGTAGGATAATTTTAAGATTAGTCTCATCAAATGTGGCAAATTAGACCCTAGTATATTATAAATATAGCTAGCTATATGAGCTTTAACTTTTCCTTCAGTTAGCTTTTCTCTGCAGTCATTTGTAACTGTAACAACAGCATGAGGGATTTCTTCCGCTTTAAGTTACTTTTGTGAAATTACAGGTCTACTTTTCACTTTGGCCCCTTTAGGGCTTTCTTCTGCATACCACCGCTAGAAATTATTATGATAAACAACACTTAAATCAAAAGCATATTATTCTAGTTCATTTCAAGAACACAGTTATTCTTACATATGTAATCTTTGTTTTGAGCCCAGTAGTACTTCTGCTTACATATAACCTGCACACATGCCAACAAGCTCCTAGGGAGAGAGATAGAGAGAGAGAGGATCTCATCAATTATATATTTATTCATCAATATATAGCTTCTGATCACGTCACAAAGTTTACAATTTTTTTCCAGAGAAAGAGATCGGCCAAACAAACTTTCTGGCCAACCTGGAAACCGGCATAGAAATGATTCCAATCTTAACATCATATATATCACTGCACGTAATCGATCCAAGCCATGCCATTATGATTATTCTACGCTACAAGTCCCATCCAGTCAACAAAAAATATCATAACTGACCTTTTCTACCATCAAACTTGATCATCCTTTTTTTTTTTTTCCAAATTATCAATCCACGGCCTCCTTTCAGATTCCAACTTATTTTTCTTCTCAAACACACAAATCATCACACATAATTAAATATGCACCCAACCCAGGCCACATACATAATTAGCCAATAAGTACCTCACGACTCGTGATTATAGCCAGAGCCAAGTCCCAGTCTGACAGGCATGCCCATGGAGGTGGCGGTGGCGGTGGCGGAGGAGGAGTTGGTGATGGGACAGTGTAGTAGAGACGGTGGTGCAAAAGGCCAATGGTCGGTATTGTTAAGCCCAATATTGGAAAGAGTAGTAGTGTTAGTGATGCATTGTGGTGGTTGTGAGGGTGAGGGTTGAGATTGGAGCAACCTGATTTGTCGCTTCAAGAACTTGACATAGCGAATGGCTTCGTCGAGCATGGAGGCAGTGTCCATCTTGGTGCCACCGGGGACGAGTCTTTGTAGGATTCGGATTTTCTCGCTGATCCTCTCTCTCCGGTGTCTCGCGGCTACGCTTTGTGGATCGTCGCTGATTCGGACGTTTCTCCTCTTTGGCTTTCGGATGGTGGCTGGGTCTATGTCCACCGGCTGCATAGCAGCGATCTTGTACAGCATCTCCTTCACTGATCCCAGCTCTTCCTCTTCTTCTTCTCCTCTTTCTTCGTCTTCTTCTTCCAACACGACGTTGTTTAGAAACCCTGAAGAGGGTATATTTGTGGTGGACACCGAAGAAGATGGTATTATCTGATGAGGGTAATTAGGGGAGTTAGGCCAAGAAGAACACATGGGGATTTGATGATGATGATGATGGATATTGCTGTGATCCATTTCCATATTATTGTCCAGATTCCAAGTGGTGTGGTTAAGGCTTGTGAACATGGTAGGGTTTTGGTTGACATCCATGAGAGATGATGAGAAGCTAGAGAGATCGATATAATATGTTGATTTATTGAATCTGGTTTTTGTTTGTGACAGGAAACACCACCACCACCACTAGCTGTAATTATATATTTATGTCGAAAAAGGTTGATGAGAGGAAAAGGGGTGGGTGACAAGACTTGAGGGTTTTCTCCTTCCCAATCACATAATCTTTGGGTTCAAAAGAAAGCAATAGAGGTAGCTGGCCAAAGGGGCCCGGGCAGAGGGAAAAAAATAGAGTGATGAGAGACTGAAGCATTTGGAGCTTGAGAGGGCTTGGTTTTTACTGAAAGGAGAGATGAGTAACTACAAAAGAGTATAATACAGAGATTATAATTAATGAACTAAAAGATAAAAAATTGTATAAATGGCAAAGGTGGGTTTCAATATATTTACCTATCTGGGTCTGCAAAATATGTTAATGATGGATGAAGCTCAGGGTTAAGGAAAAAGTAGTCTATGTTATAGGTACGAGGTGTAAGAATACTGATAAATAGGGGAGTTATTCACACTGCAACACTTAATTTCTCTCTCCAACTTAATGTTTTTTGGTGCACTGAAATCATTGGACTGCTTTTGCGTTAACATTTATGTATGCATCGTCTCTATCATTCCCTGCCATTAATTTGTTCCTCTTTCACTCATATTTTTTTGACACTTTCCTCATTTTGTATATGTGATTCTTAATCGTTCCATGGTTTCTCTCGTGTATGTATAATTATCTCCACTACTATATCCTCATTAAGTAGCTAACTATCTTAAATAAGAGGTCATATAAGCCATTTCCTTGTGTTCACAACTTTCTTCCATTTTCCTTCTTTAAAGCTAGCTATATCTCTTCAACGGCAATTATTACATGCATGCAAAAAATCAATATTCAGTTAGTAATTAATGCTTGGAGTTAGATTAGTTAACATTAAAAATTGATGAGTATATCCAAAAGAAAACTGATGTTTATGAAAAAAAAAATTGTTTGCATACACTTCAAAACTTCTATTATTCAGATACTCTATATAATGGTATAATATGTGTGTTTGTGTGTGAATGTAATAAGTATCTTGGAGAAGCACGCAAAGAGTTGTAAGATTTGTTTTGACTTGGACGAGAGCTCTCAAGACCCAATTAACGTTAGCTTAATCTTTGTCAAGACAGATTAGAAAAACAAGATAATATGCAAATCATCATTATTAGTATGATCATGTTATACAGAAAGAAAAACTGCTTGTATGTACTACACCATATCATGTTTTTCATAATTTAAGTAAATTAATTAGGTTTGTGTGTGTGTGTGTGTGTGGTGTGGAATATAAAGATAGCAAAGTTCCCGTTACCTTGCTGTAACAAGAAATTGTACTGATATGATCAGGATTGCCATGGGAATTCATTGATTCATATTGAAGCCGATTATAATTAAAACAATTAAAAAGGGAAGAAGGAAAAATAAGTCTCTGTGTGTTTGAAGAATTTTCAACACATTGAATTAAAGTGAACTATATATTGAATTTATCGAGCAGAATTGTGAAAAATCAGTATATACAAAATCAAATCTGAGGTAAAATTCCTAGAAACGAAACTAAGATTCAGATCTCCAATCAAAAGCTGTGGAACATTAAATTATATTCGTGCTTACCTATGTGTTAATTCCCCGAAGCCGAAGCCTCTAGACAAAATTCAGAATCTAAATTTTCAAATTTCGTGGAACACCATTCCATTATCTTACTACGACACACACAAGCTAAGCACGCATATTAATTTGGTGGAACATAAAGAAGCATGTTGAAACATTGCTTAGGGATTATAGATTTAAGATTATAAATCATGGATTTTGGGTTTGGGCCATTGTTCAAGATATGGACCAGCTTTATTTATATATTTGCAAGAATAAATCACACACACACACACATGTACACATGCTCAACATTAATGTTAAACTCTATAATTATTTTAAGTAACGATCGAACGTAATGATATATAACATATTTGGCCTTCGATCTATCTCCCTTTAACTAGGGTACTAGACATCTGATTTAATTGCAGAGGCATGTTTAACAAAGTCATAATCACAATTTGGCAGCATATGTGCTAGCGTCATATGTACTTGGAATGCCATAATTTAATTCCAACATTCAATATACCGTTTGAAACATCAATATCATCGATGATCATGATCAAATTGTATTTAATATATGAATTTAGCCTGCCACCATGACCATGACAATGTATTTAAGTTGGTGCCGTGCCGTTGAAAACCAATTCTAGCTAGAATCTTTAAAAAGAGGAAGCTGGGGATCTATATTTTCCATATGTGGAAGTTTTTCCATACCATAAGCATTATGGAACATATGGAAAACTTCAGGAATAAACCTAATTATTTCATTTATATATCGCTTTTCATGGTGCACGTCGAATAATTGTTGATGTCATTTAGATTAACATAGAGATAAATCTTTATCCTGAATGACGAATAATCCAAACAAGATAAGATTTTCATTGAACATTATTGGTGTCAATCCCCAAATTCAATAACCCAAACGGAACATTTGGAACGAAAACTCATAGTCAAGGTCTCATCTAATTTATATAGTAACATTGATTAATCAATATCCACCGTACATTGAACTTAATTAAGGCCATGGATGCCTTTGAAAACTACAATATAGTGGCGTGGAACATCAAAGGATTAACATAAGACTTAAGCATTTGTCATAATAATAATCAGGATAGGGTTAAAGATCATGGGTTAAAAAGCTTGAAGATGGGTTTGTGTTTCCAATAACTTTAACTTCCTTTACACATAGAGGAACTCAATTTCTTTCTTTCTTTTCTTTCCGGCTTTTATTTATGACACGTACATGACAAAGAAGACAAGTTATATATGTATCCTTTTATCTACTCCATGAACAAATACCTACTTTCTTAATATCAAGAAAAGTAGATTAATTTAGTTAGAAGTTTGAAATATGTAAGTGGACGGAAATTGAATAAAGTTGTCTATTTATTAATAAGAGAATCTCTCTCTCATATTTTATAAGGACATAAGTGAAAAATTACAATAAATACTTCAAATAAAAGCAAACAGTTTCTCATAATTAGGAACAAAATTGCACTCATCTATTCCTGATAAAAAAGAATAGAGAGAGGGAGTATTTTCTATTGTTATTCAAAGAAAAAAAATCCTCCCGAATATTATTGGTAAAGTAAAAACATAGTTAGGGTTTATATATTTTTCTGATTCACGCAAGCATCATAGTCACAGTCAGAAACCAACAAGCCTGAAAAACAAAAATTTACGAAGAGTGATGATCAGATCAGACGGTGGAGCGAGGCTTTGTGATCATTTTCTGGGTTGTCAAGTACAATACACACACACACACGTAAGTTTCTTTTTCCTATGTATAAACCGAGGTTATAATTCTTTGTTGAGATATATACACTTGCGCATGCCCAAAGCAATCATTCGTTCTCATGGCTAGGGTTTCATCACACTTGGGTTTGGGTACTAAGGACCCCACCACCATCATCTGAACTAAAAACTCTCCCTCTGCTCTCTGTAGATTCTTCATTTCCTTTCAGAACATTAATTATAAGATCATAAAGTGATAGATCAATTAATGCATTATATTTATATGAAGGATAAGGTAGTCTGCTTCAGTACTATGAAAAAGTAAAAATCTCCATTGGATTTGCGAGGTTAATAACGACTATATAATTTTCTTTCTGATCCTAATTATAAGAGTCAATTAATTTTTTTAAATAGATTGATGAAGATAAATAAATCAGTTTATTATGATCAAATACAACTCTTTAAGATGAATTCATATTATATACTCTCTAATCTAACTAAAATATAAAATTAATTAATTAACTCTTATATTAGTTAAAATTAATTGATTTATTTGTTATTTTAAAATTATTTAAAAAGTCAGCTTACTTTTATAATTAATATCGAGGTAGTATAACAGGACCAAGAACTAAAATGTACGTGTGCGTGAATGTGTGCTCGGATTCAAAGAAATATACATAAGGGACATGGTTGGATCAGTTCTCCTCTTTTATTGTTTTAGATTCAAATACATAACCAAAAGGAATAGTAAAATTACAAGAAAAAGAAAAAAATTAAAATAAGTTTTCTTATAGCAGTTGAGCAGTGCAGATAGGTTTTCTTATAGCAGAAGCAATCTAATTAATCACTCAGAACTACTGCCACACTATATCTCATATGAGAATATGAAAAACAAATTAAACTCGGATAAAAGTACATCCAATACTTTAAACTAATTTTAATGAGCAATTATTATCCTAAAATATTTAAGAGTATAATCAGCACCCTAAACTAATTTTAGAGGTACAATTAATACCTTAAAGTATTTAAATTGTTATAATTTTGCCCCTTTGCTAATAAAAACACAAATTTTTATTTGATACATGATATATAAACTTTTTATTTAAAAGGCTATATATGTAATATTATTTTAATAAATTGTACTAAATAAATAATAAAATTTCTCAATCTTCACATATGAATTCTATACAATATCAATTTTAGAATTTATTACTCTTTTTTAAATAATATGATACATGTGATATTCAAATAATAATTTATTGAAATAAAAAATTTATGTGACATAAATCGGATATAAATTTATATTTCTATTAGTGAAAAGGTAGAATTGTACCAATTTAGATATTTTATAGTGATGGTTATACTTATAAAATTAATTTAGATACTAATTATACCCTTAAATATTTTAGGGTGTTAATTATTATTTCTTTTAAATTTTGGGGAACTAGACATATACCCCTTTACCCATTAAAATTTGATCCCTGATGAACAATGAAGATTCCCCCCCCCCCCCATCTTTATATACGTTCTTTCGATTTTTCCTTCTTTTCGCAGTCCTTTCTCTTGTTCACATTTAATATATCACGAATTACTGAGCCATGAATGTCATTTATTGCTCCATCCGTGTGAATGTGCGTGTTCTGTTCGTATATGTTGCAGTAGCTAATTAAGTTTTATAGACAAGAAGAACCATTAATTAATATAATCATGTGAAGTGGGTTCAATCGATCTGTTAATTTTATGGGGGGCAGCTAATAATAAGTTTTATAGTCAAACAAGAATCATTATATCTATTTTAATTTGCATTTATATATAGAGGTCAGTGCGAAAACTTACCAAAACCCCCAAAAAAAATAATCATCACAAAGGGGACCTACCACACACCCACCTCATAATGATCCGATGAATTGGCGCACGATTACTAGAACAGTGTTACGAGAATCGAATGAAAAAGAAAAGAACCAAATGCTATATATATAACCAGCTAGCGGTATTTCTGGTTGCATTTGAATGATGCGTGGTTTCTTTAAGAGGAAATAACTGGAACAAGGATTGAAGTAATAACGAGGACTGGTTTTCTCCAAAACACAGAGAGAAGGAAAGTGGGAAAAGGGAAAGAGAGAGAGCTTTAAATAAATGTGAACAATAAAAGGGGGTGTTGAAGGTAATGGGCAAAGATCACAAGGGGGAAGTAGGCAGCTTTTGACAAGAGTGAGTATATAAGGAAGAACACGTTTACGAGGAGGATTGGGTCAGATCTGACACGCCATGCATTAATTTCACTTTCTTTGTTTGTTTTTAGCAGAAACATCAATTCCAAGAGAGAGGTGTGTGTGTCATGGAATTCAAAATGCTTGGCCGGCCTCCTCAGAGTCCGGACTTCACTACTGGCTTTGCCTAGACTGAGGAATTTCACACTTTCCATTTTGGGAAAAAGATAGCCAAAGGGCCTTTTATCCTTGTTTCCTCTATTCTTGCCAATTGGAAAGCTCTCCTTTGGAGTTGTACCACATCATCTTTCCTGGGTTTCTCATTGGAATATTGTATAATTTGGTTTCACCCTTTGCACTCCAATTCTGGTTGGCATGCAATCACCATCATCTAAAGGGAAAAAAAAACTCCATCCTCTCCCTCCTTTGTCATATCAAATCCAGACCTTATATTCCACTAAGCATATATTTGGAATTGAAGAAATCCGACCCTTCTCTGGCATTATCTGTGTCTACGTTCGGCAAATCAAAACATGAGTAGACTTTACTTGAGAAGCCTGTGATAGAATACATAAGAAAAATTATTATGAGATCTTAAAAAAAAAATCACTAAAAAAATTTCTCAATGAATTAATAGTAGACAATAACAAGTTATAGAAAATTATAATATAATATATTCATATTGTTTACTTGTTACTAGATTTTTGAGGGATCATTCATCCCTTAAGATTTTATAGTAATTTTTTTAAATACTGGTAGAATCAATAGAACTTCTTATTTTAAAATTTTGGATTAAGAGGTAGGGTCAGGAAATCTTTTATATATCGCCGTAGATCCTCCCCCTTAGGCAAGATGATTCAAGGATAGAATCTTCATTAAATTATGAATAACTAATCATTTTTCTTACGAGGCTAATTCGAACAACATTTTACTATATACATACAAACAAGGAAGGCACCGTAAATTAAGTCTACACTCGAAGGTGGGAATAAAAACAACGTAACGTACGGAGTTTCATAATAATTTATAAATTATGCCGACTCATTATTGATGTTCATTATTCCTATGGCAATCATTGTTAAACGAGACATATACCTGGTCATAAAGTCGTAGGAACAAAAAAGGTTCTAATTAAGCATTAATATTTAGTAATCATGCGCGGTTCCAATTAAATTATTCAAGGAAGTATAATAAATTACTGATATTATAAGAGGAAAAGGCCAAAACGTACATCTTATTCCCATCAAAACATGACCATACATGGCATTTAATTAGTTAACGTGGTGACTTTGGACAGCCATCATAGATTTGTCTGTGACTTTAATTAAAGAGGCGTTTGGAAGAAGGTGATGGAGTTAAAAAAGAGAAAAACGACAACTAATTAGAGATTTTAATTAATTACAGAGAGAGACTTGAAATTGAAAACTAAAATAATGCAGGTTGGCTTCACAGGCGTCTAAAAACATATGAAACATATCTCAGTGTGATCTGTACGATGTACCAATCGTTGCTCAAAATATGGAATCAAATGATGAGCAAGAATTCGATTGTATTATCATGAAATGGAAACTGATATCAAAGTCTAAATAGGGTGATTTTTGCAGAAGCTAGCCTAGAACGGGTGGAAGTGATCAAAACATGCTTAAGTCAATTCTGTGAGGCTTCAGGACAAAAGGTCAACAAAAGCAAGACCAAAGTGTTATTTTCCCACAACGTGTATCATAATAGAGCAAATCAACTCAGTGCGGAGCTTGGATTCATCCAGACGGCGAACCTTGGAAAATCCTTGGGAGTTCCCCTTCATTATGATATAGTTTCAAATGAGAAGTATGAGTATATCGTCGACAAAATTAAAAGTCGTTTGAGCAGCTGGAAAATTAATAGTCTTTCGTTCGCGGGGACGTGGAACACTAGTAAAATCTGTGATCAATGCCATGCCCACATATGCTATGCAAACGGCCTACATCCCGGATAGCACCTGCAACTTAATTGAGAAGAAGGCTAGAGATTTTCTTTGGGGCTCCTTAGATGAGAAACGAAGGATGCATCTCATCTCTTGGGATGGGGTGTGTATGGATAAACAAATTGGAGGATTAGGCATGAGACACATCAAGCAGCAGAATCGAGCCTTTATGACGAAGCTTGGTTGGGGTTTAGTACCTAAAGAGATTCTCTTTGGGTTAAGGTTATTCGAAATAAATACGGTTGTGGTAATGATCTCATACTTCAAACCAACCTTAAAAGAGCTGGGTCAAACACGTGGAGAGGAATAAAAAATAATTGGGATCACGTCAAAGCAGGCATACAAGAAATGAATAATACACAAGGAAATCCTGCTGCTCACTGGAAATGGAACAAAAGTGGTTCGTTTACTACAAAATCAGCTTATATGGCGTTAAATAGTGGAGAGAAGCCACATACAGGAACTAGAACAGCATTTAGAAGCGTAAAACGCCACAACGTTGCAAAACCTTTGCATGGCTCCTGCAAAATGAACGCATTACAACGAACAAACGTAAACATAAAAGAGGCCTGCACCAGAATGGACTTCACGAGAAATGTAAGCAGGAGGAAGAAGACGAAATCCATGCCTTTAGAAACTGTTCGGATATCAAGAAATTCTGGGAATCCATTATAAAATCGGAATTCTTTAGAAGTTTCTTTTCGAGTGATCTGCAGGAATGGATTAAGCTGAACTTAAGAAGTCATGTTGGATATGTGGAAGGTGACTGGAAGAGTATCTTCATGATCTTATGTTGGCTCCTTTGGAGAGCTAGGAATGAGTTCACCCACTCTAAAATATTGTAACGGATCACAACACAATAAAGGCAAGAGCTTTGGCAATCACAAGTTGCATGGGGAAAACGATGACTAAACTAAGTGGGGTTAATATGAATACGCCACAACAGCAAGTGACTTTGCCAGCTACAGACTCCACGATGAACAAGATAGTGGTGGAAGTTGTGAAGCCTTTTCTTACTACCAGGGAAATGCAACTTGTGGAGGCATATTTAAAAATGATACTAAGACTTCTTGAAGCGAGCTTGGGATCTTGGTGAGCGAAATGTTAACTTGTGCTGTGATTCCTCTGAAGCCATACATCTTATTAAGGGTGACGAGAATAGTCTTCATGATGACTGTGTCGGATTACATGAGATTAAGACCATGATGGATAGAGAATAGAACATTGATGTTCAAGTTCACAGCAGAAATTCCAATCATATGGCCGATGTGCTTGCAAAGAAAGGATTGGATGGAGCTTTGGGGCTTCAATTCTTAAGCAAAAAGACAGTGTTGGGCATTTTTTCGTCGTCGAATGTAACCTAGTTTCTTTACTGTGTTTTTTTTTCCAGTCTATCAAAAACAAAACACTGATATAAAAATCTTTATCGATCCACCAATCAACGAAACCCCACACTTTAATTCTTCATATTGCTAAGCGTAATAATAGGATAATCACTTGCTAATAAATGCACTTTCAAACCGTGGTCTATTTAACAGAAAATAGTATGGTATCGTAATTTATAAAATGACAATAAGATTGTCGTAATTTGTAATTAATGACGCCAGAACCATATATGATTGATTTTTTACACGATAGAGACAACTGTGTGATGATTATGTCCCGTTATCTTTTGAGAAAAGGGGCTCTGTAGTTGAATTGTTTCTCTCAGACGTTATCATTGACAGAGCAAATTCATTGGCTTGATCTTAAATTAAACGCAATTTACCAAAATCATATTTAAGTTTATTCTGGCATTTTGATTTTAATTTCTCTGAGGTAAGTAAATATTTCACATGTACAAATAAAATTATTGAATTTTTTTTTGGGTACAAAAAAAAATTAGATATTAAATGTATTGATGAGAGAATAGGTCAAACAATTTAAAATTATGTGAAAAGCGATAGAAAATAACACTTAATAAAATTATTAAATTATACTTTTTAGTTAATAATTTATTCAAAAATTTGATTATTAAGAAATCTCAATAAAATTGTATAATCCATGACTCCACTAAATATAAAATTTATTGTTGTTATAAGTAAATATTCCAAAACAGTCCATATAGTATTTGATAGTAGTACCAAAATGTAACTTAACTCCGTATAAAGCATCAACCCACAATTTATTGTAACTCGCCTTAGACTTCGTACAAAATATCAATACCACACAGCTGAGTTAGATATTGATACAATAATCTCAGGTATTATAAATTGTGATTATGTAGAGAAATTCATAACTAGTTTCCGCTTGAGTCATTTGATTCATATAAGCTGATTTTCACAAATAAGATAAAACGAATCCCACATTAGCATCAACCTGAAGTGGCAACTAATGTCTGATAGCAGAAGACACCCAAAATTGTTCCCAGGGGGGTGGGGGGGGGGGGTGTTAATGATCAGAAAGTAAAATTAAATAATCCCAGTCTGTCGGTAAGAAAAGAGCTGTAAAGAAACCCAATTCGACCGTCAATTACAACACAAAGAAAAAATAAAAATAAAAATCTACAAGGTACTAAAATATAGTACACAATGAAGATAATTAACCCCTATCATAAGTATTATGATGGTCGCCAAATTCCTATATTGGCACTAAGCCTTCTGAACCTTTTCAACATATGCCTGCGACACAAGGAAACAAAAAAAGCAAATTATCACTTATCATTAGCTTGACACTTGATAGAGTTTAATAGCGGAAAACATCTCTAGATTGCAAATTTAGATTCAGTAGCTGCCATAGATTTCCACTACACAAATAGACTACTTTGACTTCACCTATAAGATGGCAACACGTTCGGCAAGAAAAATGGTCAAACATGAAGATCAAAATAAATTAGAGATCACAACTAGAAACTCACAACAATTAAACAGAAGCAAAAATTTGAAAACAAACAAGACTTCTATATGATGTGGATATTCCTTTGAAGAAGTAATTTACTAAAGATTATTTGTTAAATTAACAAAATAAAGAGACTATGAAATGAAAAAGGAAAAATCAAGAAATAGCTCAAGTTAAAAATTGCTTCCCAGAATTACTTTTCATTAAATATGAGAATGAGTCTAAATTTTATGGTCAGTTATACAAGAGAAATATCATAAAGGTACACAAACTTGTGCTCAAGATTTAAACTCATTTTCTCAAATAACTTTCCCGAAGCTCTATTAACATACAAATTAAACCTTATATAAAATCTAATAAGTTTCCATATCAAAATTCACATGCATCTAGAAAAGCAACCAAGATGGGGAAGGCAACTCGAAATCCATCAGAAATATAATTTCAACATGCAAATTAACTGACCTGTATAAGTTTGTTAAGCTTTGGTTTCGAAACTGACAAATAGTGATCAATTTTTTCTTGTGTCTGAGGGATATGAGCCCCCTGCACAGTACCAGTTACTTTATCAACAACTTTCTTCACAATTGTTTTATAATGTTCTTTGTTGATATGACCTTCTTTCCATGTTGGTTTCAGAAGCTCTTTAACAAACTCAACCAGAGCAAATTTAAAAGCACGAATCCCCTTCACATCCTTCATTTTCTTCGTCTCATCAGGCCCATTTTGGTCCATATTTTCTGAAGGACCGTTATCTTTTGCATTTCTATCATCTGCTCGAGAATGTCGCCTTTCCTCAGCTGCCACTTCATTGTTTCCCTTATTAGCTTCAACTTTTTGATCTGACTGCAAAGGGTTCAAATTTTCACTCTTGACAATTTGTTCTTCTGAAGTCTTACAAGAATCACCAAGATTTTGTCTCACTGAACTATCAGCAATTGTTTTACTAGGAGAAAAGGGTGGCGTAATTCCACCTGCATCAATCTTCTTTGGCTCCATACTATCACTCATTGGATCATACTGCTTCTGGGATCCAATAGCAGGATCTGGCTTGATGTATGCACTGGAAACAGGCTCCCCAGACACTTCAGTTTTGGCTAGGGAGGATGTGTCCTTCACATCATGAGAATTTAGAGCAGCATAAATTTGTGGAAGTTGCTGACCTGTTCCCAGGAAATGAACCAGAGAGGCTGAGAGGCTGCTAAGTTGAGAAAGCTGTTCATTGCTCACCATGTTTTGCGTTGGAGTATTTATTGTACTAACATGCGATAAGCTTGCATCCATGATATTTGGCTCAACACTGTACTTTTTTGCAGAAGATGCTTGGTTCTGTATAGCTTCAGCTATCCCTCCAAGTGGAGGAACAACAGGGACTGCCCCTTGACTTTGTCCAACCACATTACAGCTAGAAGGAGGCAAAGCATTTGCATGCTGTGAGTTCTGATTGAAACCTTGTCCTGACAGAATTGAAAAATTGTCTATGTGAGAACCAGGAGATTCCTGAATGTCATTCTTATCATTACATAACAATGCAATAGCAATATCCTGCTTAAAATCTTGGTTTTCCATGTTATAAGGTGTATTTAAAATCAAAGGACGTTTAACTCCCAGAAACATCATGCAGATGAATACCTGGAGCAACTTGTAATCTGTGATGTTCGGAGGTGGCTAAATATGCACCACCCTGAGTCAAACCATGTTTATTCTGCCCACTATTGTCTTCAATATGCCCAGAAGATCCAATCCCATAATTCCAATCAGGAGACATTTCTGCATCAACAAGCCGTTTGTCAGGCCCAATTGATTGGGGAGCACCCATGGTAGCACCAGCATTTTCTGTCTTCCATTGCTCTGCTTTCTTCTTGTCACCCACAAATGTTGGCTCAGCATACACTTTGTTGTTATCTAAATTATCGCCCCATCCATCAATCCTGGGCCAAGTAGTAAATCCAGGTTCTGGTATACCCATATTTCCACTCTTATCTTCACTCAGCTTTGCTGTATCCGAGACAGCAACATCATTCAGTTTTGGACCATCCCACATTTTATCCATGTCAACCATGTTGCCATCTGGACCCCATCTATCATCTCTTTGCCTTCTACTAGGACTAACTGAGTTACTCCCTCTTGGTCTATCCAATGCCCGATCTCCGCCTGGATTGTTCCCCCACCTGTCATCTCTTAATCTTCTATTTGGGCTCCTAGATGTCTGAATATCATGAGAAAACCTGCAATATTTACCATTGCGACAATTTCCTGCAGCATAAAATTTGCAGGGAGTATCACTAAAGCGGTTTGGCTCATGCCCACCACCACGCTCGAAAGAACTCTCCCGGCTAGGTGAATCATCTACATTTCCTTTGCTCATATCATCAGAATTGCTATGATGCACGTATTTGCAAGATGCTCCCATTCTACATTTGCCTTGTGCAAAATTGATACAAGTCTCATTTGATCTTCCACTCCTAGTAGAATAATCCCTGCTTTCATAGGGAGCAGAATATCTGGGAGGTCCATCTTTCCTGTTTCTACTGTCCCAGCCATCCTCATAATTTCGATCGTCATGATGAAGAAAATGGCAACGGCTACCTCTTCTGCATTTTCCAACAGCAAAATCTCTACATGGTTGTGGCAATCCTCCAGCTCTCATTCTATTTCTGTCATTGACTCCTGATTCCCACCTAAAACCATGGGCAGGGCTCCGGCTTCGGCTTCTACTCCTAAATATGACAACGTCCAAAGAAAGGATAGCAATCAATAAAAGACACTGCATCCACAAAAATTAGAGCTGATACACCGTGATGACCCTTAAGATCATAGCCAATAAATTCAAAACAGTATTGCATAGAGAAGAAAGGTGTTTGGTTGACATGACCTCAAATCAATGACCAACTTACTGTCAAAGAGCCAAAATAGAGAGCAATCAAACAGTTCAAGAATGACATTGAAAGAAAGAAATACAGCACCGTGGTCATGAATACACCTTATTTGCACAATCTCAAAAGTGCTTTTGATATAAAACATCTTTGGAAAAAAGCTAACTTCAGCTTTGAACCTTTTCCTAGTCAGGCTCGTTTGACAATGATCTGAGAGTTAACACACTAACAAACTGTTGATTATCCCTACCAAATTTCAAATTAATTGGTCATAGATACGTCAAAAGTCTAGTAGTCAATAATTTCTTATATTTATAATTCATATTCTTGCCCAAACAAGTTTATATAATGACATCAATCTTAGGACATATTATTAGAGCATAAATTGATTTCTAACTAAAACAACTTTATGACCATGGCGTATAAACCACAAGTTTTTAACCCAATAGTGAAATTCGAGTAAGTTTTTATTTAAAAAAATAACATTTTTCTGTTTCCAAGAACACTGTTCAGAGATGTCAGATTGTTTTGGTTGAGCGTAAACAGCTCCCCCATTGGAATGGCAGTGCTTCATGGAACAAGATGAAAGGATAAACAAATCTAACAGAATTTAGGAAATTAGTATATAATTCCATATAATTGTTTATTTGCAGACTTTTTTCCATGGCAATCCATACTTCATTAAATTGGAAAATAGATTAGTAAAGAAATGCTGAGTAGGGAATTAAACCTTACTGACCTGTCCAAACCATTTTTTGGGGAACGACTGTGCCTCTTACGTTTCCATTCCTCCAACCCTGGAGACATTTTCATTCCATAGCTTTCATCTGCGTCCCATGCCATTTTGGTATCCAAATCTCTATTATAGTCTTTATTCATGATATCATCCTTATTAGAAACTCTGCCTCCAGAAAAAGGTTCCTTGAATGGTAATCGCATATTAGGTTTTAGCTTCTCATTCCCATCTAAATAAGACCATTTTGAACTATTGCTACCAGTAACATTGGCAGAGGACCACCCAGATCGCAATTGCTTACTGTCAGGTACAAACTCAGGTTCATCCCTTAAATCCCACTTTGAGGAACGCCTTCTGCTACTTCCACTCATTCCACTTCCCAGAGCCTTATAGCTTCCCTCTAATTAATGCAGTGTGCTGGATTAGAAACATCAACGTATAAATCACCAAAAACCAGGAATCTGAACCCATTTTTCTTTTTTGGTTCACCGAAGCAAGAAAACATGTTATGGAAAAAACAGCGGACAACTAATAAGAGAAAAAAAAGCCTTATCATTGCATTACAATAGAAGTAACAATGCTGGTATGCTAACAAAAGTCTGAAACTTCTCAAATTTATCCTAATCTATGACCACATCAATCACACAAGTCACATGTACAGTTGACCACGTTTCTAATTAAACAAGGATATAGTGAGAGGAAGAATATAGAACAGGATGGCTGGGAATCCATATAAAGAAAAAGAGAAACAAGGGAACCAGTGGGGGGATCAACTCAAGAGCTCTCCCATTTCTCTGAGTTTAAATCTAGGGTCACATGGCTAGATTTAAATAATTTTAAATTGAATTAGGTCCTATATCTATGTTAAAAATATGTTGAGACAATTAACAAAAGGCATGGGTTTAGGTTTATAATAAGATATGAGATGCCACAATTGTGATGAAATTATTGTGTTGTGCATCGCAGTTGTTGGCGGAACATACAGATAGAGCCAAACGGAAGGTCTTATTTCTCAGATGTCGCATTATCAGTCTATTCTCTAAGTTTTACATAGTTTAGTCTCCGCCGTCCATTAGTGATTATTTCTGTTAGTTGCAGATTTTATTTTATGTTCCTATTTTGTACCCCTAGAATCTCGGCACATTCCTCTCATATGATCGAGGGTTTTGCATCTATTTAATCTGTTGCACAATATGAACAAAATAAGCTTTAACGACATCAAATAATTGTTCACACAGACATGGACATAGAATCATAGTATCATAGACACGGACATAGCTCCTTTTCTTATATGTAGTACTAACAATCATTAGTTACTCCTCAGCCTGTGAAACTCTGTAACATACATTTCCAGCAAGGAAAGACATGTCACCCGAAAAAGAACTGAGTCAATATACCTATACCCATAGAAAGGGTCCTTAACATAATCAACATTACACGTGCCATAGGTCAATCTAAGCACAGGAAACTCTATTTTATGTTCTTTGGAATCGAGAATAGGCTGATAGAACTAGCGTTAAAATAAGTCCCATTTGAAACGCTAAGCAAGCAAATGACTAACATCTTGACAGCAATTTTTGTTACTAATTCCTAGACCCAATAAGTACATGAAAGTTTTAGCAAGGCCACTGTTATGGGACGGAGTAATGACCCAAGTCCCACATCGGGTAGCTTAGGCTGCTCGCTGGGGTATATAAGTGGTGTGGTTCTTCCCCCTTACGAGGCGCCTTTTGAGGGTGGGTTCCCCACTCCGCTTTGTATCATAACAGATGGTATCAGAGCTGGCACCGGCCTCTGCCCGGGTGGCTCCGTTGGCTCGTCCCAGCGGCGACTTCTGCCCGGCGTGGACGCCGGCTCTTCCGGGGAGGGCCACTGTTATGGGACGGAGTAATGACCCAAGTCCCACATCGGGTAGCTTAGGCTGCTCGCTGGGGTATATAAGTGGTGTGGTTCTTCCCCCTTACGAGGCGCCTTTTGAGGGTGGGTTCCCCACTCCGCTTTGTATCATAACAGCCACCAAACCATAAACATCAGAAGTGGAAATAGCTTCTTTCAAAACTAATATGTCCAATATTTCAGAGAAGCATATCAATCCAAGTTCTCAAAAATGATTTCAATCTGATTTTAACACCAAGACAACAAAGGTGCTTTCAATTTTCGAACAAACAAACAAAAGAATCTAGCACCTCCAAACTTCCCAATAATTTTCCAAATCCGTGTCCACATTCTCCATAGAACATGAAATAAACCATATATATAATGTAAATTGTATAATATCTTTACAACACTTGTACTCATAGATTGAATAAAGCTTCCCCAATAGTAACACTCAACAAATGACCACTCAAAAGCAGATTGATCTGTCTACAACGTCTATTACGTTGGTTTCTTCAATGGCTGTTCTTGATGCACTTTTGGCACTACTGGTAAAATTTATTACATAACGTGAAACATCCTTTCCAGTTTGAGAACTAGCCAGTGGTTTATGCTGCTATCTCAGATTATATTGAAATAATCTCCACTCTGAAAAAATTCCCAAATAGATTGTTTAATGTGTAAAATATCCAATATCGCTCTTGTAGAGGGACCAAATCCCATTTGAAACATATTTACACCAGCTACTTGGAATGAACTTGGAAACATCTTCACGCACTGATCACATGACATTACTGCAGAAAAATTGTATCTCATATTAGTACTTCAGAATATGTACTCTTACGGAGATACAGAGAACTAAAGCACATAGGAAAGTGCCTAACCTACTACCTACCGTCTTATCATCTAGACAAGCAAGGTGGGAATATAGATGAAACCCTATAGTTGTAATCACAAGGTCAAGAGGCGTGAGTGGCCATATAAATCTTCTTCCATCAATATCAGTTGAATAACCTTTGGGAAACTTTAGCATATAAAGTGACTTCACACTTGGATCCAGGCTAAACAAGGCTACATATATCCAAGAGACACTATATCTATATGCATATATAGATGGTTCCCAAATAAGAACTAAGAAAGAATAAAATCAAAACCAAGATCAAAGGCCATATCAAAATTTAACAGTTGTGTGCTATATAATTTTCAGAACTCTAAATTCTGCACCCAAAATCCTAGAACAGAAATGGAAGGAGATGTTTAACCAGAAATAAATCAAAGAGCAAACGAAAGGAGATGAAACACTGACGGGGACTTGCTTTATTTTATTATTAGTCTAAAACTAACAAACTTCATCAGAATTCATAGTAATATCAGTGGTTCCTAATTCATACCACCCCAGGATAAGGTACAATACTCACAAAAAAGAAGATCAAAGTAGCAACTAGTACGGGTACCCAGTCTTCCATGGGAAGACCCAGCAAAACTTAAGTGGCGATATTAAAAAAGTAAAACTAACCAGCTACTAATATCGTAATTCATAAGCATCCTTATCCAAAACAATTTTTTTCGTCGTCCAGCTGGTAACATGTTGAGATGGCCAATAAAACATTACATAGGGGTTTATGGTTGCCTCAAGAATCAAATATTTAAATTCTGGATAACAAAAGACACACGCAGAAATACGATGGCCCAGTCTTCCCCAATCCAAGATATACTCTTGAAACCGAAATTGTATTATGCGTGGATAAAACCTTAAAATTTGAAATAAACAGGAATGCAACACTAAACTCACAGTATGAGAAGTCTAAACAACAATTTCAACCGGGAAAAATATTCAGAGAGTAAAAGAAAGAATGTCATAAACCCTAGATTACACATCGAAGGACGAAAGTAGAGGAAAATAGACAGGACTCACGAATTAGTTATAGCAGAGAGTCCGGAGAGAAACCCTAGAGTTGATCACATTGACGGAAGCAAAGAGACGCGCGTGATTTTGCCATGCCGAAGACTTTCGAGAGACACAGCTTCGGAGTAGCGAGCGAGGCAGCTAGGTACTCCTACGGGCGAGGTTATGCCGTTTTTGTCAACATTAACGTCAGAAATATCTTCGGGTATATCGTATAATAAACTGTAGCCTAGCTTAGATTGCTTTATATACAAGAGTTTATAAATAAAAAAATTAAAATATTATTAGAAAGGTTTATTAAAAAAAATGATTTTGATATATAAATATTTAAATAATTATTATTAAAATAATTTTTATGATTAATAATTTATTAAAAATAATATGAGATGAGAAAGTAAATAAATAATGCTAATGTTCATCATCATTATCAGCTTCTTAAACGTTGACACCTATAGTTCCCTCCATAATGACGCCGATGACTATTCTCCCATGTCAATGCCGATAGTAGTTATCCCACGCCAACGCCAACTATTGTTCTCCCACATGGATGCTGACATCTATTCTCCCACGCCAATATCTATTATCCCACAACGATGCAAACGACAACACCTTTAATCTTATCCACAACGATGACAATGCCTCTAATCCCCTACACAGTCGTGACTTCCTCCATTCATCCTACTCTCCACCTCCCATCGTGAAAGCACGCAAATTTGGAGGAGAAAAAAAAAGAAGACAGCGATCTGACGAGACAACAATGCTAGCGAGAGTTGAAGACAATAGTGAGTGAGCGATAATAGCGATAGTAAGACGGCGAGTGATTATTGTTGGTAGAAAAGAGTGTGTCAGAAAAAATATAGATAAATTAGTAATTAAATATTTTATAAATTATTTTTTTTATCTAGAAATATTTTATATAAATATAACTATTTATTTTTAAATTTTTTTAAATTAAGATTTAAATTATAAATCTTTTTTAAATTTTAGTTTTAAGAAACCAAACACACATAATATTTTCGTAGCAATAGAACCATTTTTTCCTTTGAACATTTTTTGTCCTTACAGTGCTATTTGCTATAATAAAATCTATATTATATCCACTTACAATTTTAATGGTTTAAATTTTAAATTTTTAAATAATAATTTAAAAAAAATAATATTTAAAAAGATTATTTTTATTTTATATTCTATATTTATTAAAATATTTTTTTATAAAAATATAAATCTGGACAATATGGTTCAAATTTAATGCTCATCACTTAGTGATAAATACAGAAACTTATTCCCTAACGATTCGGGGACATACATCCTTAATACATGTGCGTATAAAATGTAAATTGATTACCGTTAACAATATTAGTTCGGATGCTTTAAATCATTTATAAATAACCATATAATCTTAAAAATTTTACAATGAATCTCCTAAATTTTAGTCTTATAACTCTTATACTATTAATTTTATATATTACTTATTTGCACACAACTTAAAAATATTTGAGAGGTTACGTGCACACGCAAATAAATAAATTTTAAATATATAATTGATGGTTAGATCATGGGTACATAATTCAAAATGTAAAGGAATTCTGTGTAGACACGTACGATATAATATTACACGTGTGTGTTTGTGTGTCTATATGTATATGATCATCATCGTCCCCTTCTCACTCACTTCCCCAAGCATACGGGTTCATGTAACATTTTCTTCCACCGACCCGTAAGCCTTTAACCACTCTCTGTCTCTGCCCTTGCCATCCACGGTTCCAACACCATTATCCTGCGTGGCTCCACTACGTCTTCCCAAACTTAACACAGTTCCGTTTGTTTCCGTTTACCAATAACAAACGAACACCATCTAATTTTGGGACATCCCCATCATTCTCTCTCAGCCCCACTCTTCATCATCAATACCCACAAAATAATGCTGCCCACAAAATAATGCTGCCCACAAAATGCCATCCCTCTCCTAAATCATCTTGCTTCTTCCCACTATTACTACTACTACTGTGCTCTCCAATAATATATCCGCTCAGTCCTCATGATGGCCTACTCTGCTTTTTGTCTCATCTTCCTTCTCATCTCCGTCGTCTCCTCCGAGGCCGGTGCCTCCCCATCTATCCAACGCGCCTGCCTAGCCACCCGCTTCCCCAAAGAATGCCTTTCTTCTCTGACCGGACCCGTTAACGACCTCCCTCCCAACCCCACCTCGCTTCAACTCATCCTATCCGCCATCGGCGTATCCGCCGACAACCTCAAGACCGCTCAATCTAAGATCAAGTCCCTCCTCGACTCCTCGCGCGATGGTGACTATCTCAACCGCACCATGGCTGCCCAGAGCTGCTTCACCATCCTACACGATTCTGAGTATCGCATTTCCCTCGTCAACGACGCCCTCCCGGCCGGCAAGAACAAGGACGCGCGCGCTTGGATGAGCGCTGCATTTGCCTACCAGTTCGATTGCTGGTCCGGGTTGAAGTACGTATACGGCAACGACGCCGCCTCCATCGCAGACACGTTGGCCTTCCTGTACACCCTGACCAAGTATTCCAGCAACGCGTTGAGCATGATGGTGTCGTACGACGTGTTTGGCAGCGACACGGCGTCGTGGAAGGCGCCGAGGACGGAGCGCGATGGCTTCTGGGAGGCACCGTTGGAAATAGATAAGGATCGGTTCGGGTCCAAGGGAGGATTTCCGTTGAATTTGAAGGCGGACGTCACGGTTTGTAAGAGGAAAGAGTGTTACCAGTCGGTGCAGGAAGCCGTTGACGCCGCTCCGGATAACAGTGAGGCGAGGTTTGTGATACATATAAGAAAAGGGGTTTACGAGGAAAGTGTTAGGATTCCGCTAAGGAAGAAGAATGTGATATTTTTGGGCGATGGAATGAGGAAGACCCTTATCACTGGATCTGCACATGTTGGTCAGCCCGGAATGACCACCTACAATTCCGCTACCGTCGGTAAGTTTATATTACGTCTTTACTTTCGTTTTCTGAAGAATGAAATTTGTTTTCCGTCTTTTGATGCAAACTACAAAGTTTCAGTGTGCTTTCGGGGGCCTGCTAATTGTTTGGTTGTGTGTTTGGTCCAAATTTAACTACACGACAACCTGCTCCATCCACCTCCTGTGGTCTCGTGATCACTTTCATTGGCCATGGGTGGAAAATCCGTTAGCAGTGTCTGGACAAAGTAAATACAAAGCATTTGTTTATCCGTAATATAAAGAGAAAGACCTTTAAGTTTTACGATGAAAACTTATTTACAGAAACCCCTGACAAATGATATTTTATGTAGTTTAGTCATTTAAACAATTCAGTTCTCGTAGATTAGGTTATTATAATATAAATATAACTTTCAATAATAGATACCACTTTATCATTTTTATCAAAAGCATGAAAAAAAAATGGTTTTTGAACTCTTTACTTCACTTTCATCTGCAGAGACAGAACGAGAGTGTTTGACAAAAAAAAAACAGAGGAGGGGGGGGGGGGGGGAGTGGGGGATCGCAGAATGCGCGATCCGAGTGTGGATAATGAATGCGAGAGTTGAATAATTTAGTTTGCGAACATGTTGAGCCATGTGACTGACTTTATGATCTCCGTTGAGTTATTTTATCATTTTCACGATCTTTCTGACAAGAAAATTAATTACGGGGACAGGGGTTCTCGGGGATGGATTCATGGCGAATAATCTGACAATCCGAAACACGGCAGGACCCGATGCTCACCAAGCAGTAGCCTTCAGATCAGACAGCGACCACTCTGTTCTGGAAAACGTCGAATTAATAGGGAATCAAGACACCCTATACGCTCATTCCCTTCGTCAATTCTATAAATCATGTCGCATCCAAGGCAACATAGACATGATATTCGGCAACGCGGCTGCGTTTTTCCAGGAATGCGCGATCCTGTTGAGCCCAAGGCAGAGCAACCCAGAAGCAGGGGAGACCAATGCAGTGACGGCGCATGGGAGAACAGACCCAGCGCAATCGACGGGCTTTGTATTTCATAAGTGCGCGGTGACTGGGACCAAGGAGTACATGGCACAGTATCGACAGAAGCCAGAGGTGCACAAGAACTTCTTGGGGAGGCCATGGAAGTTGTATTCAAGAACGGTGTTCATTCATTCTTTGTTGGAAGCTATCATCTCGCCGGAGGGTTGGATGGCATGGGACGGTGATTTGGGTCTGGACACACTTTATTATGGGGAGAGTAACAATGCTGGTGCCGGTTCTGATCGGAGTCGGAGAGTGGCCTGGAGTAGTGAAATTCCCCGCCAATATGTGTCGGCGTTTTCGGTCGACAACTTCATTCAAGGCAGTGATTGGATTCCATCCGATCACCTAAGTCGTCGTCCGTAGGATGCCTTTAATAATTAAGGAGTGTAAGTCACTTTTCAATATTCGTACAAGTTAGAAATAGAACACGAAACCTGAAGTTTGAGAGCTTTATTATGGCGGTAGATCCATGTTACGGAGGATTCGTCCAAAGTAATGGCTCTTATTGTTGGGAAGGTCGTCCGATATTTTAAAGAATACATATCTAAATTTCATTATCTACGTTATATTTGTACGTAGAAGTGTTCACATGTTTTGATCACGAGAGCATACATATATTTGTGTGGGCATGGCTACATGTTGAGAGGTCTTTGACGAACACTCTTTTTTCTTTTAAGAGAACTACGACAAATTAATTAATTAATTAATTAGCACATGCCGCGGTGTCTTGACTGCAGCTTCAAGAGTGATATAATTAAATTAAATTACGAAGGATCCAAGAAGGCAGAGTTGTATATTGAATACTAGTTTGATTCGTGGCTGTTGCCGTCTGAGTTCATATCACACAAATCTAAATAGTAGAGAGGGAACGAGAAAGCCCGTGCGTGGACCATGTTTGATTGTGTCCCTGCTTGGAGCCGGCCACGTGTTATCAGATACGTTGTGGTTGAAGCTACAATGGTCATTTCCTTAATTAACTCGAGGATAACTGGGGTGACCCAATTATTTTTCCTTAACTCTGAGAAAGTCCTCAAAAAACAAAAATGAATTCATCATTTTAATGCATAAACAACCGAGGAGGAAATGGTATTCTTCATGGCTTTATCCCATTTTCCTAATACTCAGGGACTGGACAATGGAGAACAAACCAGAAACCTGAAACTCACAAATCATCAAGCAGAAAGAGGCAGCTTGGTGATCGCAAGTGGGGTTGGATTATAAGATACATCGTCGGTCCAATTGGTCTCTCCCCAAAGTCTCAACATGTTTTTCCAAGAGCACAAATTATCTATACATGTCTTCAAGCGTCCATCTTTCACCTTAATTCTCCAGTGCCCATCTGTGTAGTTTGCTATCTCGGCTTGCCTTCGATCCCACTCCAACTGTGCCTTCTGCTTCGACTTCAACATGCAAAACTGCTGCAACGCCTCAGGCATAGCATCGTGCACCTTCCACCATCTCTTGTGAGCGACATAACTCGCAAACTCGTGAAATATATCAACGTTCCAGTTATAATCATAGTCACGAAAGCACAGCCATGGCTTCACTCCTAAATAGTGAGGCACATAGTGGATTGGAGGCTCTGCACCAAATAGTCTGGTTTTCATTTGCTTCTTTTCTTCCTCATCACCAACCCAGAAATGCTTCAAGAAGTTCATGTGTCTTGGAATTCTATGCCACCACGTGAATATTTCGTTCAAATATCCTTGGTCACCGCCATTGTCGGACTCAATCTCGTTGATGTGATCCATTAGAAGTTGGAATGTGCAGTTTGAGGGATCGATCACCATGACGCCTGAGTTAAAGAGGGTGGCGTTGTTTCCTGTGGCTGTTATTTCTGGCATGCCAAATGAGAAGTCTAGGCTTCTTAGAATAAGCAAATCTGCATCGATGAATATGATCTTGTCATAATCTGTTAGCTGTCATAATCTGAACTTGCTGTAGTTCCATTCATTGTATGCATCTTTTTCAGCTTTTGGGTTTCTGATCCGCTGGATTGTTCTTACTTTCCACCCTGCTGCTTCCAAACCACTTCTGTGGTAGCCACTAATTGTGTCATCAACAAGGATGACGAGATCTCGAGCCGATCCCGACATGCGGATGCGTTGTGCAGCAGCAATAGGTCCACACACGTAAACATGGGCTGAGTGAAGAATTGTTGCATAGGCTTCTCTGTGAACATTTCCTGCGTAAACCGGCTCTGCTTTCCAGTTAGTTCACATCAGCTTTATGATAGAGAGAGAAAGAATCTTAACTTGATATAAGTGTGGCTTAGAAATTACCTTTGCCTCTCACAGGAAGTGCAAGTTCACAGGATCCTACAGGGAGATGGACTTTTTGTCTCAGAACACTTAGGTTTGGTCTGGATAACCAAGCATTCCCTTCATGTCCAACAAGCTCTTTGCAGGTAAACAGATTTGGAATTGGGAAGTAATTGGTAATGAAAAGGACATATACAGAAAAATTGCCTTTGAATGAGGCTGCAAGGCCTGCAGCTGCCAGCTGAAGGTGTAACCTAGCAACATCTCTTGACCAATTCCCTCCATTCCTACAAGGAAACTTCACGGCTATAAGATTAAGCCTCGTTCCGGGCGATCGAAGACTCGGTAGAGAAGGGCAAACCGGAACTTCCTCCTCTTCTTCCTCATCAATCCATTCTGGGTAAAGGGACTCCCATGTCACATTTCTTGCAGCATAGTCCAGGTTCAAAACATGGTGGGTGGCATCAGGAAAATGCTCCTCCCAGGGGTCTAGTTCATCCTTGTTGAAATTTAGAAGGCAAATCCCTTGAAATTCATCTTTCTTAATCAACTTCTCAGCGATTTTCAGTATGTTATCCCAGTCGATGTCCAGATTTGAAATGTACCGAGAATCTGAACCACCCCATATCCACCTGCTCACAAAATTTGCCCGGTGCTATGATCATATCTTACAAAAGCCAAAAGATATATAGAACGATGCCAATTCAAATAAAATCTTCTGTAGATAGAAAATTTTTACTGCATTATCTATTCTGGGGCCACAGTTAACTAATAAGTGAAAGTCACCCGTTAAAAGATGCAACTTTTATAGGGTATAATAGAATAATACCGCGAGGTGGAGCTGGATAAGTTGTTGGCATTATAAACCTCAGGAGAGTAGAAGAGCGTTACAGAAGTGCCACAAACGATTAATAATAGGAAGAGTTTCGAGAAAGAGAACTTGCATAATTTTGAGCTTCTATCTTGGATGTGCAAGTGGAATGGCTTCTCCAGTTCATCTTTGGGTTTACTTCTAGGCAATCTTCTTTAGTACGAGTCTTCACTGCCACGTAGAAATTCAACAACTAATTAATTTATATACGTATACTCGTGACAAAGTATTGCCGACAAATATAACAAGGCACTGGTGATGCGGAAAAAGGTATGTAATTTATATGTTTTTGCCATATTAAAAAGTGATTGAGATTTGAGAGTGATATAAAGATGACTTGCTGATTGGCTTTCTTTGAGTTCAAATAACAAATATTTTTAAGATAACACGTCTTTGTCTAGTACTGAAGCTCCGGAGAAAGGTACGGATCGCACTAAAAGTTAACTCTGAGAAGGACAGGACAGCACTAAAAATACTTGGAATCATGATGCACGGAACTGAATTAAAATTAGATTTTGGAACAGTACTTCTTCCAGTTTCAGCCCATTGAGTAAACAGAAAGTTTTCGTTATAACCTCGTAGTGCAACTAATGTGAAATAAAAAAGATGAATCCTATGTCTATAGGGTAAAACATAAACATAAATGGCTAAGAATTAACAGAAAGTAGTGCCTATAACACACTCCTATGAATGTGGAGATGAGAAGAGAAAGAGAAGAATGTAGAGAGATTATGGTACTGACATGGATATGCAGTTACTTTCATGGTACTAATAGAAGAGAAAGGGTTAAGCAAAATGTGGAGAGATTAAGGAACAGAAATGGAAGTAGACAAGCGGGGTCTAGCTTCAATGGCATGTGGAGAAGCACCCACTATTGCACCTCTCATATCAACATCTGATCTACACAAAGAGGAACCAACTATTGTAAATTTGAGGCATTAAAAACCAATTGACAATAGATAATATTGTTCTAAGAAACGGTTCAAAAACAATAAAAATTCCAAGAGACCATATCAAAAACTGAAAGTTGATGAAGTAGGAAAACAAGTAAATAGTACAGGGATTCAAGTGCTGCAATCGTCAAATGGCTAGAAGCTGGTGGAATTCTGAAATCCAGAAATCAAGTTAAAGCTGGTAGTGCAATGAAGAAAGAGTGGCGGGAAAATCTGGAGGATCAGACAGGTTTTGGAGCTTTAATGGGTGAAGAAACAGAGAGTGAGGAAGGGACTCTTGATGGCATAGTTTAGGAGTTTGAATCAATATAGACACATTAACTGAGTAACGCCTTTCAGAATATCTCTTCTTACTTTCACTTTCATTCTTGCCTTCCCTCACTAACTCTGCCTCATCTCTTAATTTCATTCTTATCCCTCATTTTTCTTTTCTCTGTACTCCTTTTATTTTACGATTCATCTCCCCCAAAAAAGGGAGTGAAAGGTGAAAATCATCTCACTTTATACTCCTAAGTGATAAAGGATTATGTAACACTTAAATCAACTAAGAAGCTAACCAATTTTCTCTTTCAATGTCAAAATTGGTGGGAAATTTCATAGTAATTCTTTTTTCAAGTCTGATAGAAGACTTAAACAAGTAAAATTATTGTCAATGCTTCATTAGCTTAGGCATCATTAGTATCAAACTATTTTCACCTCTTTTTGCTGAATTCCATGTTTTGAGTTAGGAACATCTCTCTCATTCTCTTTTCTTAAATTTCATTTCCATAGTAGGCAGCTCTCATCATTAGTGCTCTTCTTTTTAAGTGTTGCATGTAAAGGAAATTCATCTTCATTTGAAGGAATGCTGTGACAACATCAGCACCTAATTAGCTAACAAATTAAAGGAAAATCTATTCATAAAGGTTTCACTATTTTATTATGCTTTCATTCTTATAGCATAAGTATTAATTAGCCATATCTCAAATTGAAGATATTGGTTTAAGTGTCATTTTATCAACTGTTTCACCAAACTCCATTGTTTTATCCCTATCAGATACCGCCAATACTACAACAACAAGGTCAATTAATCGACATTAAAAAAAACAAGATTTCTTATCTATCGGCAAATGAACGTGGCAACAGCTGACCACTTCGGTTCCCCTCTAACATTCAGATATTTCCTTTACACTTTGGCTCTAGTCTTTCCATTGAAGCAGTTCCTTTTGATAAAAGGACTAGCGAAAGTGTTTGAAAACCCATTTTATAAGAGGGTAGGTCTTATTTTAAGTATTATTACTCATATACAACGATCATCAAAATTTTTAAACTATATAATTAAAAATACTTAACCAAAGGTAGAAGAGGTAGAATAGGTGGGCTGTATCATAACTGAACAGACTTGTACCCATCGCTACGTATCCCTTGTTACTCTATACCATGCATGAGATGAGAATACCTCAATAATATATAGGTTCATGAACGTTAACCACGTGAAAGAGATAGAAGGATAAGGTTGGGAACGTCGAAACGTAAGACCGGGTGTGTATTGTACTCCAAGCAAAGTAAACTCAACGATGAAGGTCTCATTCTGAGACTGAATGAGCCACCTTGTTCCTTGTAATAGTTATGGGCTTATAGCTTATTAAGAGTGAGATGAGGTGGATTACTATGGGTAAATTCTTTTTTATTGAACCGCTTGGTCCACTTCAAATTTCAAAACATATCCATTACGGAGAAGTGAAAACCAAATTACTCAGAAAAATGATGGTGCTGTGTTGTCCCAAAATGAAGCATGCGCAAGAAAGCATGAGTGGACCAAGAAAAGTGGCCTTCCGACACGAGTTGGTTCACTTGGTTGGCCATTCCCTGTTAAATAATGACAGTAAATGAGCTCAGATTTTACTGTTTTAACATCAGACAGCTATAATGCTGATTGCTCAGACCAGACGAACGGGTAAAGTGTTTGCTCAATCATCATCTTTTGACATACAAACCTTAAATGAGAAATTGCACTTTGAGAGATATGAAAATAGTTCCAGTTTTTTCTTTTCCCTTAGAGTCTGGCAATAACTTGATTTGTGCAAACCAAAAAGACGATTTGAACAAACAAGGTCTAGATTTCAGATGCTACGGGCTATGAAGAAATAACTCGCAGAATCAGCATTACATTAACAGCCATCACAAATCAGATTCAGATTTTTGTTCCTTACGAGGTGAGAACTATCTGATGAGACGTGATCAAGGGGAGCTCGCAGTGGTGGTTGAGGAGTTGCTGGCTTTGACTGCCGACGCTCGATTTATCGGTCAATGAAGCTGTTATAAAGTATCTATAGAAAAATAGTTCCATAAAAGCGATATTTTCATGTCCTCATCCTAAGCAAGACGTAATCATTTATTCATCGAGGGCGAAAATTATTCAATATCACTATAGCATGATAGGTAAAGATGGCAGGAAAAATATCATGGAATAAAGCTCTGGATCACCCGCATATCAAAGCTAACAAATAGATTTTAATTGATTGCCGTCCAGTCATATTTTACCAAGCCTAAAAACTGAACTTCTCGATCCGAGCCGTGATTTCTTTATATTTTAATCACAAATCAAAAGAAGTTGCTCAATGTTGGATACAAAGCAGGTTTATGGTGCATAATAGTTTAACTCATTACAGAATCTATGACAGGTACCTTTAACTTTAAGGAACCATGAGCGTACAAAACAGGGAAAACAGAGGAAAATAAGAACTAAAATACTGGGAGTATTTATTGTGGACTTAATAATAATCGCTTAGCAATCTTCCTTCCATCGTCCTAACCCAAGAGAGACGAACGAATAAAAAAGTAGGATCTTTATAATGTAAAATAGGAAATGCGACGTAAAAGTTGTATCTTGCATGAATAATGAACTGGGTCCCCTAATCCAGGCTGTACCATATCATCCACAAGTCTTCGGATTTCTTTCGTCTACAACTACAATAAAGATACAAATATAATAAAGAAAAATATGACTAAGCAATCTCACCCCTCAGCCACCAGAATATTTTTGAATTCATGGTCCTTCTCTTGTAATCTCTAATAGAAGCCATCGAATTTGATACCATACCAACCTACTTTCAATTTTCAATTGCCTCGGATTCTGCGAAACATGTTACGATCGTATATGGGGGATAATAAAATCCTCGGATTCTGCGAAACATAACTTGTGCCCTCGTGGGCACTGAACTGCTTCATTATCAGAGACGCTGAGTGAGCCCGCGCGAGGGGAAAACCCGACTCGGTCGATTGGAACGGCGAGACCGAGAACCCGCATCGCCAACAGTATTGGGCCTTATTATAGGTCCATTATGTTATTGGGTCGGGCTCAACATAATCCAGCTTCCTTGTTTTGGGTCTTGTATTTGGGCCACATAAACGAAGAGCATGGTCCAAGACAAATGTAGCAAATGCCGATTTAGGTTGATCCGAGTGGTAAATAGCTCGGTATCGCTTAAGCAAAGTCTCGAGTTTGAACCTTGGCGTATACAGAAAATTTTCGTTGAGAGACTCACCTACTATAGTCAGGTCCGCGATGCGCGTCGGATCCGGATGTAGTCGTGGTAAAACTCCGGTGAACCAGATGGCAACAAAACAAAAAAAGAATAAGATAAGTGGGCACAGCAAATGGGGTAGTATTATATTTTCTGGGTGGAAATAATGAAAGAGCACTAGTGGTTAATAGCCAGAAGACGGGGGGTGACGAGTTTGTAACCTTATCTGCCTGAATTCAGATATAGCAGAGACGTAAAACAGGACGAGGGGGCCATAAAAATGATAAAGGCAGAGAGGGAAAGTTGGTAGGGCATGATCATGGACCATTTTGATGATTGGAGGACGATTTAATTTGGGTGATGGAAAGCGATATGTCTCAGTCTCACCCATGGTTTCTCATGCCACTTGTTTTCCCCAGTGCCACCGGTTTTCTTTGGTACTACATCTTTCTTTCCCATTTCTATATTTATTTCTTCTTCTTTTTCCATATCCTCCCTCGTCTTCCCTCACTCCTGTCCTTATCTACATCCCTTCACGTCACTTTTGGATAACATTCAGATTGATAAACATTTACGTGCAGTGTTTAAAAAATTATTAGAAGATAAGAAGACGACTGTTATACCTGTAACTCCAGCCTTCAATTATTGAGGGGTTTAACAAAACTCATATATTATATTTTGACAGGAACTAGCACTATGGAAATTGGGAAAGAGTAATAATGACAGCGTCTTATTGTCCCTTTCTTTTGGTTTATTGCGGTTCATAAAATCTTAAACAGTAAATTGGGATATAAGAAACAGAGAAAAGGGACCAGTGAGGCTTTGTCACGACACAGTAGGTGGCGCTGCCAGAAGCACCGAAAGGGGGTCCGCCGCATTAAACACAGAGCCAGCACAGAGCATGATTGTAGCTAGAACCAGTTCCTGCATTCATGTTTTTGGTTCCCTAGTTCAATGATCTTCATGAGAGAATGAATCCTCTGAAATTCTCGTGTCTAATCTTTTTATGTAGCTTCAATGCCAAGATAGAAGGACACCGAACACTTGCACCGTTTAAGACAGAATACAAGGTGCTTTAGGCTATCAATTGTGGCTGTCCACACTCTTTTCGGAGTAATCTAGTTTGTTTAAACTTGTTAACTCATCGCTAAAATTGTCGTGCAAGGAATTGGGGGAGGAGGGAATACTCATTAATGTCAAGTTTTAGATTCAAAACGTGCAAGGGGAGAAGTTTTTACCCTACGATTAGATGAAAAAGGCAAAATGCATCCCCTAAACCAAATTCATTTAGGGTCACTTGGCGTAAAGGGGAAAGATTCTCAATAATAACCTAGTTTGTTTGTCTGGAGCTCAACAAAGACAACCAAACATGGAAGATAAGAATAAACATATCAATATGCTCACTCCAGTTCTAAACGTCATTTAGTTGGGGGGTAAGTAGAGAGATAAAATTAAACTTCCTAAGTTGTTAAATCCGTCCGACTTGATTTACTGAAGGCCTTAACCTTATCAAAAAGTTAAGCCTCACACTTCTCTCATAACTAGGGAAGTAACTTAATCAAATTTCTTAATTTTTGTGAATTAGTTAATTAGTATTGGGGTAACTTACAATAAATCTCAAGCATTTTATAAATTATGAATAGTATAGCTTCTCTTTTTTCATAGTTTGTGCAACTGCATTAAAAAGTAAAAACTTGCTAGAAAAGCTTTCCTTCCCTTGTATTTCGCTCCAACTCAGCCCAAATCAATCAGAATCCAATATAACTTCAAGATTCCAAGTGGCTTAATGCCAGAAAAATCTCCTGCTGGATACATGAAGATTCCTTACATGGTCTGGTGTTAAAATAGAAACTGAATAAATCAAGGCAAAATCATGGTATTGCTTCTGATAATGATCGATGACAACTCAAAAGTATTACGTCTAATGATCATTGGTGATTATCAAACTCTATCAAAATTGGATAATCACCAAAGTGACGAGAGCCTTTTGAGCTAGCAACAATTTACGGTCAAGTCAGAGAACTGTCTAGATAAGCCCGATCCCCCACCCATGTCTCTTTTCCTGGGTTTCACCATTGGAGGTACCCACTCCCCAATTTCATCTTCACCTTCTGCTTCTCTCACCCCCACAACACCTTGTTCTTCTTCACGATGAAGCCCAGAAAACCATTTGGATTGCATGTAAGAAGTTGTTCTCCATGGCGGCACGTGCAGGCCCATCTCTGTTAACGACTGTTTAGCAGCAGAACAAAGCAGGGAGATTATCCTCCTCAATTTGTTCTCCGTCCCCACGAAGATCACTGGAAGTGACTCTGTCATTTCTCTGTAGTATTGCGTTGGCCTTGCAGGTTCAAACTGGGACCGGAAGTCTATGTCCACTATAACCCTCACAGGACTTCCATTCTCCCCTTCTGAAACATTCACTTCAACATATTCATATTCACCTGTCACATAATCCACATAAAAAGTTGAGAAAATTTTGATCTTTCAGTAGTGCTAGAGAATTTAAGGAGAGAGAGACCCACCAGCAGGACATCCTAAAGAGGTGGCCCAACATGTGTGGCACAGAGAAGCATCGAATCCATCCATTTTCAGTCTCAGGACCAGCCACTTCCTAAGACTTGAAGTCTTCTTACCGTCCCTTCTGCCTCTCATACGCTTCAAGTTCAAAACATAATTTTGTACTTTAGCCTCGGCTCTTGTCTCACTCATCAAGATATCCTAAACTCCATTACCACAAGATTAACAAGTAAGCATGTCAGAGACAAGTATATTGGAGGAAAACTCAGGAAGAAGCTCCAGAAACTTTGAAGTCCTTGTGATTTTTGTGAAGTACCTGTAAAATATAACACTGGGTTCGATGAGTTAAAGCACGACACTTTGATGAAGCAGAATCTGTGGGGGATGGTGACTCGGATTCCATGAAGTCTCGGACCATTTGAACAAGCTGGTCGTCTTCTAAGCCAACCATGTCGCTGTCCTCCATGATCAAGCAGCAGAGAGCAAGAACGATAGGTAGAAAGGGTGCTGGAGGAAGGAATGGGATTGAAAAAGAGCGAGAATTATCGAGAGACGCGTCTTTCTTTTTATATTATATGAAAAGGGAAGGAAATTTGTGGGATGTGGCGGTGGAAAATCACTGCTATAACGTGAGTCATCCATGATAAGGTTAAGCATTCTGATTTATGTATGATGTGTAGTACATGGTAAAAGTGTTAAGAACTTAAAATCGGCAGATTTTGTTAGAAGGTATATTTGTGTAGAATATTCTTATCTTTTTAAGTTGCCATGGCCATTACATGGACACAAAAAGGGATCACCAACTATCTAGAAGCCCATACGTGTTTTAAAAGTCGATGTCTTATCGTCTTATATCCCATAATTAAATGAGTAGTGTGGTTTGCTTGACTTTTTATATTATATCTAGATTGTTAAGATTTTACAAATATTAAGTTTATTATCATGTGATAAAAAAGACGATACTCGTTAATCAAGTTTACCCAATATAAATAAAAAATTAGGTAATATATTCAAAGCTAAAACATAAGTTTTACTAACAGGATATATTTGACTCAATCAATCTAAACTGATGACTCAGTAATTAAATATTAACAAAACATAATTAAATTTTAATTTTTTAATATAAAATATAATATGATTTAAAAAGATTAAAATATAAACTTAAATTTGATTGATCATCATTTTTCCCTTAAAAAAGGATTATTGTGTTAAGTTTAGATGATTAAAATATACATTTTAAACTTAACTTAAGACAAACATAAAGGATTAAATATACACTTTAGTCTATATTTAAAGTATTTTTTTTTCAGGGTATAACGTGGGCACTTAAAAATTGCTGCATAAACATTCTTGAACGAAAAGCAAAAGCAGTCCTCTCTGATGATGGATTTGAACTAGTGGGTTGTGATATTTCAGAATTTGGGCGAAGAAAGGGAATTATAAGGAACTTGACATTTAAATTGGTTTCATATGGAAAATATATCAGACTTATTAACATAATTACATTTGATTTGCCTGAAGTGTAAGTAAATCTTAGTTATTAAGTTAAGATTGCAAGGAGGAGGTCCAAAACCTAAACGCACTCGGTTCCCTAAAGAACAGAACATTGAAAGCAGAGTATCGAGGAATCTAATGAATTTGCTGATGAAGGACGGTGCTTAGGCATGAAAAATAAATAACGCAAATCCGCTTTAGGAGCCTTGTGTTTGGTGAGACCTGCTGCTTCCTGTCACAAAAATGAAGATATAACAATTGCAAGTCATGTATCTCTTTATTGAAAGTACTCATGTTTAAAATATTATTGGGCACTAGATGTAAGTACCCATCTTAACAAGAATTTAAATCCTAATATAGGAATAATCCTTTTCGGCTGGACCCAACTCTTGATGGCAAAAAATCTCCACACTTTCCTCCTTCAGCCATCCCTTTGTAACCCTTTTGGGCCAATCAACCACTTAACTCAGCCCGCCCAAATCTTTTAAAATAATTGTCTAGGTTGGGCTGATAGACTTCTAAATGGGCGGGCCCAAACAGAAGTCCAAGAGCACACCCCTTTAGACTCCAGCTTGTGAGTGGGACATTAACAGCAGTTGACTGTTGTGTTACCTACTTACCCAGATGCCCAGATTGTTTGTAATGTGTATGGGAAATTAAGAGAAGAGATTTTACCAACGGGACTGGGTCTGAGTGGTAAGTGGCTCGATATCACTTAAGCGAGGTCTCGAGTTTGAGTTTTGGCGTACGCAAAAAATCCCTGTTGGGAGACTCACCCACCATAGCCAGGTGCGCGATACGGGTCGAATCCGGATGTAGTCGGGGCAAAGCTCCGGTGAATCGGGTGGACAAAAAAAAAAGAAGAGATTTTAAAATTGGTGAGTGGTAAATAGTTATGAATCATTTAAACGAAATCTTGAATTTAAGCTTTGGTGTATACAAAAAATTCTTATTGGGAGACTCACCTATTATAGCCAAGTGCATATGCGGGTCAGATCTGAATGTAGTTAGGATAAAACTCCTATAAATCGGGTGGGTAACAATACAAAAATAAAGAGAAGGGATTTTTTTTTGTATAAAAAGAAGAAGAGAAGAGATTATTCCTTTGATCAGAATATTAATGTCCTACGATAAATCCTTTCTTAGCCTTTCAATGGAACACTAGCAAATATTTATTGTGACTAAACATAAAATATTAACGTCCAACCATAATTTTTTAACCCCTTAATTTAAAAGACTTTATACTTAAGGACATGAGAAAATGGATGCAAAATTTCAAAAGGGGAAAAGTCTTGGCAGGGGCGTGTTTTTCAGTCAACAAACTCTCGGAAAAGTCAATAAATGGCCTTTAATAACTATAAATTTCTTTGGTGGTAAGAATAAATAAAACATGATACCTATCACACGGCATAATTCCTCTCTCATCTCCACCATTCATCATGAATCCGCCGGGGTATCCCGCCGGCGAAAGCCCCCTTCCCCCCTCCAGAAGAGAGCTCCAACTCCATGGCCCTCGTCCCTCTCCGCTCAGCGTCAGCAAAGACTCTCACAAGATCCGAAAGCCGCCGCTTCCGCCGCACGCCCATCACCCGGCGGCGGGGCCTTCCCGCACGCAGCAGCAGCCACCGCAGCCGGTGATCATCTATTCGGTATCTCCTAAGGTCATGCACGTTCCGGTCGATGACTTCCTGAAGGTTGTGCAACGTCTCACCGGCCCATCATCCACTCCCTCCAGATCCGGAGATGTTTCGCCGGCCGCAAGGCTAGCGTCGATTGAAAAGACGAGCCCGTCTGAGAAAGACAGGTTTCAGAGTGTAGATGAGATGATGGATCTCTTGGAAGGAGTTGAAGTGAGCCAATTCCACGGCATATTATCGCCAGCGCCGGGAACTCTGCCGGGGATATCGTCGGAGATATTCTCACCGGTGACTGATCCAGAAACGCTCTCGTGGCTGCACGATTTGAGCCCGTTTTGGTCAACGAGTAGCTTCACGGGAAGCCCGTCGGGTTTATTTTCTTCGCTTCCGTCACCGGACTTCTTCAGTATCTTCGACCAATGAAGTTGTCCTTTCTTAAAAAAATTAAATTTTTGGGGTAAATAAACTTGGTTATTGGAAACTTGGAATTGCATGAAAGGCAGCAAAGAAGCTGCCAAAGGAGACTTTTGTCAGCGCCGGGTTCTTTGGTCCACAGTGATCCCTGTTATTATTAGTTATTATTACTGACTTTTGAGGTTGCGGATTCTATAGCTTTGTAATTTTAATTATTTTTGTAGCTTTGTAATTTGTGATTCATAATTAAGGACTGTTAAATACATTTCAATAATTTTAGCTTCTCCAGATTGTCTATTTTCCTTTTCTCAAGGTTGCAACGGATGGCGTTTGAAGACGAAATGGAGATTATAATTTAGAATTGGTGGGTCAAAGTAAATGCCGACGCGGGCTTATGTGAGAAAAGTCGTTTGACTGTTGGCGAGAGGGGTGGTTTCAGAAACAGTTCCTCTGACCCCTTGTAACAAAAAAAATAAAAAAGTTCCTCTGACCCCGGCTAAGGAAAGTGGAACATAAATCAGTATTCAAGTCTTCCTTTTTATAATTTATACAATTGGGGTCAAATAATTCAAAGGCATACATACATACATGTGTTATGAGGGAATGGCTTCAGTGGGGATGGACACCACCAATGGCCCATCTAAGCATGTGACTAAATTGCCCCCAGTTACTAAAAATATCTGCAAAGGGACATGTATTGATGTACATATATGTATAATGCTTACTTCAATCTAACCAGATTATCTCACTGATTCAATTCCCAAAGTGCTCCCCTCCTCAACTTAACGGGCTAGCTAGTTGCAGCCAGTATCTTCCCTTGTTGGCTTTTGCCTGAAAACGCCCCATAGATAACACTTCCCGCTCATTCCTGCAATGCATAATTAAGCAACAGCAACAATATTAATTCATTAGTCTTGTGTCCCAAACATGTAAAATATCTATGATAGCAATTAGTGAGCTTACGCCAATCTTGTATGGGGAATACTCGGGAAGAAAATATGAGGAGCTCCACGTTGCGTGTGATGATTGCCCTGAGAACCAGATTTCGCTCACTCACATCCCCCATCCCTCCGTCGACACACCTTCTCATCACTGATCAACCAACCATACCGCTCATATCAGCCATCTTACACACATGGTGGCCGAATCAATGATACAAAAAACGAGCCTTTCGCATTGTGGAAAAATATAAACACCAATGCTCTCGTTAGTGGCTGGTGACCTCTGAAAACTCGGCGGCCATACGTCAGATCTTGATAACAACTTCACGTCAACCACTGGGGGCAGACCACTCACAGTAGAATGCAATTTGGGGAAGGCCATGCTTGATAAATGAGCGCCCACTCCCAGCACAATCGCCTTGTTGATCCTCGATTGTTCCCTGTTCACAGTAAACAAAAACAACCATGCTTTTTATTTATCTGATTTCCGAATTGTGCGCAAAAATGACCATTTGAAAACACTAATCCATCTTGGTGCGGAAATGATCTCCTCCAGTCAGCAATAAGCTTAGTTCTGCATTAAATTCTGGACGGAGTTAAGAGGGAACGAAACCATTATGAAACCTTCTAAATATTTAAGAGACTAAATTTGTGTATTCAGGACGAACTAATTTTTTTTTTCCATTCAAGTGAAAACATTATTTTTTTTAGGTTGCCCACCCGGTTCACCGGAGCTTTGCCCCGACTATATCCGGATTCGACCCGCGTTGTGCATCTGGCTATAGTGAGTGAGTCTCCCAACGGAAATTTTCTGCATACGCTAAAGCTCAAACTCGAGACCTTGCTTAAGAATATCGAACCGCTTACTACTTAGATCAACTCCTATTAGTAAGTGAAAACATCGTTAAGACAATAACCCTACTTTCAGAAATTCCAAATTAAAAAAACAGAAATCCCAAATGATGAACATCGGGCTGTTAAGTAAAAAGATGAAGATTTTTTTTTGGGTACAACAAAAAAGGTGAAGATTTTTAAATACTTTCACTTTCTGGTTGGATTTCAAAACGGACCCACGCTCCAGATCGGACATATTAATGGACCAGAATTGAAGCAAGCCCCTGCCACAGATCTGATGAAGCCCAATCAAGATATTGGATTAGGACGTAAGAATTAAGCCCAAGTCTCACTATTAAGAACAAATCCAAAGTTTGACTCCGATTAGACCATGACTAGACTTCACCCCAACCCCAAACCAAACATGGCCTTAAAGAGTGGACTCAGCAAGAGCGCTGTAAACCATACAAGCGACAGGGTCTAAACCAAAGATGCAGATTACACATATTAGATTCAAACATGTGCAAACTCCTCTACAATGATTAATTTTCAAAACAAGGGATTTCCGAACGATGAAAAATTAAGACTGATTAAATTCCATGAAATTTTATCAAAACAACAATGACTAATTACGATCGCCGAAATTAGCAAACAAGAACAAAATCATACCTCCAAGCTGGAGAAGAAACTGGTTCAGGCTGGCTATAGTTGCTACTTTCTGGATAAGGCTCGTCAATAGTTTCAGTGCTCACAGTCTTAGTGTCAACTTATTTGTCAGACTCCAGTTTTGGCTGGTCTGAGAGAGAATTTGAAGGACCCGTATGCGCTTCACCCTCCTCATGGATGAAGTCCTTGTCTTTAAGGTCCAATCGCGTTCTCTTTTAATCGGTAAATCTTGATTTTCATCAGAAGATTCTGCCTTACATGACTTGCCCAAATAAGCTTCTTCATGGTTCTCCCTTTCTGTTTTCACCCTGTTATATTTAGCTTCAGGGGCTTCACTTATGCGTGAGCTTCTCCTCAATCGCGTCGATCTACATTTGGCATCATTTAGACAGCATTTCTCACATTTCCAGCTTATTGTTCCACCATCTTCGCTATGCAACTTCCCTATACAATAACTAAATACAAGTAGATGTATCAAAAACTTTATATGTTTCACAAATAACAAGATTACAGACCCAACAAAAAAAAGAGTGTTATCATCATCTGAAGCCACAATTTTTCTTCGGTAGCAGACACAAGGCAATAATGATAGATATCATGTTCTAATCCAGGATAAATTGGAGAGACTAATCTTACAAAGTCTTCACTTTTGATAAAGCCACAGAATTTAAGAGGATTAGCAATGAGAACATTGACAGACCGTCAGCTTGGCGAGAAGATAACCTCTACCATTTTTGCTACGAGAGATGTACCTGTGCTCAGCAGAAACTTGACACCGTACACAGTATATGAGCCGCTTCAAATATCCTTTATCACCACATGTTTGACAAATGTAAGTCTGAAAAGATTAAGAGAATTATACGAACACTTTGTAATGCCATGGCATGCGATGAAGAAATAGTTTGTAATGCTTTTGACAATGGTAAGAAGTAGTAGTTACCAATCATGAAATTAAAAGGAATTTTGGCATTTAAATAAAACGCTCTCTTGACCGCACGACCCGCATGAGAACCCACTTTAGATATTAAATGGTTGCATTATTTCATGCTATATTTTTAGTTCTTAATGATAACGATTTGAGGTTGACCAATGACACAGAGTAAATTTAAATATCTCTCAGTTAGGTAATGATGGACCAGTTAGTTTAAGGACAAAACAAATAAATTAAACGGCACAACATCAAATTGGTGCTTGATTAGATAGGGAAAAAAAGAATTTTTTTTTTCTTGACTACAGGTCAGTAAAAGTAGCAAGAATAAATGAAACCCCAACGAAAAACAAATCGATGGGTGAGAGGAAATATAGAAGCCATGGCCCCCATGGAGTATTGTTCATTAAATGCTCAAGGAGGAGAAAAGTAATTGATGAAATACTGAAATTGAGCAAGTAGCCAACAAAGCTCGCAATTCATCCTTCAAAAAAGGAGCGTAGTTCATCATATTATGTGTGAATATTTATATATAAAGTTTGTTGTTCGATGTTTTTCAACAGTAGGTCAAAGATTTATGAACAGAAAGACAACTTTATTTTCTTCCAATATATTATTTTCAAATGAATAATATTCTTAAAAAGCTCTGACAAGCTGAACAATGAGAAGATTATTAGATACTGATTACTAACATAATAGATGTTACCAATCAGACTGTTCCTGTGATCTGCAGATACAGAGTAAATAGTATGTAATGCGAATCCAACAAAGGCAATCACGCGTCAAAAAACAAAGAGCTTGGGTTCCGTTGGGGAATATGAGAATCTTCCTCGTAGTACGCTTATTGGGGTTGCGTTAAGTCCCCACAATACAAATAGCCCTTTGCCGTATTCATACCATAGGCAATCAAACGGGTCACAACTAAATGGTTCATTGTTCCATCCTGGAAATCTGATTCCGAGAATCGGGTAGAAGACAGAATGGAATAGGGTTCCTTCGTATGTCAAAGGGGGATGGAAGAGAAAGAGACGGGACGGTGAAGACTGATAACAGAGCCAGGTGGCCAGTAGCGACAAAGAAAAGGGTGGGGGTGCACCTTTCCATGATGGTATTGTGGAAGGAAGAAGGGTTGACTTGGACTTGAAGAATCGGAATTGGAGGAATCAACGTCAGAGTAATAAAAAACATTATTATGATACAAACAATAAAAACCTTCGTCCCTCGCAGCGATAAATAGAAGTACAAGTATATCAATATTTTAAATGAATTTTAGAAAAGTAATTATTACTTTAAAATATTTAAAATTATAATTAATATCTTAAATTAATTTTAAAGGTATGATTAACACTTAAGGTATATAAGGGTGTAATTAACATCCTGAATTAATTTTAGAGTACGACTAGTTTCTTAAAGTATTTAAATTGATACAATTCCTCCATTTCACTGACAGAAACATAAATTTTTATCTGATCTATATCACGTAAACTTTTTATTTCGACATGTTATTATTTAAAATGTCACATGTGTCATATTATTTAAACAAGAGTATTGAATAAACTCTAAAATTAAAATTGTATAGAATTTATATATAAAGATTGTAAAATTTTATGGTTTATTTAGTAAAATTTATTAAAATAATATTACACATGTGGCTTTTTAAACAATAATGTGTCAAAATAAAAAGTTTATGTGGCATATATCAAATAAAAGTTAGTGTTTTTGTTAGCAAGGGGTAAATTGTATCAATTTTAATATTTTAGAGTATTAACTGTCCCTCCAAAATTAGTTTGGGGTATTGATTACACTCTTAAATACTTTAGAATACTAATTGTATCTCTAAAATTAATCCGGGAGATTAATTACTCCTCTAAAATTAATTTAAGAGACTAATTATTTCTCTAAAATTAATTTAAGGTGCTAGATGTATTTTTTCCCTAGATAGAAACCTCCAAGCGTCACCAAGCGGCTCAACCCCAACCAGTGAAGATTTTTTTTTTTAGTTGCCCACCCGATTCACCGTAGCTTTGCTCCAACTACATTTGGATCTGACCCGCGTCGTGCACCTAGCTATGATGGGTGAATCTCCTAACGGAGATTTTCTGCATACGTTAAGGTTCAAACTCGATACCTCGCTTAAGCGATACCGAGTCGTTTACCACTCGGACCAACCCCCGTTAATCCAACTAGCGAAGATTTAGATTCTCTCTCTAGAACAGTCACTTAAAGCAGCCCCAACTCTTTTGTGAGCCTTCTCTTGTAAAGCCCAACAACTGTTGTCAAGAACACCCACTCAATGAATTCAATATGTCGAACAATATTTATAAACTATAAGTAAGTCTAACTCTTTTTTAAAAATTTTTGTATAAAAAAAATGGCAGAACAATAAAGCTTATTGTGGTAGAGTGTTTAGAGATCATAATATTAGGTAGATATATAGTTTCTCCTATTTCTTTGATTTTTGCGCGTGGTTGAGTTAGAGGAATAAACTATTTTTTGGGCCTTCAAATTGCTTAGGATAAAGGTTATAAGAATAGCATACTTGAATCAGATGCGAAATATCTCATTGATATGTTGAGAATAAGTAATACAAGGTAAAAAGCCAGTTTGCTAATTGTGTAGATTAAGGAATTCATATGTAAACAGTAAGACTTACAGCTGCAGTTTATACTAAGAAAGGCAAATCGGGTTGTTGATAAACTTACAAAAGAGGGTCTTCCGAAATCTATTATTCATGATACATATATTTCACAATTGAGACAGTTAGTAGCTTATGAGCAATTATGATTAAATTCCTCGTTAGTTTAATTTCTTAGCTTTTAGGCTTTGGCCTCTCTAGTATAAAAATATATTTATTTATTATTCTTCTATACTTAATATAAGAGTTAACTTTGTTATATGAATTAAGAAAATTAAATAAATAAGTTAACTGTAATCAAATTTAAGCTCTCAAAATAAGTTCATACTCTTATAGCTCTTGATATATGACATAAGTATTTTTATTGATGAAAATAAAAATAATCTAAAAACAAATAGATATTTTGTAATGGAGGGATATACATTCACTTTGGTAAAATGCTTACAATTAAAGTCACGCGTAAATGGGGAATCAAGTTGCAACAAATATGCTTGAAGATTCATTCATTTCAAGAACCACGTATCTCATGGCAAAAAAGGAGGAGAGAGAAAATAAGTACGAGTCTCTTAGAGGTATAAAGAGATAAGGCATCACCGGGCTTGAACTTGACTCAAAAGTCCCCAAGTCAAACTTTTCCACCTCATGGCCCCGAGTTGACCTAACGTCCAATCAGGACGAAATGGACCAATGCAGTGAACGCTGGTCCGGTAAAACAGAGAAGGGAGAATCATTGAGTGGGGTATCGGAAAGTTCAAAGGAATTTTAACATATATTAATTATATTTTCTCATCTGTATGCAGAAACCTAAAGCCAAATTTAAAAAAATGGAGGAAGTGTTTACCACCCATTTCAATCTAATTTTTTCATTTAGCCTAAATTAATAAAGTACAATAAACAATTTTAAATCGCTAGAACTAGTATTTTAAATAAAAGTATTATATATTATTATAAAAAAAATTATCTCTAGTTCAAATTATCTATAGTTTTTAGCCGAAATTATATATTTTAATTTATACTGTCCTAATAATTTAGATATATGTGTTCAGATCTAAATCATATTTATGAATTAAAATTAGGATTTAATCCATTATCTGATATGATACGGTAAATATATATTATAAAGGTTTAAATGCATTAAAATTGAAATCATATTGCAATATCTGAGAGATTTCTTTCTTTCTTTTTTCGCCTCAACTCAAGTTCATAACGTTACAAACAACCAGATAAGGGATTTTAAAACCCCATCAAATAACTCAAAATTGCATTTCTTGAATATGTACTCGTGTGCAAGGGAGAGTAATATCCACAAAAAAGGTTCAAGAGTCTCGTGGCCTGATTACTACACCTACAGGGCCACGTTGAATCAATTGGAAGCATGAATTGTGCATGTACAAATTCATCTAAAGCCTAACACGATCACCACCAATCTAAATCCTAGCTCAGGATATAGCTATCATGATCAAAGACCAGAAACTTAAAATTCTTGAATTTGCTAAGACAAAGTTCTAAAGCCTAACAGGCAATCCAAAGTTATGGAATGTCTTGATAGTTCCATCCAAACCAGCCACCACAAAGGATAGTCCCCATGTTTCTGATCCACCTCTTTCATGCCACAGCTCTAATGGATCATATTCATCTTCCGCAAATGGTAAATTCCAGCTCGGAAGTTTCTCTTCCGGCCACGTCACCGAACCCCGGCATGTCCCTTCCATGGAGAACCAGTTACCGAGAGAGAAACGCTCTGAATCTCTAACACTAGGACGAGCCTCTTGCAGTGAATCACTGCCACATAAGCTTGTTTGTTCTGTGCTATTTACCAACCAGGGTATTGCCACGGTAACACCTTCAGTGGAAAAGTACTCACAGCAACGTTCAGATTTTATGGGTTTGGATGATGAATTTTCCAAGTCATTGCAATTCCAAACGTACACATTGGAGTCCTCCCCAACAGAAATTATATGATTTTCGGTTGATGTAAATGAGCCACATATCTGGCTTCCTGACTTTGGAATGCCTGCCGCAAAAAAAAAATAAATAAAGGTCAGCTTATCTAGAATTTTTCCAAGTAAGCCCTGTAAATTTCTCGTCACTAAACCACCCTACCTCTAAATTTCTGGACAAGTTCAAAGCCATCAAGCACACGAATTTTAGAATCTTCCGATGTGATCATAACTCTCTGGTGCTTTTTCTGTGAAAACTGCAATCATGAAGGGTATTAAAATATCAGTTCATGAAGCACAGATCGCAGCATATACAAGTGGTAAACAATTTCAAGATTTAGAACCTGAATGCCAGTAATCTTGTTGCCAGCTGATCTCTTCTTCCCATGAACCCATATCTCTGCCTCAAGCTGGAAATGTTTGCCTAAACCATTAGAAATTCAATTTAGACACTCATTTTTTCCTTTTAAAATGGGATCCATTGATGTCTAAAAAATTAACCAACAAGCACACACCTGAAGCAACATAAAAACGACAAGCGCCTGTGATGGATCCAACTACAAACCCCTGTGTACAGTAGAGAGAAAGAGGTTGATCAGTCTCATGCATACAGTTCTGAATTCTCAGAAAAGATTGAGTAAAGTATTCATAACCATAGTACCTTCCCATCTGGCTGGTAACTTACAGCCGTAATCACATCTCGTACATCTGCCCAATCAACGACGCACTCTTCACTTAACCCCCATATTCGGACTTTGCCATCTATAGACCCACTGATGAAGTAGTTTTTATCAACTGGGTTGGCTTGGATGCAAGTCACTGTTCCATTTATACAAGAGACAAACCCATAATTACGTTTAGATCATAACAAAAATATAGACTGGTGCAAATTTTTGAACTAGTTCAAAAGAGGAATGCCAAAGGTGAGGAAGGACCTTAAATGCTTACCATAGTCATTGTGACGGAAGACACCCATGCATTGATCACAGCCAATTTGCCACAAGCGAACCGTTTTGTCCATTGAAGACGACAACAGAATCTGCAACCAAGCATTTTTTATCAGCTCTCTTAAAGATTACATACATAATATATAGGATACATTGCAAGCAAAGAAGAAGAAAAGTAAGGAATCTTTATGTTGAACTCACATTTGAATCAGACCAAGCCAAATCCAAGACATCATTGGTATGACCAAAGAATTCTTGCAGTGGTGATCCCTCAATCCGAAGGACCTTGTTTGGAAGAGCCACGAAGGATATATTTGACTTTTTCCTCCATGAACAAGAGATTTCTTGTTTCACTTTGCTAGTAGAGGTAGTGTCTTCTTCAGTGAAGCAAATGCTGGATGTATCCATTGATATAACACGCCATACTCGAACTACACCATCTTCACCACCACTTGCTACATACTGGCCATTAGGACTAAACTTCATAGTCCAGATTAAGCCTTCATGAGCTCTAATCTCTTGTCCTAAGTACAAGGCACTCAATTCCATCCACCTCTTTTTGTTCTGCTTTACATTTATTCTGCGAGTTTTGCTCATCTCTGATCTATTCAATTTTGATCGCATTTTCCCTCCAATTGTTCTTCTGCTCTTCGCAAAGAGCTTCCACCAGCCCTTCATTTTCTTTTTGCCCATATCGAAGGGACCAAATTGACATTCTTCTGATGCCTCAGCTTCTCTGGGTCTGTGCTCTTCACCTGAAGAAGATGACTCACACGCCTTCCTTTTATGTTCATCAAACAAGACGTTTGCTTCGGGAGAGGAACTGAAGAAACTTGATACTGCGCCTTCGCTCTCCATTATCCTTTCAAGTTCCAGGGCGTTGACCTCTTGAGGGCAAACGTCTAAAGAAGAATCGGCAAAACCCATTTCTTGGATAAAACGTTGCCGTCTTTCCTTCACACTTTGAGGCTTGTTCACCCAAATTTCATAGCCAAGCTTGTCACTACCCAAGTCTTCGTCTAGAACAGAGTGTTGAGGTGGCAGAAAATCTGCTGAGTCGAAGAATATTTCAGTACCTGCTTCATCGGGTTTAAGCATATCGTGTCCTCAGAGACAAAGCCTCCTGTTCCACACGAAATTATCAATTCCAACACTTTTTCCCCCCAACTATCAATCAACAGCTAATAATCTCTTAAATACCAAAAACCAGCCCGAACCCCAATTGTTGTCCGAAAGTTTCTCGCTGATTATGCGAAACTAGCTCAATATAAAAATGTTACAAAAGCAGAGAGGGCCAAGTACGAGGAACCAACTAGAAGCTCAACAAAGACAGCCAATGACAAGGGTTTTTCGCATGTTCTAAACCTGAAGAAGGATACCAATAATAAAGCAAAAGAAATATTAATTAACTAATTCCCGGACCTCGATAGACTATTGAATTGAATAATGAAATAGTAGTAGTGAACACTGGCTAACCTTTTTGGGTGTGGAGGGCTTCAACGCTGAGCAATAACAAAATCAAACATTATCACCGACCCTCCCGTTTTAGCGGCTATTGCAAGAAGTCAGGGGTCAAATTCACACCCAATATTAAAACACCCCCGAAAGTCTTCAAGTGCTCTGTATCGAACCCAGAACAGTTAAATGAGTGCCACGAGTAGGGAAGAAGAGAAATTGGCGGAGGAAGGAAAGGTGAAGGCGAAGAGGAGGATGTGTCTCTCAGAAATCAAACCAGTGTTCAGGTAACATATATGTCGGCCAGAGGACAACTTTAGAGTTTGTCTCGAGATCTGAATTTTGGGATTGAGGATTGTGAAGCGCACGAGCGACAAACACGAGCGGCGCGGCCCGGGAAACAAGAAGCTATGCTGCTGTTTCTGCCTCCGCAACCACCCTACGGTTTTTAGCTTTTCATGTTCTGTAATCTCTCCCACCTATATAATACAAACGAGACAACTAATCAGGAGGGATTCAGTGTGTGAGGCTAGCTAATTAATTATTTAATTATTGCTCCGCTCGTAGTACTATCATTTCGATTCAGCGAATCAAATCCGCTTTACATCAAATTCAGAGACGAGAAAGCGTAAAAAGAATAAATAAAAAGATCCCGGCTTTAAAAACAGGACATCCATTTCGAATGCTAGCAATTAAAAGCGGCATTAATGGTAATGACTTTAAAAGCCACAGGGGTCCGTGAGATGCTTGTAAAGAAGGCAAAAAAAAGCAGGGGATAATAGTAGCACAAGTAGCGAAGATTACAGCTAAGTAGAGAGCATGATACCGTTTGTTCCCGCGAAAGCGATGACTCGAAACTCTAGAAGGGCTACGAGTGGCAGGTGTCCACTCGGAACAACACATAGGGTTTCTTATTACAGCAATACACCAACTAACTCTTGCTCTGTATTCAGTCCAGATTTAATTTGATTGGGTTTCGCGCTTTCAGTGTTTGTCTGGTTGGGGCTTCTCGGTCTCGAAGTATTTCCTTTTCAGAATGGGTAAAAATGTGTGTGGCATTTTGGCTTCTGGTTGGCATTTAATCCGAGGGAGAAATTAAAGAGAAGGCCTTGATGTTGGAGGTAAGGTCATGAATTTGCATATAACTCAGCTTCCCATTTTAATGACATTGAAAGGGCCTTTCTTTCTTACCACTTTCTATCACGGAGAACTATAAGATTATCTCTCCCTTTCTGAAAAAATGTTTCAGAAAAAAGGAAATTTCTTTAAATCGGGGTTTGTCCTTGTGGGTGGATTTTTTAGCAATAAGCTACGAGTAGAAACTCGCTTGGGGGAACTGAAACTAGTTTACATAGAGAAGTCCCTCTTCTCCAAGATCTCTGCCTTGGATCCATCACGAGGGGACTCGTTGCCAGGGGAAAGGGACGACCAACTTGTACGGCGGGACTCCATCTTTCACAAGTTGAAAAAAACTAAAAATGTAAAACTTGAGGGATGAATTTTATCCAAGTTAGGCTAATTATGTTGGTAAGATGAGATTAAGAAGAATACAAATGGGAACGAAAAGATTGCGGTTCAGAAGGAAGAGAGTGGATATCATTATCAGGAGGAAGGAAGGAAGCTTCCAAATAACTCCGACAGTGGCACCGTTTAGAACCGTTGATATGATGTCTGGAATCGGCAAGACTTGGATGCTTTTTTTTTTGTCCTTTGTGTTTTTAAAAAAAAAACACAAAATCAAATTTCTGACAAGAATATTTGTAAGGTGGCACACAGTACAGCTTAAAATAGACCATTTTTAAACACGTCGCCGTGAACGTGATCTATATAAATGATAAGATTCTCACTGGTTGCTCAATTCCCCTCTGTTGAGTTCTTACAATTTTTTTTTAAATGATATTAGTTGATGATTAGTTAAATAGATAGGACATCCTCAACAAATTGCGAATCAAACGAGCAAAATCTGTAATGGATATGTCAGAATTTTCATTAAAAAAAACAAATTGCACCTAAGTACCCAACTTCTTTAGAATCTTAAAATCTTAACATACTTGCCAGAATTCTTAGAAAAACTCTTTTTATATATCCACATTTTTTGTGGTAATTATACCGTAAGCAACAGATAAACTTCCCTGATAATATCTGAGGAAAGAAATAGGCAAAACCAGGACAAAAATGTTATTGCATGGACAAATTATAAATCAAAAGAACACAAACAAACGCACGCACATGGATTGAATTGAATAAAGGCTACGTTGCGAGAGTTGAAGGGCAGATCAAGAATAAATAATAGGATATGCAACAGTACCATCTGTAAATAATATTTGGATGTGGGTTTGGTGAACCAATTGATTTTTCTATACTCTGCTTTGGGTCGCATTCACTCTGTTATTCTGCTTTCTCAACAGGAAAAGGATGAGAACGAAAATATTATACTGTGATCCCAAAATAATTTAACTAACTTTCTGGAGATTTCACTTTCGTCTCTGTTCTAAAACAGCGATTTCATTCCATGAAAAAAGAGCGATAGACAGATCACTCAGGTAACAGACACAGTAAACATCGTTGTGTACAGCGACTTCCCAACTGTTTGCTATTTTCAAAACAACGACTTCCACTGAATTCAACACCTTAACATTACCCTTTATTGATTCTGAATAAAAAAAAAACACTCAGTGTGGTCAGACGTCATTAATTCAGAATAAAATATAAAGACTTGAAAGCTAAACTTAAAGTTATGACGTAATTGTAATGGTCATTCATCTGCTTTAGTCTCCAAAGCCTCGTCTCGTAGAGGATATAGTGAGGCTTTTTTTCGACATTTCAATTCTGATTTCAGAATCCTCATTTAAAAAGATCCCTCCAATAATTCTGTATACTAAAAGCCTTCCATAGTCTTCCCCAGAAATATTTAAATTAACGTAGATGGAGACAGATCTAACAGAAAATGAATGCAAATCCATTCATTGCCCGAAAAATAACATTTCCAAAAGAAGTAAAATTTCAATCTATCTTCCAGGCACACATGGATGAATGGAGATCGGGGGTCATATTCTGAAAAGAGAGGTCATGATGAGTAAGCTTTCAATGCGACATTATAATGAGAAAATTAAGCGCACCAATCAACATTAATCACAGGGATTGTCACTGGTGGAAAATGGGCAATCGAAATCCCCATTTTTAAACCGGTCAATGCGCAGACGGTTTTAAAAAAATGAGCGGTGGCATTTTTGTAAATAAAATGAAATATTCACACCGTATTTACTCATGAACGATGTGAAAATATTTAGTCCGGTTTAGATGTTTACTTTCTACAGCGGATGTTATAGAGACCGATGTGGAAATATTTTGTCCGGTTTAGATTTTTACTTTCTACAGCGTATTTATATTGACCGAGGTGGAAATATATAGTCCGGTGTCTGTTTTATAAAAAAATTAAATGTTTACACCGGTTTTAAAATTAACCAATTTAAATATAAACACCCGGTGCAGGATAGAGGGGAAACTGCTTCCGATAGAATTTGAAAGACATTACGAAGGACAGGATAGAGGGGAAGTGCGACTCGTTTGAAAGACATTACGAAGGACAGGATAGAGGGGAAACTGCTTCCGATAGAATTTGACAGAAACTGGAACCCAACTGGTGAACACAGGACAAAGTACGTAAGTTTTATTAGCCTCCTAGCACGCAACAAGCCTAGCATCACCTATTTGACTTGGGATGCTGTGGATGATCGCGTGAAGAATCAAATTTGGGACACTATCCGGGTATAGGAACTATCTAATATTGCATGCAGAGCAATACCAAATACACAACTGTTTGTTGATTACTCTGCTTTCAATGGCAAACATTGCAGCTCACTTACGATGTGCCCAACAATGAGTTCTTGAAGAAGAAGAAGACGTTGTCTTATTGCTGTGAGCGTTGGAGGGCATTCAAGACACAACTAGCTCGTCAGTATCTGCATGGACAGGACAGAAGTGGTCATCCTCAACCTTCTCCATGCAGCAAGTATCAATTCATTGACGAAGCTGCGTGGGAACAATTTGTTAGGAATCGGACCACGCCAGTAGCAATGGTGAGTGTATCCTTTTGTATGTGGTTGCAGAAAACGTATCAGAGTATCATATGTATTGATTTTAAATACTTCATGTCTTGTAGGAAAAAAGAGCAAAAGCGATTGAATACGCCCTCAAGAATGATTGCCCCCACACAATGTCTTAAGGGGGTTACGCGAAGGCAAAAAGAGAGTTGTTGGGGGCCAAGAGGAAGAGGTTAAAAGAAAATGCTGGGTCGGATCCTAGTGTTCTTCTTGACCCCCCCTCTCCAATACGTCGCGAAGAAAAATGGTTGTACGCTCGCCAAAGAAAGAGCAGAGCTTTTACAAGCGACAATGCTCGCATGATTGCTGAAAAAATTGTAAGCACTACTTGCATTATTTTGTGATAGTAGACTATATATAATTATATCATTTTTCTTATGTTTGTTGTTCTTTCCATGTTATAGAGTGATCTTAAACAACAAGAGTCCCATGGATCCTTCAAGTCAGATGGTAGGAATGACATCTTGACTGTTGCCACTGGGAAACAAGAACATGGGGGCCGTGTCAGGGGAGTTGGAAGAGGTGTGGGTATAAGAGATTACTTTGGAGCATCTCAAATACGTTCCCCACATGTGGTGCCGAGGGCAGAGTTGGCATCCTTACTCTCCACCATAAGGGCAGAGGCTAAGGAAGAGGCTTGGATAGAGGCTAGGGCACAAGCAAAAGCTTCAATTGAGGCGCGATTACAAGAGGGGTTCGCAAAGATGAAGGAAGAAATGTTGTCCATGATGACATCAAGGCAGCAAGAGCCAACTGATCCCCTCCCGCCCTCAACTGCAGTCCGTCAAAGCACTAAGGGGAGTTGTTGCTTGCCGCTGTCAGAGGATGCAGAACATTGTGATCTATATGTTGAGGATCCTCTTAGACGCTTAGTGGCACGTGGCTCCATCCATAGCCTAGGGGCAACTACTGTTCACCACGTCCAAATTCAGGCCGATCAATTAAGGGTGACAGTTGAAGCCGTGCTAATTAGAGATGCTCTTGTCCCAATTCCCACTGATGAGGTGAAGACAGTGAGCCAAGCAAAAGGGACTTTCATATTGTGGCCAAAGCATCTTGTTTCGGATCACGTCGCCTCATCCCCCGACCAACTTCCCACCCTTCCCGCTTTGAATGCCATGCAACGTGTGATCCTAATGGCATATGACAAAACGTTCCATGTGGACGCGTTGCCTATGGATTCAGTTGTGGGCGACATGGGGGCACCGGTCTTCCTGGACCATGCGGACGTCAAATCTCTGATCACTCCCAAGGAAGAACTGACCTCCGGCTGCATCCAAGTGTTTTTGATGTAAGTATAATTTAAATGTAAATATATGTAATAACAAAGTTCAAGTCTTACAACTAATGTCGTGCATGCATTGCCTGTAGGTACATGCAAGCTGAGTTGGTTTCCTCCAAGGGCAAACAAAAAAAGTTCGGATTCCTATGCCCACTTCAGATTTATGCTAAAGGGACCTCTCAATCTTCGAGGCTTGCATACATTTCACAGAGGCTCGGTGAAACTGATATTGATTGTTTCTTGGCACCATATATGTATGAGTAAGAATAATAATGTTTCATTTTATTTTATATATACTAGTTTTGTAGTTGCTTAATTATAATACTCATTCTCTTTTAACTAATCTCTACAGCAATCATTGGCAACTTGTCATCCTATGTAAGCATAGCTATAAAGTTTTCTTCTTATGCTCCCTCCATTACAAGCCCTCGGTGGATGTCAGGAAGATCATGAACACGTACGTGAGTTCTCTTCTATACACAATGATCTGTGTCATAAATGGGTTACTAACTTGTTAACTTTGGTCATAGGGCTATGAGGACATTCGCAGTTGCAAGGGGCCTTAAGCACGCTAATTTGGTGAGGGACCCTGAATGGATCACACCGATGGTAATAAAAGTATATATATATTAGGTGTTAGCTAGGTTCCCCGTTTTGATGATGAGAAATAATTTTTATCTTGTTAACATTACAGAGTCGAAGGCAACCCAGAGAAAGCAACTTGTGCGGCTTCTACATAGTCAGACACATGGTCAATATTATCTTGGCAAATAGGATTGACCTAACTGGGGAGGTAAAATTGTATTTTGAATGATTTCGTATTTCTTAATTGTCAATCTAATCTAAATTAGTAATGCCTTAATTTCTTTGATTTTGATTTCATATTTCAGATGTTTGAACAACCTGATCCATTTCCTGACCAAGATATTGAGGACCTGCGTAATCGGTGGGCAGAGTTTTTTGTTCAAATCCTTCATTCTCAATAGTATTTGTCTTTCACTGAATACATTTTTCTGTTCAAATTGTAGCATTTTTGCATTGAGTTTTATTCAATGAATAATATAATGAGCAATTGAATTATATATGTCTCTGGCATCTTGAACTGATGATGATCGATGATTGAGTCATATATTACATTTGGGCAGTTTACTTCTGAAGCTTCAGGCCAACGAAATCTATCAAATATAAATTTAATAACATCTACATCGGAGGTATATACCCACCGGTGTAGTAAGAACATATAAATTAAATTTAATAACATCTACACCGTCCCAATATTCAACCGGTGTTAAAAATTGAACAATCTACACCGTCCCAATATTCCAACCGGTGTAGATGTTAAAACATAATACACCGGATGTAAATGTGAACCGCTTTAACATGAAGACCGGTGTAACAAAGTATACATTCTACACACCGTCCCATATTTAACCGGTGTTAACATTTGAACAATCTACACCGTCCTAATATTGACCGGTGTAGATGTTAAAAATAATACACCGGATGTAAATGTGAACCGATTTAAAATGTAGACCGGTGTCAAAAATTATACATTCTACACCGGTTTGAGGACCGGTGTAGAATTTCTGACTTTTTACACGGTCCGTTTCTACACGTGTGTGCGATATTGAATGCCATTTTTAACCGGTGTTGAAATGCTTTTTTTCAGCTGTGTGTAAATAAATAATTAATCGCTGGATTGGCTAACAGATATTGCGTGTGTGGCCATATATTCATAAACGTAGCCAACCTGATTGCTGTTGCGGATCTCAATTATATACATCGGAGAGCTTCAAATTGCACATGCAATATTGTTTCTCGTGCGATTCTCATTCCACATATAGGCTTTGTGGCCCACAAAACTAGCATCATTCTGCAGAACTCGCGGGAAAAAATCTGAAGTGGGTGGTCATGTTTAACGATTCCGCCGGGATCTTGCTGAATAGTTACTGTGATGGAGAGAAAATGGTTGAAGTGGGTGGGTGATGATGCCAGGTTTAAAAAATCTGAAGGTCACGATTAATGATTCCCCCGGGATCTTGCTGAATAGTTACTGTGATGGAGAGAAAATGGTTGAAGTGGGTGGGTGATGATGCCAGGTGTTTTGTTGTAATAATACAAAAAAGGAATGGGAAACTATAATAAGTTAAGGAAGCTATATGTATCCATGCACATGGCTGCTGGGGGAATGGAATAGAAGAGAAGACAGTGCCAAAAGAAAACACAAATTTGCAGATGCTATTGATTAAGAAAATGGGATATTGGTCAAAAGGAGGAAAAGTAGGATTTTGAGATGGGGATGGGGATGAAGGTGATGTTAAATATATAGTAATAGAAGAAGGGAAAGAAATACACGTCTTTTCAAGAGTGTGTAACAAACTTGCCTTTAACGGGGCCAATTTGAACATTTTAAGACATTATTGAAGATCGTTCTCGTGTTGAAGTGGGGCTTTCAACTGTTTGTATGGAGACTTGGAGAATTTGGAAAGGGAAGCTAATAAGAGGTGTAAATAAAGGGATGGGAAGCAATGTCCTGATAAAAAGGAAAAATGTCAGAAGGGAGCAAAGCACAACGTAATAGGTTGTCAAATAAAGAGCTTGTCAAATCATGGTCCCTCCGTGTGTCTGGCACCACAAGTCTTTTTAAGTGCTTTTGGTAAGCTGCCTTGTTCATATGAGGTGGTAATAGTGTTATTGTCAATCACTCACGAGCTCGCATTCTTTCTTGACCGTTTTACTTTAATGCGAGGAAGGGCGAAGATGGAAACATACTGGTTTTGAACAGTGCGTTTACTTACTCCATTAGAATAAAGCTATTGAGTTGGTTTTCTTATTTGAAAAATGGTCCATAGAAAAGTGCTGGAGGTATCCCCTTGAACTTCAGAGAGAGCTTCTCAGCATTACATGTTCAAATACCGCCCAAGAAGATGCAAGGGGAGAAGCTCTATATATGGTGAATCCTGTACAGATAAGAATTCAAATTAGGGACATGGAGCCCAATAGTAACAAAGTTTAAAAACAAAAAAACATAAAAGCCCATAGTGTTAAAAGAGAGAGAGAGAGAGAGGGCCAATGGCTAGCCCGCCCAATTCATGCCCGGCCGAAGTCCCCTGGGTTAATGAGAGGGCTAGAAAGTTTGTACCCTTCAAGCCTACATCACCAAACAATATTGGGTCCTGGACCAAGCCCAGCCCAAAATAGTACGATGTCTTGTTTGTTTGTTTCTCAGTTCCTTCACTTGGCATTGTATTATTGGGAGAACCACACTCAGAAGCTAGTAGTTAAAATTGGGGAACCTAATACCTTATAAGGCCTCTCTTTAAAGGAAGTTTATTTAATGTGAAACTCATGACAATATATTCGATGTTCTCAGCAGCTCTATACTATGTCATTTTACTTGACCTCTGTCAGGTTAGAATCTCTCTTAGATAATCCTCTCCGATTACGCGACTCACAATGAAAATACTATTGAAAGAGGCATAAGCCTGTAAGAGGATCACATCCCAAGAGCGCACTGTAAAAAGTGTGCTAATAAAACTAATGATATATAGAGAACCGATTGAATGATGATCTATTATGGAAAGAAAGTAATGAATAATTTTCAGAATTATTCATGATCGAGAGTGCGTGTGGTTTGAGGTTAAAAGGGTATGGATTAAAAAGAAGTAAAGTGTGCATGAAAATAATGAAAGGGGGATGGCGAGTGGAGGATATATATATATATATATATATATATATATATATATATATATAGTCTGTGTGTGTGTGAGAATGGTGTGGATGAGGTTACTCATATGCCACGCCCACTCCCTACCTAATTCCATTCACTCGTTCATGCTCTCTGCTATCCATCAATATAATAACCCATTCATTTACGCTAACCATGTAGCTACTGTGCCCCTCCTTTCATCATCCTCATCCAAATTCTTGCACCTACGCATCTCACCATCCATTACTTCCCCCCTGAACATCACAGCCACTTATTTGCATTATCAGGTTTTATATATAATAATAATAATAATCCACCCACGCCCTTATGAATGCCAGTTACTTATATGATTATTTGTGGTTTGTTTCAACAAACGATACATTCTATATGCACCACTTGCCACTAATGATCCATGATGAGAAAGTAAATACTCAACAGGTTTTGATACATGTACACCGCGACACTTGGCACTTGGCACTTGGCTCTTTAGGGGAAGGGGAAGGGGTCCCAATCTGTGAGGATGGAAAAGTAATGCCTGGCTGAGCGACGACAGACTTTAATTTGCCTAATATAGAACGCAGCTCTCCCATGCGGCTTTCGCTTTTTCCTCTAATCAATCAATCAATCTTCCTCTGGCCCCTGTTTCCGTCTAGTTAAATCATTGAAAGTAAGAATAGAGGATTTCAACCCATGACCCCTTAGCTCACTAAAAGCTACTCCATGTGTAGTGCCAACAATTATGGTTTGACAATTCTTCTAGTGAACCAAGAGGTTTTGAGTTCAAATTCATTTTGAAGTATTTAACATGGTGCTATCAATGAATGTCTAGTGTTAGCACGGTGATGAATGGTAGCTTTTTTAAAAAAAAAAATATGCACACCATTTCTTCAGCATTCCTCAAACATATATTTATTTTCAGTTTGGTCCTCAATTAGATCTTGTAAAGTACTATCATGATTATTTTTGCCTTCTTGGTAAATAAGCTTCCAGAGTGGTCCTTTACTAAAACTCCCCCTTACGTTGATTTGTTTTGTAGTCTAGTTAAGCTAATTAATTGAAGCACAAGCAAATCAAAGGGAATATATATGAAGATAAAGCAATGGTCAAGTATACTTTTCTCTGTCTCGTATGGTAGCACCCAGCCCAGGGACTTGACAGCCTGTCCTCCCCCATGATGCCCATGCCCCCGCTCCCCCCCCCCCTCTCTCTCTCATGGAATGTCCCCCTAAAATCCAATCCCTCTCACATCGCCTTCTTGTTTTTTGTTTTTTCCTACTTCCTACTCACCCTCTGTGTCGTACATTCAAAATTCTTTTCCTATATGTTCTTGTTGTGTTTTGGCATTTTCCCTTCAATTATATGGATGAACTACTAAAATTAGGCTTGTTCGGTACAAAAAAGAAATGATTTCAAGAATACAATGTATAAACAGTTACTTTTAAATAAAAATTATAACTCTATTAATCAAACCAAACCACACCGAGGGGGTGGGAACACCACGTCTAATTTTTTGATAATGGAGATGGAATTTTCTTTATTTTTTTAATAAAAGAAGAGAGAAGAACCTCATTATATCCGGCAAAATAAGGACGGAGCTGCTTCTGTGGGCCCGTCTAGAAAAAAGAACACCTTCAGCTCTCGGGATGATTATTATCCAGAGGTGGGCCTTGGTTAAAGATAGACGGACACAGTTTTAAGGAATGAGAAGCCCGCATGAATGGAAGGGTTGCACGTGTGGGGCATGAAAACCAAAGAGACGTCAATCTCAAAAACACAGGAGCTGCCTTTGTTTTTTATTTTTGAAATCGGGTCAATCTGATAGCGATCATCCCCGTCTTCGTATTCATATATTTCTTGCTCGACCCCGGGCACATCTGTTATAGATAATTAGATATGTCTCCGCCCGTATTATTTGGAGCCCAGAAATATTGCATTATTATTCATATTATTAGAACTTTAAGAAATAAAACCTTCGGGGGAAGCTCCTAATAAATGGGTTGCTCCTGGTAACGTGAAATGTCCATCCCGGTCATGCACGCAGACGCCCTTGTATTATCTCTCACCTTCGCCCACACGCAACTTGCAGATCTCCTTGCCCACTTACTCTTATTATTATTACCAACCACACAAACTTGCTCTTCCAGTTAATGCCGCCATAAAATCAGGCAACATTATTTCCCAAAAGAAATCTCGATCATGCTTGGCGCCCCAAATACCTAACTCTCCCATTTCATTTTATTGCTTCCCTTTCAACCAAATTAAATGGCCTCCTCCCCCCCCCCCCCCCTCAAGGTTATGAATCACCTAATTAACCAAGATTTAAAATAAAGAATGGAGGGTGGGCATTGTGGATGGCCTAAACTCCTTTTCCAGAGGCATTGTATGCCGTAGGGATTGGAGTGGTCAAACGTGGAATGGACCTGACCCGTATTTCTTTTTCCGTCGGGATTCCCGTCCTTTTCACCCCTTTCCTCCAAACACCAAAAAGCTCACAATACAGTCAGCGAACTCAACTCCTCCTAGCATTTTGCGCCACCCTGTCTACTCTCTCTCTCAACCTTTCATTTCTTTTTTATCCCAAAGCAATACTCGATTCAGCTCCCGTCTCTTTCCAGTTAACTCCGGAATCTCATCGTTCAACGTACTGTATTCCCTCGAGCATCAATCAATTGCTTTTTCCCCCCACACGTTTCCAAATGAATTGCACAAGAACAAACGGCCTTTTGTAAACGGTATAGATACAGTCCAAGTTGAATGTTTACTACTAGTGCAGAGCATATTAAATCAGAACGTTCTCCGTTTTACATGGGCTTCAGAGTTATAATTCATAGAAGGAATGTACCACTTGAAAGTCAGGAAGTTCTCATGGATTGTGTCTAAAGGAAAGAAAATCTTTCTCTTCAATTTCCGTTGTGATATGATATATCACCCACACCTTCACAGTGCAGAAGAGGGTTAAAAAGCTCCCAGAAAAGAAAAATCTAATCTGAGGACAGAGGAGAACGAGCTAACAATGAATTTCACTTTTCAGTTTGACTATTCACTAACAAAAATTCGTTTCAATTACAACCTTCTCTTTTTTCTTTTATCTTTGTTTCTTCTCGAATAAGAAGACATGTAAAAGGGGATACTGATCAAAAGGGCATGAGGTGGGTGGCCTTGGTCTGGTAGCACGAGAGGCATGATTTGGAGTTAACCCGGAAAATCTTGAGCAAATCGGCGCACATTTGACGAACTCCCGGAGAACAATTGCTCTGCATCAGAAGCAGAATCTTGGTCAAACCGTTCGCCTTCGTCACCACTTCCTGCGCCTTCTGATGACGAAATAGATAACACACGCTCCAAAGTATAGTCACTGCGTGCTCCGTTGCGACATTTGACACTTTCATGACCTTCTGCAATATCGACGCCACGCAATTTGGGTCCTCGCAAATCAACAACCTTCCTTCCTTGGTCGTCGACACCGTTTCCAGCAGATTCAGTACATTCTCGGTGATGGAAACGCTCCACTTCGACTCCGAAAGCAATTCCGATAATTTCTTCACAGCTCCGAGATGGATCAATTTCGCCTTGTTTCGTTTCGGCGTTGAGATTGCCACCAGGCAGGATAAGCCGTTCTCGATTAGCATCGCATCTTTGTCTGATGTCATTTTAAGCAATTCATGAATTAGGCCTTCCTTCTCAGCGATCAAGATTTTCGATTCAACGTCCGCAGCGGCGAATTTCAAAACCTTAGCCGACGCAATTTTCGAATCAGAGCTGCCTCGTTGAAGAACAAGAAGTAGAGAAGCTAAACAATTGCCTTCCTGGCTCTTCACAATCGAATGCTTCAATGTCTCATCGTCTTTTGCTTTATTCAGGACCAAATCCAAAGCCTTGACAACTTTCTCAAGAAATTCAACGCTCCGAGCAATTCCGCCATCGACATTGTCGAGGTAACCAACGAGCAAAGGCACTAATCCCTCTATGTTGGCTAGGAATTCCCGGTTCTCTTCGGATTCTCCGGCAAAGGATAGAATTCCAGAGAGGGAGCACGAAGGGTTCCCGCTCTTGCCCTCCAAATCTCGGACAGTGGCGACGAGTTGGTCTGGGGACGGGACCGATTTGGCAGCCGGGGAGTCGGCAGATTCGATTCGGTGTCGAACGGAGTCAGTCCAGATCTGGATAAGCCTCTGGAGAGTAAGGTTAGGGACAAATTCCTTGGATTGGAGTACCTGCATGGTGGCAGGGCAGGTGTTGTTGCCGTCGTCGAGCCAGCGCTGGATACTGGAACGATCGTATGTTACTCCGGTGCAGAGGCTGACGGGGGATTTCATGACATCGAGCGATATCGGGCACCTAAAGAAGCTAGGAATTGTGACGCACAGATCATCTCTCACCATAGTGACGTCCGTTTGGATTCAGAGAAACTGTGAGAAAATCTGGCAAACAGGAGAAGAAGTGGGGAGGCAGTGGAGGAAGCGGAGGAGACAAGGAAAAGAACCCGGGGGCGTGCGTGGGGGAGTGAGTGGGGACTTAAAAGAAGAGGGAACCGTTTAGACATCATTAGTTCATTAGATCTGGACGGTCCAAAATATTTTTAGAAAATTCAGACTTAATTTTTTAATTAATATTTTAGATAAAAAAAATATTCTTTTAAAAAATTATAGTTAAGAGATTATATTTATTTTATATCTTATACTTGTTAAAATATTTTTTTGAAAGAAATAAAAAAAAAATTAGATCTTAACCGTCCACAGATCAGACAGTGTAGATCTGTTGAGCTTGAGCAAGGGTGGTCGTGGTTTTGAAGAGCACCGAAACGCATTCTAAAGAAGAGAGAGACCAGAGGGGAGTGAAAGATAAGTAAGTCAAAGGTACGGTGACGTCATACCCACAGTCGTCGTTTTATTCGGATTTGTTATTAATGGTTAATTAATTGTTAACAAGTCAGATTTATGAGTAAAGTTTCGCGTATTCGGATTGGGTCGAACTTCTTAGCCTACAAGTTATTTAAAATCTCTGTGAAATTAATTCGCACTAAACCACTCTAATTTGTTTTGGCAACCTTAACACGTACTATAAATATGATATAATTAGCATGAAAAAAAATTATTGGACGGAGGTATAAGAATGGTATAATTAGTTAAAACAAGAATATGATATGATATACAGATTAATGTAAATAAGTTTGAAAGTAATTCGAGGGAAGGAGGAGTGGGGGCACACGTGGATGATTGGATGGGTATGAGAGGGTATGATGGCGGAGGATGAAAACGTGGGGGTGGTGGGCACCCATAAGCAATCCATAGCTCCTCACTTTTGGCATATGTACCCAATTTCCTTGTGCTCGGTCGCACCCGATCATTCCCTCACTTAGAGATAATATATTTAAATTATAAAGAAATATAATTGTATCTGTTATAATAATAGTAAATTCTTTCAATAGGTGAGAAGTCTTGTGTTTTATTATAGTATAGTTAATTTTATCATTTTATAATTCGAATATATTGTTTTTAATTTTTTTAAAATTATTTAATTATATCAAAAATTATAATTAATTATCTTTTATGAGACTCACTGCAATTCTCAACAAAGAAATAAGGGTATAATAGCGCCGAAAGCGGCGTTGGGCAAAAGATGAAGGTGGGGGGAGATGCCACGATGAAGAGGGGAAACCGATTTTACCCAGCGTGTGCCTGCGTAATTAATGATGTTAGTCGAGTTTAAAGGATGGGTGAGGTGGACAAATCAAAAACCCAAGTTTGACGCAACAAAATGGGGAGAGAGCACGTTGGTATGGGAAATAAAAGGCACTGTCCCTATGGGGAAGTAGAAGCTAATTTTAAAATAGGGGAAGTGAGGGGAGGTCATAATAAGGAAAATAGGGGAAGGCAGAGAGCAAAAGAAGGGAAGTAGTAATAAATAATAAGAGGTGAAAAAGCAGGGAGATGGGAAGAAAAGGGCACGAGTGGGGAGATTGAGCAATAGTGGAACGGCATCTCCAATATCTAAATCTCATGAACTCCACTTTCTAATTTGGCGGGGTTCTCCACCACCCGCCTCTTGCTACTCTCTCCACCATACCCAACCCCATTTTGGCTCTTGCCTCCCCCCACCCGTCCTTCCTTACTCCAACAAATTGTACCCTTCACAATATGTTCAAATTTATGGCTGTTTTGATTTATATGTGTTCTAATAAACCTCAGTACCAAGACGATCTTTTCGAGGTCAAAAGCAGCTGTTGGGCGAAGTTCTCACAAGAGATGGAATTTCACTGGGATGAAGCTGCGGCGTCGAATCAAATCAGAATTTTGAAATAAAGTAGTGTGGCAGAGAGAAAGAAAAGTGGGACCAGTTGTGGCGGGGAAATAAGACTTCTGGCTCTCTGCAGATTAAAAAACGAGGCAAGTTGTTGCTAAAGGCGGTGCTGCATCCGTATCTTAGTCAATTGCTTACACGTTTAATATACATAAGGCTACCTTGGTCAATTAGCCTCTCTTAAACAACGCAGCCCATCCCGCCACACGACCAATTTTAACGTGGAAGCCGAGACGAGACCCATTGCAGGGAGTACTTGTGGACCAAGTCAACATAACAGTATCAGTCCATCTTTGCTCCTCAACCCTTACTTACTTTACGACGTTGCTCATCAACGTCCTGAAAGGTTCATATTATTACTCTCGATTGCTACTAACATGGATTCTTGCCCCCCAAGGACCCTTCAAATAAAATCAGACCATCCATGCGTACTGAAAAAAACACTTCCTAAGATATCTTACCTAATTTGACTATGAGTAGCTAACAAACTCCTCATATGTTTTGGCACATAAAGGGCCAAATCTGCTCCATAATATAGCAAAAGCAATCTTTGACCGGTTGACGTGGCCTACACTATTTTGTCTTTGCCACCTGCTCTATCGCCATACCATCCTAACTTGGATCTTCTCTCTCTCTCTCTGTTTTTCTTTTCCTTCAACAGAATCCTCTCTCCAGAGGTAATTACCAGGAACGAACCACCCTCACCCTTATTTCGAAACAGTGCATCGATCGTGATTTGGGATCGGGTATACTTCAATTTTTGCATCGGGATTTCAATTCCATACATAAAAGTACTATATAAAGTTTATTTCAATTTCCTAACCCGATAAGACACGCATCCCATAACGTACGTGTATCCCGTATTTCGAGACGTACTTGGGTTGGTGGGTTGAATGAAGTCAATAATACTAGGAGAATGACAGCTAATTATTAGAGGAGGAGCAGGGATTGTGTTGTGCACGTGTTACTGTTTTTACATTATAGTATCAAATAATGTATGTGTATGCCAACAAGCGAAATGACTCCAACGAGAATAATAATGAACAAATGGTCATGCCAAGGGCGGTCCCTTCTCAATTGCCATAATTCACCTGTGAGAGTGATGAACCCCAACATCCATCCGTGTAACACCATTATGTTTTATAATTCCATGGGTAACCGCACGCTCCCATGATTTTGTTCCAGTAGTCACCCACTCGGAAAACAACATAAAATCAAAATCCCAAGGACGCACACACTGGAACTGGCGCTGGACTTTTACTGTACTATTTTCATCCATCTTTATTCCTCGGTTTAATTAGATGATTTATTCGAAATAAACAAAATATTAGATGATAATTTAACCATCCATTCATGTTACTGGATCCAATCTGGAAGAGTCAATGATTGTAGGCTTTTTCTCAAGTTAGGGGAAATTACGTACAACTATACAAGAAAGTGAAATAGCATAGACATCGGACCTCTCTAAGAATTAAAAAATCATATTCATAGACACGCCCAAACACGAGGACCCTGTCTCCACAAAAATCTACACAAGGTTCCTTCCGAGTCTCAAATATTTGACCGTCTTCTCTGGTACGAGTACGAACCAAAAGCTGAATCCATTGGTGTAAATCAGAAAAAGGTTTACCCATCGTCTCATTCGCTCGCCACCACACGTTTCTTCAAACTTTCTCGATTATCCCACCCCCTTTGGCGCGGCTCCCTTGTCATGGTCGGTGGACGATTCCCAGAACAAGATATGTATGTACCGTTCCATGATTCATTAGACCTAATAAACAGCAAAAGATAAGCATGTGAAGGCAACAGCTTGTGATATTTGTTAGGTGGATTCTCCACGTATATCGTGGGGTCCTTTCTTAGCCTACCGTCAAATCTATTAACAGCACATCGTCTTTTTAATCCATTCATGCTTCGTTCAAGTAGGACCACCCTGAGCTCTGTGTTTTATGGCTTTGGTACCATGATTGTTGGGTTGGATATCTAATGGTCTATTCATTAAAACTCCATTTCATCTACAATGCATGTGTGCATCGTGGAGCTTCTTTAACTTTTTTATATTATTATTTTTGGGGGATGGATCGTGTTCTGTGTATGCGTAGCATGCAAGGCAATAGCCGTAAAATTCAAAGAGTTGACACTCTTTTGACATCGTATAGGAAGATGAGTCTTAAATGGGGTGGCTATTTGCTAATAACGCCTCTGATTGAAAGCATAATCTGCCATGGAAAAGCTTCACCAAAGAAAGAAAAGCCGGGGAAAACAGAAGGCATGTATCGCTGAGACAGGAATTATAATCCCCATGCCCATGCAGAGCCTGAACCCAAAGGCCAAGGGGTCAATCTATATCCCTAATTGCTAATCAATGAACCATGCACAGTTCTGAGCTTTTAGATACCGAGAGAAGCATGGGTCCACCTCAATACTCTGACCCTTACCCTGACATTTCATTTAATTCTCCTCTGCTTCAAGTTGGAGCATGCGCTTTTCTGATTTTCTTTCAACCCCCTCTTTTTCTTTCATATATCTGGTTAAAGTCTCCCTCAAAAGCTTTGCACCCAGAAAAAATCATCATCAAGATAAAACGCAACTCGAGTTGTTTTAAGTTTAACTCTGGATAATTCAAAGAACAACAGAAACAGGGGAGTGGTATATATTATTCTTTCGTACTCGTATATACCAGTGAATAGTTGAAAGAGGAACATTAGGTATTACGATAAAAACGATTAAAAACATCAACTTATGTTGTTATTGTCAGAAGTACACTGGAAAGAGATAGAGGGTAGAGTGTAGGGTATGGCGAAGTGGATATGGGAGTGGTTTACTAACTATGGGTGGTGCAGCAGTAAGAAGTAGCTGCTGAATCAAGTCTTGAAGTAGGGGAATGGGTTAAGAGGGAGAGAGAATGAGAGAAACTTTGATGGAGGCTACAAAAAGTTTGTGTAGCAAAGGAACAAGCTTTGCCTTAATGGAAGGGTCTCATTCTCAACTATGCATCCTTGTTTACTGGGCCATTAATGCCCAGTGGGTCCACACATTCACCTAACCACACACAAAAAATGACATACCACGAACCCTCTCTGCTTCATTCACCTCTTTCTCTTCCGTCCCTCTGCCTTTCTTGGCATTCCACCTAGCACCCTATACTAAATAACGAATCACCCTCTCCTTTTCCTTTTTCCTTCTAAATACAATTTCATCTTTTTATTTTTTGTTCTCTTATAATTATCATTCCCTTCCATATAAACCCATCCCAAAAAAGCTTTCCTCAGGCTTTTCAACTTTCTGCTCCCAACATCATCTCTACTTGGAGAAGCAACCGAATTCTTTTTGAGTTTTGACTCAATCTCCTTTCTCTCTTCTTCTCCCAAATCTGATGCAACCGATTCTCCACTGAATTGCCCATGTTTCTTGGTGTTCCAATCCCACTTCATTTCCCTGGGAAGATAGTCATACATATCAACTTCATCCTTTTCACTTGCTAGACTCTGCACGCTCATCAGAGACTCTCACATAATGGGTTTATGCAGGAGACACCTAGTTCTAGTTCTGTGTCTGCTCTTGTTCATCAGCGTATTTGGTCATTGCCATGGCTCAAGAAACACAAACGTCTTCAAGGTCAAGCCAAAGCCTCAACACTCTGGTCACTTTCTTGGGTTCTTGCCGAGGAGGCTGCCCGTACCTTACTCTTCTCCTTCAAGGAAACACAATGACATTGGCCTAAGAAGCTGGAGATCGCCGTAAACTTACAGAGAAGAAAAGTTTTGGGAAAATGGGGGCGACTTGAGTGATTTTACTTTTCTTTCATAAAGAAAGAAGGGAATTAACAGAAGTATATGGAGCTAGCTAGCAACAAAAGGTTAATTCAGTGTTGGTAGTGTGTTTGTTATTGATCCTGTTCTTTCGTTGAAGGGGATGTAGTGATGGGTATGATCTTTTAGCCTTCTTTCTCTTTTTTTACTGAAAGGATGAAATGAATATGTTAAATCTGTATTTTTTCTTTCTTTTTCTTTTTGGGGAGTGTGAATCCTTGAATATAGACAATGTTAATAGCCTGGCAGAATCCCAAGTTATCAGGTTTTGAACATGCTTCTGATGTATATGAGATGACAAGAAATTCCAGTTATGCATAAAGTAGCACACATGCCCGTTCGGTTCCTGTATTTCTTCTGTTCTTTTATGTAATCTCCGTATCAATCTTTCTTTTGGGACAAAACAGTCAAGTAAACAATAGGTAATAGGACACGTCCATTGCAAAATCAGTATGTCTTTAATCTGCTCTCCTGTTGAAATTCTTTCTATTCACACTAATTTAGCAAGATAATTCATTTTAAGGATTAATCATGAGATTAGTAAGCGGTCAACTTAGAAGTGGCCTGGAAAAGTGGAAAGAGCAGAGAAGTTGGGGAAATATGAGTAAAGACTGGCACTAAATCAGGAAACCTAACTCGTTTGAAATTGCTTGCATAGAAGAACGAGTCCTGTGCCGTTGAATTCGTAAGCTGATCTCATTCTCTTCTTGAGAGGTTGCGTGCTATACCACTTTCTTCATCTAAATAAATAACTATAAAATAATGTACACAACTTTACGTTTAGCTTACTGAATGTCTGAAACCTGACTTCTTCTCCCATTCAAATCTTTGAAGACGATGATTTCAGAAACAGTAACTCAAGTCTTACTTTTTATCTTCAGTCCCAATGGGATTTACTACAAGGAAGGTGTAGACAAATGGGTACTTTTATTTTTTTAAAAATACTTGGAAAATATAATCCCAGAGAGTTTATATATATTGTATAGTGACATGTTGCAATGGCCTCCAAACCATCTAACTTTCTGATGGAAACTTGGGAAAAGAAAAGAAAAAATATTTCAGTCACTGTTTTTGGTGTGACACGAAAAGCTAGACAGTCTGAAAAAAATATTATTCTCCCAGTTGTCCACCATTTTCGTTCCCCCAAACATGGCGTCTCTGTGGATAACATTTTAAGGACAAGCTGAATATTTAATGGCTCCTTAGTCCAAACCATCATATATAATAGAAGATAAACTACGATTACAATAAGCAGCTTACAACACTGCCCCCCTCAGAATTGACAATCAAAGAGTAATATCAGCAATGGGGTTGGAGGTCACCTTTTTCTTGTTTTTAAATTCCAAACGGAAGTTTCGGCCTAATTACTTTATATATGATGCAGAAATAATGTCTACGGAATCTTTGAAATCCAGTTCTGGAGAATGAAAATACTCTTAATTTGTTCTGATTTATGCTCTAATTTATGAATAATTCTCGTTCAAATTTTCACTTGAAGCACTTTGAAAAGAAGATTCCCTCAAGTTCCCTATTTCAAGGCCGAAAAGTAGCAGTGTGGCATCAGTGGAGGCCTGAAAAGTTTCTAGAGACTATATTAGGGGATTAAGAAATGGAGTTTGAATGGTGTCTTGTTGCTGTTTGGGTTTGGAGGAGAAGAGCTGCAAAACTCCAACTCTGCTTTATTTAAAATGATGGCAATCATGGCTTCCCCAAACCTAAGACGCATGCTTTCCCCACGTTTGTCGTTTAAAGAAGGTGAATAACTGTGCATTCAATGGCTGTTATATTATTACTTGATTGAGCATCTTTAATCTTTTCTCAAAAAGGGGGATGATGTTATATTCTTAATTCCTTTCTCACCCACATGATTATCTTTAGGAATTAGGAAATGAATATATTAGTATAATTTTTGTCTTCGGAATCAGATAACAGGTCTCCAACTCAAACGTTTTGAAATTCTTTATGGGATTTTTTAACATCATTCTAAGATTTACTTATTTCAAATTAAAATTTAGTGACTTAAAATTGGAGTAATTTTTTTTAACATAATGGTATCCTTTTGTATGAGACAATTTTATTTAAGGTACTGTTAGACACTAAATATATATATATTTTTTAATAAAAATTTAAACATTAATTTACCTATAATTGCCTTTTAGTAAATTGGAGTAATTTATTGATCATACTCCTACTTCAAGTGACATATTTTAGGCTAAAATGAGAAGTTAACTGTTGTAGGCCCATCAATGGATGGAGAAAGACATGTTTGGGTGGGATAAAAAGGTTTCAATAATGAGAATGAATATTGGTCCGAGTGGTAAGCGGCTCGGTATCACTTAAGCGAGGTCTCGAGTTCGAGCCTTGGCGTACGCAGAAAATCCCCGTTGGGAGACTCACCCACCATAGCTAGGTGCGCGACGCGGGTCGGATCCAGATGTAGTCGGGGCAAAGCTCCGGTGAACTGGGTGGGTAATTAAAAAACAAAAATAATGAGAATGAATAATGTACCCAAACAAAAATAATGAGAATGAATACACTTTCCATAAGTGAATCGGTAACTGCCCACATACAGAAGCAGTTGTTGAGAGAATCATAATGTATTTTTTTTTTGTTACAAAAATCATAATGTATTTGACCCTGATCCAATGATTTCAACACCTTATTGGGTTATATTCTTTGTACGATTTGTAACTGTGCCTCTTTTCCCCGTTTTTACCCACCCTACAAAACGCAGGCGAATTGATGACTTATATCTCTCTAGGGTTAAAGGGTAATTTTGTATTAAAATTTTTTATTTAAAAGTGTTAGTAGCCGAAAGTTTTTTAGGTAATGTCACTTCAAGAGCCTACAAAACATAGTAACATTATTCTAACTATTATCTAAAATTAAATTTTTATTATAAATTAAGTAATATGTTGATGTAACATATTATATTATATCTATATTATCTTTTATTTTTTATTAAGGTACATATTTACTTTAGAAATTTTCATTCGGGAGTACTGGGTATTTAAAAGTTTTTTTAGGTTCAATATTGTCCTAACTGTTATTCAAGTTTAATTTGAATGTTAGTTTGACTAAATATAAGTTGAGAAAAAAAATGAAGTAGATGACATGTGTACTGATTAACTTAACATATTTCGTCAAATTGAATATGGATAATAGTCAGGGGATATTGAAAAAAAAAATTCTAGATACCCAGTACTCATAAATAAAAACTTACAGAAAAAATTTGTACATTAATCTAAAAGAAAAGATGATATGAATGTCATATGGTATGTAATGTCAATATATTAATCAATTAGCGGTCAAACTTAACTTAAGGTAATGGTCAAGGCGATATTACTATATTTTGTGAACTTTTAGGACATTACTCTAAAAAAAAATTTTCCGACAACCTACGCTCGTAGTTAGAAACTTCTATGACAATTATCCTTTAGCCCTATCTCCATAAGTGCAAAAGTGAAAAAGTCAATTTGATTTGTTTAGTTTTCGTAATAATAATTAGACAGAAAATTCTTGTTTTTTTAATGAAATAATAGGGTTTCAATACATGCTGCCTTGAATTGAAAATACTGTAAAAGGAAACTTGCGTTAGAAAAATAAAATTATGTGATCATATATAACAAGGCTGATCAATTATCATTAAGATATCATTTGGTATAAATAATTTGGGAGGAAGAGGGGAGGAGGGAAGGGAAATTTGGAGGAGAGAAATAATATTTTTATTTTATCATACTAACATGCTCATAATTTTTTAATATCCCAACATTAACTATATATTATATTTTATTAAAATATTCTATAAAATAATATAAGGATAAATTTGTCTATATATAAATATTTTTTCTCTCCTCTCTTCTTGAACCAAACAAAATAACATTAAAATCCCTACTCTCCTCTCCTCTCCTTTGATATTAATCTAAATAAGATAATAATATAATCTCTCATCTTCCTTTCCTTTCCCTTCCCTTCATTCAAATCCCTCCCCTCCCCTCTTATCTATTGAGCCAAACACACCCTAGGTGATAAAAGATGTGGGCTTATATACAATCAACATTTGCCATGCAGAAATAGGAAAGGATCCTTTTATCAAAAAAAAAAAAAGAAGGAAAGGATCCATGTAAATGGCTCCTATATTCTGCAAACCAAAAAAATAAGCAACGAAATCAATACTTCTTGCAGCATGGTTTCACTCTGCAGCACCCATTTTCCTTCGTTTCAAAATGAACAATGCCATCTGTGATGTGCTTCTGACTTGAAACGGCTCGTAATGTTGATGCCCAAGAACGATAGAATGTTTCTGCAGCTTCAGTGGAGAAACCATTATCGCTAATGTCATACAATTGCAAGTGCTTTGCCATAGCAATAGCAGTTGAAAGTTGTTCAATGAATTTGCAATCAGGAGATGAAGAGTTTCTTTGATACGAATCAGCAAAACTGTCATCAATTCCAGAAGCACCGCCTCCGACTCTAGCCGCCAGACTATCTTCACTGTCAGCAACTTCGAGCTGAAGGTAGTCAGTGTTAAGAACACAAAGGGGCTCTTCATTATCAGCCACTATCATGGGTAAATCCTCCTTACGAGTCTCTACAATTTGTGAGGGTCCTTCAGCTGAGAAATCGAGTTGTAAGGGGTGAAGTTCATTCGGAACAGCATTACTAGAAAGATTAAGCTCCTCCAGGTAGTTGTTCTCTGACACAAACGACATAAGCATCAAACAAAAATAGTTTCAGAAGAATGAAAGATTAAGCTCCTCCAGGTAGTTGTTCTCTGACACAAACGACATAAGCATCAAACAAAAATAGTTTCAGAAGAATGAAAGATTAAGCTCCTCCAGGTAGTTGTTCTCTGACACAAACGACATAAGCATCAAACAAAAATAGTTTCAGAAGAATGAAAGATTAAGCTCCTCCAGGTAGTTGTTCTCTGACACAAACGACATGAGCATCAAACAAAGATAGTTTCAGAAGAATGAACTAACACCCAGATACGTTTTGCTGGCGTATCGTCTACCTGCTAGTGCCTCTGTTATGCGAAGAATTCCGGCAAGCCCAAGCTGACATTTTCTAAGGACCAAAACTCTTAGGCAGCACTGTGGACTCATGAGAAGAGAAGATAGACAATCCCTTCCCTGCGTTTATTATAGATATCAGAACTTACTACGCTTGCAAGGCAATACAATTTACCTGGTAAAGAAATTGCAAGAGCAGCTAGATTCTAAAATACGGAATGCCAAAGCGATATATGTGCATTCTATGAGTACAAGCAGTATGAGTCCAAAGTTATAAGCAACAAACCTCGGGCGTAATAGGATTTCCTTGCAGATTAAGCTCTAGCATAGAACAGAATAAATTAAAACTGGTGTTTAAAACATAATTGGATATGAGCTGACAATATGACAGATCAAGTTTCACAAGCTCTCGAGTCCCTCTGGACAATGATTCTACTAATTGCATTGCCCCTTCCTGCAAAAAATATCCCTCTCCAGTCAGAGGAGCCAATGAGATATGCATGCTACAATTTGCAGGTGTCAAGGATATCAATCAACAACCGACAATCATATGAGCACATAGCAAGAAATCAACTCCACTCACAGTTCCAATGCCGGTGCTTCCGAGCATCATTCCTGACAAATTTGTACTCCCAGCTAGCTTGCACAGGGAATCAACAACAGGTTTGCCTAGTTTTAAACCACTTAAGTTCAGCTCAGAAAACCTTCAATAAAAAAATGCAATTTAATTTAACTTAATTTCTGTATATCAAAATAATGCAATTTAAATAAAATGCTACCTAGGTACCATACGTCTAAATCTAATTAGATCTACCTTTTCATTGTAGAAAGCTTGGCGAGTAGATTAACAATAGCATTTCCAGCTACAGGACTGTTGTATCCTGTCAAAGATAGACTTCCCATTAAATAAAATAACTTATATTGGGGGGATTCGAGGATACATGTTAGATTCGTGATACCTATACAAAGCTGAGCAAGTGCAGAGTTAGAGTCCAATGCATCAGCAATCTTTTGGATAGTTCTGGTTGTGATATGACAGTTCTCCACATTCAAGCTACAGAGAACTACAAAAGTAACAAAGCAGAACACATGTAAATAGAAGTACAAGTTTCTACTGCATGTATCTACAGCATGCACAATCGAGACCGCAAGAGTATTTGTCAGAAGCATATGCTCGACGTAGAGTTTTCCGTAGTTCATAATGAATTGGCCATAAAATCAGAGTGTCCAACGGCAGGCCATGTTTCCGAGGATTACTGAGAAGGTCATGCAGCAAACCTGTGCATTTTGCTAAGACTGTTGAAAGGTAAGACCCACATGCATCAGTAAGACGGTTCCCAGAAATGTTCAGCACTTCCAGTCGAGCAAATACTGCCGGGCATTCACAAATCTGATAGAACAAGGGCATACTTAACGTATTAGCAAATTGATGCTTCATGTTGGCATTAATCAAGAATTTCGTTCGTTGGAATATTCTTGCATTATTCTGCTTTGAAAATGATTATGGCCTTATTTGGGAGCAAGGCCGTTGGAGGCCGCTGATATTTCATTTATTCAGAGATTGGAGACGTCCGTATTCAAATTCTTTCGTACAAATCACAAATCTCAGGCGTATGCCTATATACTTGATCAAAGATAAAGCCATTTGTTGTTTAGACCTTCATATCTCAAATCTCATTAGAGTCCATGCTAGTCACAAAGCAGTGAGAAGGTCGAAATGGTCGCAAGTTACCTGAAATAAAGCAGTAGGGCCGAACTTGTTGCAATGCAAATCTAGAGTCAAGCCCCCATAAGTTTGTCCTGATTCAGAGAACACCTTCTGAAGTTTCTCCATCGTCCCATTTCCTAAGATGTAGCGATCCAATGTAAAGCAAAAAATAATTCTATCAATTGCACTCACAATAATTTTCTTTTCCTTTTGTCAACAGTGAAGCATTACATTTCCGCACAAAATACAGATGAGAACTATAGAGCAGTAACCAACGAAAAAGGGCTACAATCCAGCAAGATGTACCTAACAAATTATGAGAGAGGTCAAGCATGGCAAATGTTTTGTGCGAATGCAGTGCATTTAACAGCGGCGTCACCGACAAATCTTGCAAGTCACAATCAGACACAATGATCTCATCATCTGACACCTGATTGACAAAATAATAAGAAGCCACAATTAATTAAAGGGAAAAAACCCAATCAAACCTCTGAAAAAGAAAATGAATATCCGTTCCTGTGAATGAGAGCGCTAGCACAGCTGAATTCCTTCTTTACCTCTAAATTGTAAAGCTTCTTGAGTACCTTCATGTTTGCTACCTCAGACAACTCCTTGCAGCTATCCATGTACATTTTTATAAGACGCTTTTGAACCCATCCTGTGAATAATAAAAATTAACTGTTTCTCTCACTTGAATATATACGGTCATTACAGTGAAAAAATGGCATTAGATGTCAATACAGATCCTACAAAGGAATAAACACCTGATTTATCTGAGGATTCGTTAGCATGCACTTCTCTCTTATACCAACGCTTACATAAAGTGCAAGATCAATGTATGCTAAATGACAATGATCTAGATTAAATTTAATCCACCGACGGTTATAGTATTTCAATCGGCTTCATGATTGAAGTGTTTGTGAGCATCACATTTGTGGCACACTGTAGGAGAGAACAGCTTTTGGCAGTCCTCTACGAGTATTTTCTTCTCTTTTTTAATTTTCCCGTGTGCGTGTGTGAAAGTTGAGGATGGTAGAATGATTCCACAGCGACATCGTCGAATGAACATAAAGCAGTTGTATCGCATACCAACAATAGAAGCTTCAACGACGTCATTTCCCAGATGTTCCTTGAAATTTTCGACAGTTTCCGGGGATTCTATATATCTTCCGGCACATTTCAAGTGTTGAACAACGGGCAACAAACCTACTCGTATAAATTTTATATTAGTACAAGACAATCAATCAAACTGAAAGAAAAGTTGGAAACAACAATGACAGAAAAAGAAAAAGAAAAAGAAAGAGAGAAAAGAAAAGGCTGATGAGGTAAATGTATGGAAGCAGATGGTAAGAGAGTTGGATATCATCGGTACAGTCAAGAAAGACTTCGCTGGGAAAATATTGATATATAGATTCAAACTTCGTAAGCATCCAACTATGACAGACAAAAAGGCTTTTAAGATTGGAAAACTCTACCTTCTGATTTTTTCTCTATGGGAAGTTGCAGATAGTATAAGCACGCAACTTCGGCCTTCAAAGACTCAATATTCAACTGAGCATCAACAATGCATGAAGTTGCTTCCACATGAATAAAGTCATCTTCAATCTTAAATGTAATATACTGCTGCAAGTAGAAAACAAAAGGAGCAGAGTTTTAGAAAATATCATTAGCAACAAAATGAGCGCGACTGTTTGGTGAAAGCACGAATCTTAAATATATTATAATTCAAGCCGTATCTCAGTAGAACTCACGTAATTTTCAGAATCATGCAAAACAGGACGGGTAACATCATGTTGCAACAATCTCCCAGAAATATTCGTATCGCATTTAGAACTACCAGCAAAATCAGGCTCAGCAATCATATCATTGCTCAAAGATCTCGAACGTCTGACAGCTATGCTATCTCTATGAGGACTCATGCGTTTGAAAGAACTACTGCTATCCTCAACATTAATTGCACAATTGGTTCCACACAGCATGTCAACCTGCCAACTCAAAAAGGCAGAGGATCCACACGCTGAGTAAAATTATATTTAAGTAGCACTAATTCAAACTACAAGGAATACTTTAGAGATTCGTTACCTGAAGCTTACCAGCAGGACCGACACTTCTCGCACTCTTAGCTGCAATCAGACAAGTCAATCTATACTCAGTATGGTATAATGTAGTTCAAGGTTCAACACACCTAACGATAATACTCACTCGCATCACAAGTGGCGGCATCCTCCAATAGGCCCCGATGATCCTTTCTGTTTAAACACTCCATCTCATCATCAGAAAGGATTATACGGATGCGCTTACGGCCAACAACCGTCTGATGATTACTGGTAGGATTTGGATCGCTTTCGGGTGACTGCTCAGTTTGTTTGGGAGAGTTGCTTGGACTTTCTATATGACCTGTTATTTTTCTAGATGAACTTCTAATGGACTGAAAGAGAGAAGCCAGAGGCGCATCTTCATTCCACTCTTCTTCAGCACTTGTATTTTTTGATCTATATGATGTCTTGGGGGAGGAGAATGCATCAGACCCACTATCCGACAAATAAAAATTTGCTTCTGTGTCAGTCTCAGAGCAGTAGTCCTCTGGCATGTCTTTTGTTTCAGGCTGTTTCTCTATTGACTTCTTCAGCTTATCAATTAGATTTTTCAACCGCCTATAAAGGATCAGAATCGATCAATGATAATTGAAGAGATGCAACAAAAATTCACATGACAGTTGAAAAAACATAAAATGATCTACTCTAGCAGATTGCTAGATATAGGCCTGCAAATTTTGCAATGTTAAAATGAGTCCATGTCTCCATGAATAAATTTATGTGCAAGTCCAATAGTCTATAGTCTACATAAGGATCATCAACATATGTGAATTAGATACCTGGTCTCATTCTCATCATCAAATCTCATCATGTTACTATAGTGCATATTCTCCAGAGCAGAAAGCTGCACTGAATGAAGGTTAGCTTCAACAGCAATCCTACAATATCATGTAAGCAAAGGAACACACGTCAGAAAAACCATGAAAAGCTAGCCAACAAGGATACGCATTTATAAACGACTCTACAGCATCCATAACATAGCAAAACAGGATCGCATGAGCCAGGGTAAATCTATGCGTTGAACTCTCAATGTATCTCAAGATTCTCACTTTAATAGTTCATCGATTCAATTATAAAGCAAGAATCTCAACGTGCATCTAAGGGTGAGAAACAGAACGGTCCTCTATTCTTGTAAGCTTGAAATTTCCATGGAATCGCTACATCTGATAGCTGAGTTTATAAGAGCAGTAACTGCTGGAATTTTGAATAAACCTTAGAGGTAGACGGAGGAGACCAGGTTACAGTCATGGGACGAAGATTGTTCGGTACAATCTGTACTCTGCTAAACCATTTAAGCAAGGAGAAAAAACTGCATGATGAGAACATCCTTTAACACCTCTCAAGAAAAGAGGCAAACAGCAAAATCTCTCAAATAATACACCGACAATATGTCGGTCATGGCTTACATGATTTAAGAATTCTTAGATTTATCAAAAGAAGAGGGGAAAACCAGCGTATTTAACATAAACTTGACTCCTTAGAGAATCCATTATATTTATAAATCAATTTCTCACTCAATACGCTGTATTCCTTTCATTTAACATAATCATCATTAGCAGCAAAGCATAAGAGTCAATAAATCAATCAGCATGCGCATAATAAACAATGGCGGTATGCATATTCCGTCATACCACTTTTATCTCAATGGAAAATACAAGGAATGCTAGGTTGGAGGCTCTAATTCACATATCACTTTCAGATGAAAACTTAAAGCGAAAAAAATGATGACAACATACTCAATGATTATGTAACAATATCAAGCTTACCTCTAAGTTACCAATAATTCTGTACGTTTCTAAACTTTTTGTGTACCATTTAATTGCTTTATTGAATTCCCTGAGCTTCTGGTATGATTCTCCCACAGCCATATATGAATCAGCTAGCTTTTCCTTGTCACAAAGTTCACGGACTATTTCCTTCTTCTTCTTTGCAAATTTGCAATGCTAAACATGTCACATAAAAAATGATAATTCAGTACTTGCTAATCGTATCTTCAAAAGGCCTCTGCATTCTCCACATAGTACTAACACGCAGCCAAGTTATTTAAATGGAAAGGAACTAGGAGCTGGAGAGCAACACAGATTCATGATATAAACATATATGATAACTGATGAGGCTAGGACAAGTGCTTCACTAATCACAATATTAGTGCATAATCAAATAATCTTCCACTTATTCTTGGCAGTAAATTTAAGCATATGCATTCCAATTTTAGCTTGATGATGCTTTAGCTAATTGAGAAGGGAAAGAACCAAAGTTATGCATAATTATTCATGAGGAAGTGCAGGAAGCACCACCTCCTGAAAGAAACATACGGAAAGCATACCAATGTAACTTTATTCTTAGGCATGACAAAAGGGAGTACTAAAGGTTCAACAGAAAACCTGCTAAGAAGGAACAGAACCATACAGCTTAGTCATCTGTCTTTTAAAAATGATGACTGAAAATATTACAAAGATAACGCATTTTTATTTAAACTGAAACATTAATTGGTGTGGTGAAGATAAGTGTTTGATGAGAGGTTTTAAACATGCTTGGCCTCATCAACAATTCGATGTTGAAAAATTTTTAGGGGAACAATCATTTCAAGACAAACATATTTGTAATATCGATCTAATAAAATGATGGCTCATGCACAAACATATTTATAATAGCTACCTTCTCCCACGCAAAAATTATGCCCAATTTCTCGAGGAGGCAGTCAATGGATTTATTTAGCAGCAGCAGATGTTTCCGCTCATGTGGGGTGCCTCTTGCAGTGGCCACATCTCTTTCAAGCTTTTTGAGGTTCTGCTCTTCTATCTTTAATTCATCCATTACCTTGATAGCTTCATTTACAATTTTGATATTTTGATGAATTTGCCTGACCAAAGCATCCTCATCTTCCAGGGACTTTGCCCGAAGCAGAGCCTTTTTGTAACACGAAAGGGCTTCCTCATACTTCTGAGTCCTGTAATTCACTTCACCAAGATTAATATAGCCCTTTGCTTCCCCTTGACGATGGCCAATTCGATTACAAATCTGAATGTCCCTCTCAATATTATTTCTAGCTTTATTCCAATTTCTCAGTTCCATATACACATTTCCAAGGTTATGATGCAGCCTGCTGCGCCCATCATCATCTCTGCTGACCTCTTCTTCATCGCAAATCTTAAGTCCTCGGCTTAGGATTTTCTTAGCCTCTTGCAAGTTATCAAGTTCCATTTCAAGCATACCTCTATTGTTGTGTGCATCAATATATTCCTTTACATGGGAAGAGTAACTAGTTGGCGGGTTCTCCTTAATAATCTGTGCCAGTTCCATAGCGGACTTAAAATACTTTTTGGCATTTCGTATTGAGTTGTGGTCATGCTCTGATCTTGAAAATAGTTCATAGTAAGTACGACCCAGTTGGGTGCTGGCTCTTTGCTGCTCAACAAGGTCATTAGCATCCCTAGCAAGCTCCAAATGCTTTTTCTACAAGAGAAGGGAAGAGGGGAAAAAATTGGTTATCTAAAGAAATAATCGTGTTCGACTGTTAATGTTTTCAATGAAATTTATGTTCTTTTAAAAAAACACACACACACCAATATGGATACTCGATTCTAGAAGAGAGGAAATACGATATCTTATAGCGTAGAAACTGATAAACTCCTGGAGTGAACTTAATAATTAAAGAGCCTGATTAAGTAAGCCTTTATGCCGCTAGATAAATTATGGGTGTTCAACAAATTTTACTTTTGCATAATAATTACATCTCCCATTTGTCATCTAGATACACTGAACCTAAAATTTCAGAGAGAAGAAACACCCTACACTAAAATCAAATAACAATCATTGACGTGAGGAGTGAAATGGTGATATGCGAGCAAACCCGCCAGCCAACCCGAGATCGATCGTACCTGATAAGTAAGAGCATCAGTGAAATGCTCAAGTCGAAGGTAGATCTCTCCAAGAGACTGACAAGTTGGGAGCAAATGCTTCTCAGGCAAATACTTGAGGGAAATATCATGATCTATACGAAGCCATTTGAGGGCCTCAACGTATTCTCCTCTGTTCTTCAACAAATCTCCGCTCACGTTGGCCCACCGCGCCTCCTCCCGCCGATTCCCCACGGCCTTGGCATTCCGGTAAGCTGTCTTCGCCGCCTTCAGGTGGCCATCCTCTCCCGACATATTTTGATTTCTGAGATTACTAAAAAGACAATAACAATGGTGTTGGCGACTCTTTACTCTAAAATTTGAATCTTTCTACAGTTCGGATTCCAAATCTGAAACTTGGTTCTAGCGTTCCGTTCCATAGCAGATAGACGAGTTGCTCGTTCGCGGCTTCGCCTTCAATAATTCCCGCCAAAAACATGTTATTTTATCCTTTCTTATTTCTATTTAGAGATATATTTTTATTTTTCAGCTTTGGCTAGAGCAGTAATATAAAGGAAAAACTGCCGAAAAAGGAAAGAAATAAAAGAGATAATACATATTTTGAAGGTGTTTTTTTCTTTTAGAAATATAATCTTACTTTTGAGGATATGGTAATCATACAATAACAGATGGTTATAATTTTCTACAGTCTATAAACTTTAATAACATAAAGTCTAAAAGAACATATAATTTGAAGGTAACCAATAGGAGTTGGTCTGAATGATAAGTGGCTTAGTATCGTTTAAACGAGGTTTTGAGTTCGAGTTTTAGCGTATGCAAAAAAAATCCGTTGGAAGATTCACCTACTATAGCCAGGTGCGTGATGCGGATCGAATTTAGATGTAGTCGGGATAAAATTCTGATAAATTAAGTGAACAACAACAAAAAATTTGAAGGTAAGAAAAACACATAATTTAATTTAATTTTTATCCTTCGTATCTCCGACGAAAAAAATTTTTAAGTACTTAAATTTCGGTAGCTATGTGATGATTGGATTAGTTTATTTTTATAAAAAGTTTTTTTTCTTCTAATTGATTGTCAAGTTTTCCAAACACACCCTGAACGTAACTTGAGAAAAAGTGGATTTTAAATATCAAGAAAATTTTAAATTTTGATAATAAGAATTAATTAGGGATAAGTCTTTTTTTTTTTTTTTGCCAAAAGAAGATAAGATATAAAATTTTACTGATTAATTAATTTGTCATCAGAAAAATAATTTTTTTTGCAAGTTATTTGGAATATTTTATTCATAATTATAATTATAATTTATTATTTATGATGTAATTGTTAATCAAACACACAAATAATTTTATATCATTAAACCGGAGTCATAAAAAATTAAAATCATTTTATCTCATCATAAAATTTTAACAATTATGATGTAGCCTCCACTAAGCATTATCAAGTCATATATAATATGATCATTAAATACTGATTTGTGAGGATCCCATCAGAGTAATCAATCAGACCCTTTCCAGTACCACTCCCTATGATTGTATCACGATTTTACAAGGGGAAGATTGTTTTTCCCTTTATGACACAAATTATTATACATTTCATATCAATTTTCATATAATACAAAACAAAACAAATGCAAAGTTTAAAATCATTTGTAGCGTATTAATTCCCAGTTCCAACCTCTTTGCTTTTGCATGTTTTGGTCAACAGTCAAAAACAAATTGACCGGATAGATTGTACGCAGCATAACTAAGCACCATGCAGCTTTGAATCTCTACTTCCTCTTTCTGTGCATAACTCCTTTCAATTCCTGGATTGCTGCTAAGACCCCATGACTTACATTAGGAACCTATGCCCATAAAATTCATCAAATGATAGACGCTCCTCTGCAACATTTTGGAAATATTTCAGTACTAAATACATCTCCATGGGAACTTCAGCTAATTGATATTGATGATGATGAAGCAATGTGCATGACCTGGATTTAAGCACAGGAGTCTAGAACACATATCAAGACAGTCAGGGTCTAATGCTGAAAGGATTCGCTGAGAAAATGGAAGACATGTGCAGGATCTGATATTCTTCAACAGCTGAACTCAGTAATATAGGTTAACTGTAACCAAAGAGAACAAATTTTGATATATACACAGTCTAAAGTTAAGAGTGTTACCTGTACATTATTCCTTCCATTGAAGGGTGGATAGCCGTTTAGAAGCTCGAAAAGAATGGCACCAACGCTCCACATGTCTGCCTTTAGTTATTAATTAAACTCTTCAGTCAGTTTATTTATTATGAATTCCACACGCACGCACATGCGCACACAGCTCATACCTTATCATCATATTTCTGGAATTGAAGAACTTCAGGAGCCATGTATAATGGAGACCCACAAACGATCTCGGCATATTCACCCTGACGCAATGTTCTATTCATATATGGAAGGAAATTGAGTTATCAAGTAAGTCGAAGTAACAAAATGGAAAAAAGGAAAATATAAAAACTGTCTTCTATTTCAAATTCACTCCCCTAAACCGATAACTACCTTGATAGACCAAAATCAGCAATCTTAAGCACTGAATCATCCCCTTGGCTTGATAACAAAATGTTCTGGTCAAACAATGGCCCAAAGCAAGCAAGTTTGTTTCTAGTCTCAGAAGTACATTCACTATAACTAAGCTTGATAACAAATGTAGACATGCTGAAGCAAAAATCACTTGTAACTAAATTGACATAAACCACATTAGAATTTTTTTGCTTTTATGTTTTTGAATGTGCATCACGTCAGTAAATATAAATTTTACCTCTGGCTTCAGGTCCCTGTGAATGATACCCCGATAGTGCAATATTTTTAAAGCAGAGCCTGCATCACAACAGTCAACCGTGATAATCCGAAGCTCATATGAACCATCACAAAAGAAAAGTTCAATATAATAAAATTGAAGATAAGTTACGAAGATGCTGCGTGAATTTTCTAGCAATTTGTTGTTGAACTCTCCCATGGCGCTGAATGTAAGAAGCCAAGTTTCCTCCAGCACAAAACTCCAGGACCAGGTATACACATCCATCTTCCTATTCTCAAAGACAACAAACTTAAATTAAGCTGGGAATAAAGCAAACCATGTAATGATTAGACTTATTATCATTTTACTACAGTTCCATAACATATGTCTTAACGCCTGCGAATACTGCATCCTTAAGGTTCGGTACAGAAAAGAGATGAACCCGTCCATTTAGGGCCTAGACGTATAGGAACACTTCAATTTAAGAAGGAAAACTAGTTCATGACACGAGTATGTCAAGTTGTACACCCAGTAAAGTTGCGAGAAACAGAGAGGAGAAAGGGAGGCAACTCATTATCTCTAGCCAACACTGCGAACTACCTGAGTAGACATATGAGGTTGACAATCTGAACCGTGACAAACGAAACAAATATAGCAATATAGTTCTCTCTTAATCCCCTTTGAAGTCGTGGGAACTACATGCAATGCACCCTGTAGTTGCGGATTTGCGTCGACATATTAGCTCTAACTGAGTCCCATTGGACACGTCTCTCTAGTTAGTCTTGAATCACAATTGCAATTTGTATAATTCTTAGTCATCAAGTTGTTAGCTAACTGATATTGTCACTCGCGTAGGTTTGTGTGGCAAAGAATTATCTTTTTCTCTACACTTCATTACAGATAAACAAGAAAAGTAAAAAAAAAAAAAGCAAAAGCAAAAGCAAAACGATTTGCTGGCAGTCCAGTGCAAATCAACGATTTGATCAAGAAACCACAAATAGGGAAACAGGGGGGAGCTGCCGGAGACCGAAATTAACAGAAGAGGACGAAAACTCCACAAGCCTCAGCCATGGATCAACCTCTTGCAAATATAAAGTTTGCACGGTATCTCAGTTCTCGTAGCGTTGAAAGTTTGAAAATTAATAGAATGGGGAGGCTGATGAACCTGTAAAACGTCAAGAAGGCGAATTATATTAGGGTGGTCGACGGAGGATAAGAAATTGATTCCGAAATCAAAGCTGCTCTTGAGGCGTCGATTGAGGCTGGAAAGGCAAACTTGTTTCACTGCCACTTCATCGCCACTCAATACGTGCTCGGCTCTCCACACTGTGGAGAAAGAACCTTCCCCTATCTTCGTCTTCAGAACATAGTCTCCTACCCTGACGTTTTTGGAGGTAATGAAGTTGGTTTTGGATTCCATGTTTGATGCAACCCCGCCATCTATGGCAGTATAGCACCGTATTACGAATTTCTAGGAATTGTGTCGAATGTTCAAATGAGTCTCTTCGCCCCCTGCTATCATACACGTGGCATCTGCCATGACTCTGACATTTTTTCTTGGAGGATCTGCACTGCATTGACCTAGTTTTTTTTTATATAACTCACCACTAAAACCAGACAGAGCCGAGAGAGTTTATAAAAACTTGAGAAGATTATCTATTAAAAAATATATCACAATAATAACGAAAATTAAACTCATATATATATAATATATAAATTTATATTTATGATATATAAACTCATATTTATAATATATAAATTTATTTTTTATTATATATATCAATTTTTATTAATATTTCTAATTTTTTTTACTCTAAATTTGTATTTTACGGTGGCTGCGCAAATATTTTTTGGGCCCAACTTGCATAGGTCTAAAAATGTGATCAGCTTGCGTTAACAAGTTTATTATTTTAACTAACGGGGTTGGTTTAAATAGTAAGCGGCTCGATATCGATTAAGTGAGATCTCGAGTTCGAGTCTTGGCGTACGCAAAAAATTCCCGTTGAGAGACTCACCCACCATAGCCAGGTGCGCGACGCGGGTCGGATCCGGATGTAGTCGGGGCAAAGCTCCTGTGAACCGGGTGGGCAATAAAAAAAAAGTTTATTATTTTAGTATTGTCTTAAGGGTAATAGATAATTCACTCTATCTAACATTAATATCGCTTATAAAAAAAGAAAATTTTAGCCTACTTTTAAATTATAGGTAAATTTAACCATTCTAAAAATTCTCTAACCAATATATATATATATATATATATATATATATATGTGTATGTAGATACTAAAAGCATCATAAATCTGGACCTAACTTCGGGACTATTTCTACCCTATTCAGTATTCACCATCACCGCACATTTCCCTGGAAATGAATCTTCCAAGTAAATTTGTGCATGTGATTGGAATTTGATCAAATGGGAAACGCTTCAAACTCTACGTAGATTACAGAAGCGTGCATTCTCTTAGACCACCGTTAAAGGATCATAGTGCGAAAGTGAAGATTGTGGTCATTTTGCTCTAGCTCCAGCTTTTGAAACTTCTCTTGTGTAATGTAGTTGTTATATCTTGTGAAGGCAAACTAGTGTATATATAGCCAATGAGGTCGCAAAAGTTATTATTCTCTTTCCATTTTCATCGCACCAAAAAACTTTGTACTTAGCATTTAGCAAATACAGTATATACTTATAGACAGAACAGGGCAGGAAGAACATATACAACAGTAATTATATCTACAGTTTCACCGATAAAGTGGAGAAACCCACAAAAATATATATTGCCACAACAAGAAGTCCGATCGTTTTGACCTTGCAACTTGGACACCTTAACTTGTTGTCGGTACCCAAATTGAAGCCGCTGTTAAAGGCCTAGACTTCCAACACAGACAATCTGCGCTTGTCATATTGCACCCAATACCCTCAACCGAAGAGGCTCACCAAGAACTTTGCTTGACAAATATTGCAGCTACTCACAGCAACTCGTTTAAACCCTTTCACGTAATTCAATCCTTCTTCCCACGAAGTTCTCTCCTACCTTTCACATGGAAACTGCCTCACGCTGTCTATAATCCTAATCCCCAGAACTTCTTTTTCTATCAACTTCATCTTGTAGTCATCCTAGAAATTACTTGCAAGTGAATCAGAAATTGCTGTATAAAGGAGCAAAGCCTCATAGAAGAACTCCACAAAGGACATAGATTTGAGCCTAGAAAAATTGAATAGTTCACCTTCTACTAAAATAACAAGCTTAGGGGATAATTTGCTTACTCCATCCAGGAAAGTTCTGATCAGCGAGAAACTCCTGTTGGGCATCCACTGGTGTATCATACAATTTACTATAAGTGTAGGACCCAATATGATTCTTCTAAAATCTTCTTCACCTGTAATCATTATTTGATCTAACGTGAATGAGAAATTGATAGAGGCGGCAAACTCTTGTAAGCTTCTTCCCGTTTGTTGGATGGCGGCGGCACTGTGATGGTCCAATGTGATGGCTGTTACTCTAAGGGTAGTGTTCTTCCTCATTGCCAGGTCAACCATCAAAGGCGGCCACTGGATTCCCTCCATGATGTCAAAATCCATGACATGGATCTCTCGATCACCTTCAGTGGCTTCAAAGATAGCTTGGCTGGCTGTGAAATGAGCAAATTTCTCATAGGGAAAGACCTCCTGGAGGATCTGAAAGGTGAAGAAAGCGTTCGTCTGGGTAGAAACAGGTCCATAGTTCACTGAACTGAGGGAGCATTTATGGTTTTATAATGCAGACCTTGAGTAAAGAAAAGAGCCAACCTATTCAATAAACTATCTCCATTTTCCACACACAAGTCATCTTTAATCTTCTTAATGATGTCTGAGGCTAGAGCCCAGTTGTGTGCTTCAACAGCTTCAGCTCCTGTCAGCAAGAGATCAGTTAAACTACTCTTCCATTAGCGCCGCTTGAATTCCCATTAAACAAGGATCGCCGTTTTCCTGGCATGTCGGAGAAGTAACTTGTTGGCTCAATTCTGTCTCCATCCCCACGGAGACATTGGGATCCATGAAATCGAAGTCCAGAAGCTCTGTATGTGGCTGCTGCAGTAATCCTTCAATAAACTCTTGATCGAGCATTGCATCTTGTGAGGTATTTGGAGATTAAAGATCATATTCTGTTTGGAATGGAAATGCATTGTCTAAGCTATATTCATGGAGTTGATACATGTGGGAGGGCCAGAAGGAGTGTTCAACTAGCTCATAATCCATCCCACTCATGGCTGATGAAGAAATGGGAAGTTCGTAAACAGTCTATACGCTGGAGATTTAAGCCAAGTATATAAGAAAAATGGAGAGGAATAAGAATTTTAACTATAAAGGGTGCGGTACAAGAATTGGGAGATGGAAGTTTCAAGATTTAGTTCTCGTAAAACAAGAGAAAATTTTTGGAGAAGGGAGATCGTTATTGTACAGACTTAAAAGCAGATCGATGAATAAGTGTACTGGAAACATTGCTTTATATACTTAATCTTATGCACCAGAGCTACCAGCACATGACACGGGACATCATTGATATGTGGAAAAATATAAAACTATAACAGTAATCGTTAATAAATCCAATGCATTAACCTGAATTACATTGCCATGTGTCACATCCCCACTGCTCTAATACATTAAACTAGATTATATATACTCAATAATTTAACGGCTAAACATGTAGATTGCAGGAACGAGTAATCCAACGAACCTTTACATGCAACCTGAACTTATTTTAGGCCGGGACAGCTGTCAAATAACTGAAGTGTTAGCTTTTACTACTTTATTACAGGTTCGGTACTTGGATCATGCAGATATGATTTGCAGGGACTGTTGGGGTCACTTGGAGCAATATAGGCCTAGAGAAAATAATGCAACTGTTCAAATCCGAGGTTCAGACTATAATATGATTTAAGTTTGTTAAGAGAACATGCTGAGAGTTGGACACGTGGAGTATGAGATATGGTCAGAGCATGTTCAATCAAATTTCTACAAAACCATAACACGGACCTTTATATTAGTAGTTTGGGCAGCCGAAAGGAAACAAAAGTTGATGAAGGGATGATAAGATTAGAAGCATTTAACAACCCTATCTGTGTACTTTCCAAACTTTGTTAAACTGGGAAAACTGAAGATATTGAATATATTCTTAGGCTATTGAATTGTTTAAGGAATAATCTATTGTTGCGATGTTGTCTCTTGCAAGTTGTTTTCTCTCAGCCGGAAAAAGTGATATAATCAGACAGAAGTAAGTCCACAATTAAGGACGGTTCCGATGAATTAGAAATAGACAAGTAAAAGTTTAGATTGATCCTGCTAACAAACATATTGTATATATGTACCAAGGAAGCCGAGCAAAAAATGTTTTGAAAGGTAAATTCCCTAGCCAAATCATTAAAAGGGAGACATGGTGTTGAAAATAATTCATGATGGCAAAAGAACTGTTGCTGGGATCGATCCTAATCGATAAGGAATTAACAATGTTGTCATCATGGTTTTAAAAAAATCACACTTAATTAAGACAAATGAACTAAATTTTAGAAGGTATGATATATGCTTAAAGAAGCTAATTTATGGCTAATCATTACTAAACTGAAAAACAATTCGTTGGGTATGAGTTGTAAAGTTGTAACCTTTTGCTTAATTCTTCTGTGAGGGGAAGAAGACCTCTTAAATTCTGGTAGATGGACAAAACCACAACCCTAGTGCATTGTCAAGGTGGGGACGTTCAAAACAAATATGTCTTCACTTGCCAAATCAAATAATAGGGTCAATAATATATAGGTACTGTACTACTGTCATTGGTATATATATCTTTATTACTAGCTTGAAAAGAATCGGACAGGTGGGAGATAGATTAAGGGGGGAGGAGGGAAGGGAATATTCTTTGCCTTGATACTTGAGAGAGTAATTGACTACAGTCAATTCAGAAGTGAGAGTGTTATTTGAAATTGGGTAATTGAGGTTTTCATATTTATGAAAGTGTTGAATGTCGCAGTTAAAAGGTAGAGAACCGTCTTAGGTGGTTTGGACACGTACAAAGAAGGCCAAGAGATGCGCTAGTGAGGAGGGTGGATCAAATCGTATGGAGCCCGGTTAAAAGGAATAGAGGAAGGCCAAAGAGAACGCTCAACGAGGTCATTGAGCGGGATCTCCTGGTCAATAACTTAACTAAAGATTTAGTTTTTGATAGAGCACAATGGCGTCGTATGATCCATGTAACCGACCCCATTTAATGGGATAAGGCTTTGTTGTTGTTGTTGTTGTTGTTGTTGTTGAATGTCGCAGTTGGAGGTTGGAAATGAGTCACAGCTAACATGACGATTTTGATATTTGTGTCCCAATCATCTACTTGTACTACATACCAATTTCATACATTCGTATTCATTGTTGTTATTAATTTCAATTTCTGCCTAGCTTTGTCGGTATTCTCCAACTAGGGCTCCATTTTGAAACTTAAAACTAGAAGATATTTGAGAATAAAAACCTATATGATAATCTATGTACGATATTATTAGAAACTTTGATATGCAGTCAGAGTTTCAAAATCTATAAAACAAACAGTTCCACCATAGTTTATGATTAAATGGAATGCGTCCAAGAAGCAGGATTTAATCGGCTACTTTTGTTTAGTGATGACAACAACTGTGGCTGACATCAATAGCAAGCTTAAACTAACTTAGTTGCCTATCAAAACAAATTAGCGCAAATCAACTCTGGTTGTTGGCCGCTTTATCGGTTCCCCCATGTATCTATCTTTCTTTTTCCTTTTCGATTAAACTAACTTTAGAGGCATCCAAAACTTTGGCTACTTGCCTAACTACAACCTCTATAACCAATAATTCGGCCTTCTCAATCATTCATTTTCATCGTCTTCTACCTTTCTAACATTTTGGCTCTGTAAATTCTCCACTTTTCTTTTCATAAACAATTCTTGAGATTCTCTGCAGCATCTAACCAGCAAATGATCCCGTTTTCTTCCTCTGCAAGAACATACAATCTAATATCTTCAATTTTCATGGCTCTCAAATCCTTATATTGTGTAGTTTTCAAGTCAGAAATAGCAATTCTTTCCTTACGTTAACTTGTTTGCTTACTTGAACTTTCCAAACACGTCACAATACATGTTTCTAAACTATACTTTTGAACTGTGTGATAGGGGCTTCTGCATTGCGGTCTTGGCAAGCTGCAAGTCTTTCAGACACCGTTTACATTAATAACCTTATATCCGAAGCATTTTTTCCAGTCCTTTAATGCCATTGCTACTGTTGATTTACACCTAAACTTCGAGATTAGACGAAATTTTACTCGTTTCTTTCCCTCGTAGGATTTTGTTTTTAGTCCTTGGAATTCATTTTGGCGCAATATGTTTTCTAACATTTTCAAAATATTACATGTAATCATTTTATATATATTGTTGGTAAAAAATCATTTTTAAAATATTATCAATATATTATGAGACATATAACAAATATTTTTCACATATTATAAATAGAGCTCATTTTTTTCATAAATCCAAAAGAATATTTGACTATATGCCCCAGTACTTTAGCGGGCACATTATACAAAACAAGCATACCTCATAATTCTACACTCTCAGGCCCATGAACGTCCATCTCAAGACATTTGAATATCAAAGCCTTCAGCTAGTAAAAATGGAATGTGCTTTATGAGAGGCAAACAAGACCTAACAGCACAAGCAAAAGCATTTATATGAGAAACGTGGGGGGCTAAGCACTCAGCAGTCGTTAAATTAAGTTATTCTGTCTCATTCATTATATACAGTGAGTAGCCATTCACAGAATGGAGTTATTTACACAAGACAATACCAGACAAGCTAAACCCGGTGATTCCATCAAAACTTTAGGGTCATGGACCTAGTCACATTTATTTACAAAAGGAATGACAGATCCTTCAGAGGGTGTTCCCAGCTCCGGGCAAAATAAAAACTGTACGTATTTTACAGATTCAATATCAACAAAAAATTAGATCAGTACTGTGCTTCTGCCAGATCTCACTCTTCAGAAGCATAGTTTAACTATAGGGCTTGCTACCTCGCATAAGCAACGAGTTTTTCATCTCTCTGTAACCTTGGAACTCTTCCAATGCCTCGGCCGTTGTTTTCCTAGTTAAGAACCCAGAAGATATCATGCTCGCAGGAATTGGTGACTCTAGGATCTGATTGTCCTCTCTAGTGTTTATGCTATATGTTTGAGGCCTAGCACCTTCAGAGAACTCTTCTGAAGTGCAGGAGTCTTGACGTAGAGGTGGTGCTTTTTTCAGCATATGTACAAGGGCACCAACAGCAGCATCTTGAGACTTTCTTATAGGATATAATCCACCAGTTTCAACCATCTCACCCATATGATCATGATCAAAAGATTCCGGTCTAGCATATGATCAAGAAGCCGAATAAATATTGATGTATAATAGATGAAAAGGATTGGGGGGGGGGATTATGGTAACAAACAACTGAACAAAATCTACCAACCATACCAAGATTTTATGATAACTAATCAACAGGAACAATCTCTCAAAGTTGACTAATCACCAAGAACAACTATTTGAAATGTTAGTGGACAGGGAATGCGTTCACCGGGGGCCCCATCCCATGTTTTACATCCTAGCACTTTTTCTAAAAAATGGAATGCTTTTATTGCCCTTTACATACCGTATCAGGTCAAAAAAGTAATTACAAGTTTCAACAGTAAAAATAATGACACACAATCAGGATACTTCCTTTACTCTCGTGCTATCATCCTAATAGATGTCTGATCTCCTTAACATAATGACCAAGCAAGCCACAAGCCACTGAAGAAAATTTCCAAATTTGTAACTCCTAAGCACATGTAATAAAACTGCTCCTTCTAATTAAATCACAAAACATCACGCTCTAGCAGTAGGTATCACCTTTCACCAGCCTTCCTCATTTTTCACATATGATCAGCTAGGACCCTTCCTGATGAGATCCTGAGGCTCCTACTCCGGATAGTCCAGGGGATAGATACGGGTTAATTTGATAAAGATACAAATCATTTGCTCAAATCCAATTATGTGGGTGATCCTTGAATTTATTTCCTCAAATCTAACGCCTTTGACAACAATGAAGTATAATCGCAAAACAACAGTACCCCTCCCCTCGTATTGATTATCTTCTGTTACAAACTGATTTTATTAAGCAACCAGCAGTTGAACTTGATTACTAGTTGCATATCTCATATGGCATAGAGAAATTGATGAACTTCAAAACCTCACATATAATGTGCCACCCAATTCCCCAAAACACAATACACTACTTGCCTTGAGCAGAAAGAAACCGTGACCTTCCAGCTAGAACTCAAAACTATAAGATGCGCATCTATTATAGCATAGGAGTTAATTGATCACATATAATATACCCCTCATTCAACCCAAACCTAATGTTGTAGACTAAACCTAAGCAGAAGCAAACCGTGACCTTCCAACAGGACAGAAGTACTATTAGTCAACCTTACTCTATGGAAAACATACCAAACCGAGGAAATGTAATATCTATAATAAATTTTAATTTTCAAACAGTTACTTTATTTTTCTTTAGTTCTGAAAACTAACAAAGGAAGCATCATTTAACAAAGCAGAAATGTGATTCATAAGATCAGCAGATACAAAGAAGAAATTGAAAAGTATTCATCCCACAAATGTCTGTCATAACATACCTGCTACTTGGATCTATCATATCAACATCATCCACATAAAAAGGACAAGTGAAATCAGGGTCCTCATTATCATCCTGATAAGACCTACTGGAGCTCCTGGAAAATGAAATCTGTGGCAAGGCGTGGGGTGCTGTCAGTCCAGAAGACCTTCTAGATTCATCCCTTCCAAGAGAAAACATCTAGAAAAATCAAAACACATCATGAACAAATCAAATATATTTAAACAAAAATAAAAATTCTTTGCAGTTAGTACAACAAATACCTTCTCAGCTGTTGCGCCATATTGTATCATGTTCAAACCTCTATCTGTTTTAGACGGAGATGGAAGCAAGTCGTGTATATGGGCATGTTCAGGGCAGTTGGCAACATTAGCATTGGGAATATTGACTGGAGCACTTTCAGAACATAATAGTGTTCTTGAAAGTAATGATCCATGACTATAGATTGGAGGTGATGGGGAGGGAGATGGCGAGGGATAATACTCGTCAAAAGTTTTATTCTTCTGAACAAGAGACATCTCGGACGGATGAGGAGGCAAACTTGAGGGTGGAAAACGGCGAGAACTTACATTAGAAATAAACGTGCGTGGTTCTGAATGTGTTGGTGAAGGTGAAGAAACTATAGAAGGTGGTGAGGCTCTACAACGGTCAAAACTCCAACTATGCCTCCTTGAGAATGGCATTGAAGATGGAGAGCCATGTGATGGCAATCCCGTCACAGGGAGTGATGGAAACCTCCTCAACGGATCCGCCAATGGACTCCCAATATAATCAGTTATAACTCGTGGAGATATAGGAGTTGATGGTTCAGAGCTTACATCTGAGACAGATGGGCGATACTTAACTGACAGGCAGAGCCGACCACAAGAAGTATCAACAGGAGTGAATCCAAATTTCAGCATTTCTGCCTCTTCTTTACGGTTGAAAGGCTCAGCAAAAGAAGATACTCGATGAAAAAGGGTAAAAGTGCGAACTTGTCCAGATGAATTAAGGTCTCGGAAAATCTTATGAGCGGGAAGAAGTCTAACACTAGCATACAGAGACCTCAAAAGTAATGTCAATTTCTTATACAAGCCATGCAGCGAAATGCTGCTTGACCTCCTACTGCTTGAATTTGACTCCCTGGCCTTTCTGCTCTCATATTGAAGCACCCATCTCTCTACAATCTTCTCACTCTTTGCCTCAACTCCCAATTCCTCCTGATCAGCATTCCATCTTTCTTTCAGGGAAGAACTCCGTCGGAGATCACTTTTTGGGGAAAGACTCGCGCGGTCCCAGTCCAGTGGCTTCTGCATTAAAATCACATCCACCACTATAGGCTCTAGATTGCTCTGACGCCAGAGGTCAATGTTCTCCAACGCCGCCGGGCATTCCCGGAGCGCCAAATTGAACCATTTATCCCTTGGTCGAACACTCGGCGATGATGATGAAGAAGAAGAAGATGGAGATGTCATGGTTGGATCACAACTGGAGTTACGCGATGACACATAAAGTGCCCTTGATTCGAGAATTATGTGAAGACTTTTGGCGAAGAACTCAGTGATTATTTGCTCCATCTTTGCCGCTTCCGAGTGAGCATTACTTTGAGAGGATGCCATCTTTCCGATTTCTACTGCAATTGCAGAAAAAGAGCTTTTCATTTTTAATCTAAAATACTAAACAAAAGTCCAATTACTACCGTTAAAACTCCCAATGGGAGCGTCTCAAGTATTACACGCAAACCAATGTATAATCGAAGCTTTGATGCAAAGCGATGGCATACACACGCCCGATGATTGTTAAACCCAACCCAGCCAAAAACCAGCAGCACAGTGCACACTTTACTAACATTCCATGAGTGTATTTGATCCCGGGCTAGAATATCAAGCAATCGGCAGCGGTAATACCGTTTAGCAGAGAACTCCTCAAGTTTATTCAGCCCAAAAAAAAAACTAAATTTGGTTACTCGAAGTATTAGATATGTCACCCGAAAATGATTAACACGTACGCATTGGATATTCTTCATAGCCGAAATTTTAAGTTTCAAATTCATCTAGCGAGCACAATAACAGTATCAAGAGGTTATCGGGAAGGATGGAGTATACGGAGAGAGTGAGAAATGAAGAAGAAGGAGATTACCCGACGGATGAGCGAGGAGAAGAGAGAAGACGTTAACTGATAAGCCTGCGATTATATAGCGTGCCGAATAAGGATGAAGAGGAAGAAGACACGGTTGGGTTATAAATGAAAGTCTTATCCCTCCGTTTGTTTATAGAGCATACGAAATCCGAAGAAAATCGAAACCCCAGAGAAACAGTGGGGACAAGGGACAGGGGGCAGAGGTCGGTGTTCCCTGAAACCGGACGTATAAGCGAAGCATGCACCCCATGATCTGATCTCTCTGTTTGTTATACCTTGTACAGTACATGGTTCAAACCAAACGCTTACATCAATACATTGCATCGTGATTATATGTAATTGAACCCAACGACCTCTAAAGTAAGGCAAAGTCATATAATTAAAAAATACCAAAATAATATCATGAAGTATAAATTGTGATATTAGTACTGTGATATAGCATTGTTTTGTTCTGTTATATTTGAAGTTTATTTGGCATAGCCAAATATAGTATTTTCTTTATTTTGATCTGAAATAAATATAGTATTTTCCAGTGATCAGATATAGTTATGTTTTGAATTACATTTCTTGTACTTGTATTTTTCAAATATTTAGGAGAAGATTAATACTTTATACTTATATACCTATCATTTTTTATTATATTTTTAATAATGCCACGTATTTTTTTTTTCATAACAATTTTTTAAAAAGAGTTAGGTTCACTCATCATTCAAGGGCAGAACGAAATTTCTATTCTTTCTAGGTGATATCAATGTCGGATAAGACGAGCCGTCTATTACCTTCAGGAATAAATCTAGGCGTCCCCAAGTACCGCGACTGAAACCACAATAAAGTGATACTCTCTAAAATTTAAATACGCTTCAAATGGTCGTATATCTTATATTTCATGAGTTAAACCCATAGAGAATAAGTATGCCACGTATTACTAACATAAGCAGCAGGTGCCTTTTGTTTAAGTCAATAATCAAGGGCCAACAAAAACATATATATGGCCGGGCTTCCCCTTTCAAATTATACATCTACGTGTCAATCCATGTCCAATTCAATACGATATTGAGTTTATGGATCCGATTCATCGTATGGATTTTGGGCTTATGTGGGCTCGAAGGCCTCAATTCTGGAGAAGTGGGTAGTGGTGGCTTCATCACGAAAAAAAACATAAGTCCTGGATTTACACTCTACAGTCCATAATCAAGACAAATAATACATTAAAAAAGGAAAATACAAAGGTAGGGTCATCAGAGGAAGGGGCAAGAAACACGAAGCACAGGATATGCCAGGCAGACATCTCTATATATAAAGGTGGACACCGAAAGTATTATAAATAAATATCTTGTCAGGTGCCTCTGCCCGGTCTTTTTATTAATTAATTGATGATGTGATCGTGACAGCATTCATATGGGAGAATTTGTAGCAAAATAAAGATGTGGATATTTGATGTGGGAAGAGTTTCTTCTTGTTGAGTTGAATGGTTATTTGTAATCCAATGACGTTATGTAATTTTAGAAGTCTGGGATCTCATGCGATCATCATCCAAATAGAAGACAAAGGTGGCATGGATGCTATTAGCTGAACATTATCCAGAACAGGTAGCGACAACACGTTTTCTTTTATTCTTGGGACACCGAGCGATCAAACTGCCACATTAAAATACCTCGCATCTTGTCTCTTTCTCGGGTGTAACCCTCAGAGTGGCCCCCCCAAAAAACAAAACCATAGTGAGATCCAACCCATCAAGATATGGATCCAAAGGGTAGGATCCTCCTTTGTTTGTAAATCAGGAAAAGGAGAACGTAGAAGAAGAGATGGCTCTATCCCGGACCTCTCGGACATTTACTAGTTGCTGCCATCCACTTCCTTCGTCAAACATTCAACGATTCAGAAAGAGCCTCCTGTCTCCTGCCTTCCCTCCTCTTTAACCTTATAATATATGCCTACTTGCTTCCTAAAGCCAAAAGGTGCTTTTGTATACGATGGCAGAATCAGATTTCGGATCAAATTTTACCTGAACATCTTGCCACTTGGATATATCCATCCATGATCAGTCTCTATCGTATGTATCGATCACGCTTTAATTGGTGGCCACAACTCAGCAAACAACGCATACATAAGATCCCAAACGATTTCAGGTGGCAGCAAGGATTTGAGACCCTTTTCCATCTCCACACATTGCACACGAAGCACGGTGTTTCTTCAGAATTATATTATAACCAAATTAAATCAATCAATGAATCCTTTATCAGAGGTAAAAAAAAAAAAAAAAATGGAATCTAGAGCACCGGTTTTTGAGTTGAAATGATGTTAACGTGATATGGAAGAACGATGTTCATGCGAAGGAGCAACACTTAGCTTGTTCCAAATGGAGGAAGATCTTTTTTTTTTTTTTTGGTAAATAAATGGAGGAAGATCCTCGCCCAGGAAAAAGTATATTTTTTGTTTGTTGGGCTTTTGAAAGGGGCGCAAAGGACAAACAATCCAAGTTGGCTCTGGCGTTTCATTGGGACTTTAAAAGATGAGAAGTGTCGATGAGAATTAATATAAATATTAAAAAATATATCTATATCTTATAAAAATATGAATTTAATTTTTATTATTATTATAAAAATTTATTTAGTAGATAATATTATAATTTTTTTATAAATATTCTCTGAATATTGAGACTGTATCTTAACTTTAATAGAGTAGCAGTGCTGAATCATTTAAATTTTTTGCCAATAAAAAAAAAAAAAGAAAAAAGATTAATCAACCTGGAAAGCATATTTTCAAGTGTTGGAATTAATCTGCTAATCTGCATCAAGATTACGAGAGGAAGCTTCGCTGTGGCTTCTTGGGTTCGCTGGGCCCCACAAAGGGGGCCACGAGGTACATCCTGCTGCGTGTAAAGTGGGATTGAGAATGGACCCCTCAACCATCTTTGATCAGGAAGGCAATTATTACAAAAGCCACACCCAGTGGATCATCATGTGCTTGCAAATCTCTCTCTTGCCAACAACAACAAACATTATTCCAATTCAATAATAGTTTAACCCCTCTCTATATAATCTCCCGAACCAACCGCCCACACAGAGAAAGTTGCAAGTAACTAACTCATCGAAGCCTCTTCAACAGACCATGTATGCTTCCCCTTCTTCCTCTGGCTCGCTGCTTCTCCAGGATCTTCTTGGGGATTTCCATTCCCGAAGGTTGCTCCTTCCACACAACCCACTTAACTCACAGGCCACCCCTCCAGCTTCCTTAAACACCCACAATGCCACAGACAAGTACCTCGGGAATGGCAATTTTGATGCCAATGTTGTTATGGTGCTCTCGGTGTTGTTGTGTGCTCTTATTTGCTCTCTGGGCTTGAACTCCATCATAAGGTGTGCCCTGAGGTGCTCCCATCTGGTGGTCAACATCGAGCCCGCTGGGACAAGCCCTCCGGCTCGATTGGCCAACACCGGAGTGAAGAAGAAAGCTCTCAAGACTTTCCCCACCGTAAACTACTCCGCCGACCTGAAGCTTCCAGGTTTGGACACGGAGTGCGTGATATGCTTGTCAGAGTTCGCCAATGGCGAAGGCGTCAGAATTTTGCCAAAGTGCAACCATGGCTTCCACGTGAAATGCATTGACAAGTGGCTGAGCTCACACTCGTCTTGTCCTAAGTGCAGACAGTGCCTAATTCAAACTTGCCAGAAGATTGTTGGATGCACCACGACTCAGGCTAGCTCGTCCCAGACACCTGAAACCATGATCAGGATCGCGCCTCTCGAACCAGAAGGTTTGGTCCACGACTACAGGGGAGCTGTGAGCACTTAATTAGTTAGTGGAAATGGGTCGATGTTTGCATAGTGTTAAACTTCCGAGTCTGTTTTCTTTTTTGGCTTTATCCCTAATTGTACAAAGCTAGTTACAAATGTAGCTGCATTCTTTTTCAATAGTAAACTACCTGGGGCAAAAATCTATGATCATTTGTTTATTTAATAAGTTAGATAGGTCAACGGAGCAACTACATACAGTCAAAGAAACTGTAAGGATGCTGAGCAGACACCCACTGATTAATAAATAGTATAATTTCCATATAAACCAATTAATGAAGTTGATTGGTCATGCCTTCGTCAATGGCACTATAATATCAGGGGTTAAAAGAGTCATATGGAACTGAGAATGAGATGCCATGCATGACCACAAAAGTTGTAGGACAGAGCCATTTTAAACACAAAAAATCGGCACCATACAATGAAGCAGAATATGAAAAAGGCGAAGAAAATAAGATTAGTTTGGGAGGGTTGAGGTTGGTGATCATGATCATATCAATAATATCACGATCCACCCTAGATTGCTAACAACGCAAGAGAAACAAGAGGGAAAGAGGGGTGATAAAGTGGGAAGCTTTTTGTGAATGGAGCATGTGTAAATGGAATAATATGGAAGCTGAGACTGAAAACCACTAATCACTTTCAAGTTTCAAATCAGAGAAGTAAAAGGGAAATGTAGCAACACATATGGTTCTCACACGAATAGTCTCATTGGGAGCACTGAACAAGGTATCAATGATCCCATGGCGGCTGATGCTTGTTAGGCAGAGGAGATCAAAGATTCGAAGCATGATATACATGTTTACTACTGTGTGTGCGTGGGACAGTGAAGCAGATAGAGCATTAACGTGAAAAAAGCAAATTGTGAGGATGTTATCGCAGCAACCGCAAGAGCGAATCAGGGGAATAAACTATAAAAGTATGCCCCATAATGGAAGAGAGAGATGTGGGACGAAAAGGCGAACTCTTATTAAATTCACGGCTCAAACAAATTAGTTTTGCCCGTAGGGAGTAAAAATAAAAAATGAATATGGCATTCGAACTTATCATACAATATGCAGGGTGTAGTAATGGCGGCTCCGACTAACTTATGGATGATATACTTCTCAATAATCCTCACAACAGCCACACAAGAACGAAAATAAATACTATTAACTGTCCTGGATTTATATTCCTTTCCCTTCTCCCACTTTCAATAGTGAATTCCAAATCACAGATTGTTTAATGTAATCCAGGTCCCCATGGAATAAACTAAACCAGGACTCATTTGGACTTGAGATTTTTCATCCTCTCAGATTGGCGCGGGGTGTCCGGTGTGCCTTAATTTTTGTTCTTAAGGGGGGAAAAAACAAGAACTACGTTCGATGGAGCCTGGTCGGAGTGAAGATATATTTGTATAATAATAAAAAAACTCCAATTATTCGCGAAGCCGCCATGTACTTAAAATGCATGACATGATCTTTTTACTACTTTTAGAATTGTTATTGTTAGGGTGCGGAGGAGCCAGAGAGCTAATTTATAAAATTGTATAGCACCGGAGTCCAGTGCGAGGAACATATCATCAAAGACGAGAGCGTACGGTCGCAGATGCAGAATAAAGTGGTAAATTGAGCAGAAAAAAAAGGGAAGTTGAAGAGAGTCAGAAATATGGATGCATTGACATTCTTAACAACCTATGAACACAGTATTTTCCAAGGCACGCGTCACATTTCAAAGATACAGGGTAAATACGGATGGTTCAAAAACAAAATAAGTGGGATTTACTGGGTTTATACTTTTTTTTGTTTTTTTATATAAAAATTTTTAAAAAAATGTTAGACTCACCCACGATCTAAGGGCTGGGTGAAGTCCCCATTTCCCTTAAGTGATATCAATATCGTGCATGACGAGCTGTCTATTATTCTCAGGCATAAATCTAGATACCTAAGAGTTAGAATATCTCTCTAAATATTATAACTATAATCACAATAAAATAATACTCTCTAAAAATTAAATACGTTTTAAATAATCAGTTAAATCTGGGTTTATACTTTTATAGTGAGAAGTGTGTTAGACGGATCCTGAATCACGATTTCAGGCCCAAATAGGCGGTAGTGTGGAGTTTGGGCTCCTGGTTCCACTGTTAGAATTTTCTGATTCTACAATACGATCCCACGCAAATTTGAAATTCTGAAACGCCCCCACATCTTTAACATCCGATCTTGCAATCATCCCAAAATAATTGCTATAATGTAGTTGTGCTCATGGGTCATGAAAACTAACAAATATAACGAGGAATATTATTTTATTATAATTTTAATTGTGATATTTAAAAATATATCATAATTTTTAGATACTTAAATTTATATATGAGGGTAATAGACAGTTCATTTTATTTAACATTAGTATAATTTAAGAAGAATTGAAATTTTATCTTATTTTTAAATTATAAGTAAGTACAACTCCTTAATAGATGGAGCATTATATTTATGAAATTAAAAAAACAGAGAGATAGCTATAAGGGCCAAGGCGCCAAAATGTCCCCAAAAAAAAAGCTAGACTCATTTCGTTGAGCGGTGGAATTCCCTCCATCTAATGTTTCAAGGGGGATGGCGCTCTGGGTAGGGCTCGAAAGAGCAAACTTTAAAAAGACGGCGATCCGTGTGCACCTCTCGTGATCGAATCTTGACCGTCTGTCTATTCATAATCCGCGGCTCCTATTCAAAGCTCCAAAATCCCTCGGGTCTTTACCGCCAAAATTTCAATATCAAGTTCTCTCAAGTCTCAACCATAAAAACCCCAGATTCCCACAACTCTCACCATCCATCAATATTAACAATCTCGCATCTCTGTATCATCAACAACCATCTATCTGCTTTTCAACAATGGCCCGAACCAAGCAAACAGCTCGCAAATCTACCGGAGGGAAGGCTCCTCGCAAGCAGCTAGCCACCAAAGCTGCTCGAAAATCGGCTCCCGCCACCGGTGGCGTCAAGAAACCTCACCGATTCAGGCCTGGAACCGTGGCTCTGAGGGAGATTAGGAAGTACCAAAAGAGCACCGAGCTCTTGATCCGTAAGCTCCCATTTCAGCGTTTGGTTCGAGAAATTGCTCAGGACTTCAAGACTGATCTTAGGTTCCAGAGCAGTGCCGTGTCTGCGCTTCAGGAGGCTGCTGAGGCCTACCTGGTCGGGTTGTTTGAAGACACCAATTTGTGCGCAATCCATGCCAAGAGGGTGACCATTATGCCTAAGGACATTCAACTTGCTCGTAGAATTAGAGGCGAGCGGGCTTAGAGGATGCCGCGCGATCAGTCTGTCTTTCTCCTATTTTCTTTGTATATTTTCCGTGTTTTAGGGTTATTATCTTTTGAATCAGTTAGTTTAGTATTCAAGTTTGAGATCCGTGTTTCAAAGTTCAAGGGTATTGACCCCTCACTGTGATAAGATTGAGTGTTGAATCCAAATGACTTTTATTAGATATTTGATGCAATTCTCTTATTAAGCGATTTGTTTCGTGATTTTACTCCGTTTCAACACAAGTTTCAAAAGACTGGTCTCATTACAAAAATGAACTGCTGGGATTTTACTCCGTTTTAGAACAAGAGTTTCAAAAGGCTGCATTCGTCTCTGTCATATTCGATCATTGATAATTTTTCAGGACGGGTCTAATTAAATAATCTTCTCCACCCCCCACAATTCCTTCTAAATTATCATTTCTTTAGTGAATGATGATGCTGTTTCAATGGCATAATGAACGCAGCAATTTGATGGCCCCAAATGTGAAGGAGCAACCTTGTACAACACATTTCTGAAGTTAGGCAGACGATCCATCAATTTGAACTGATGAGGTATGACCAGATCCAAAGCTTGCAAAAGCCCGTATTTCCTGTTGCACATCTATTTTGAGTCATCCGTATCAAATTTGAATTGTCTTGATTTTACTATTTTATTTTTTTTAGTACTTGTATTTTGAAGGCTTTTGTTATACAACAAATTTTTAGAAAGGGATTGAGCTCACTTATAATTTAAGGATAAAATAAATTTTTTTTTCTCCTAAGTAATACTAATGTCTCTTTTATTACTTTCAGAAATAAATTTAAGCACCTAAAAGTTAGGATATCTCTTTAAATGTCACGATTATAATCACAATAAAATGATACTTTCTAAAGTTTAAACACATTCCAATTGATTGGATGTATTTTGAATTTAAAATATTATAAAGAAGTCAATTAAAAAGACGGGCATAAGATCCATTTGCGACAAAACGCCTATTTCTAAAACCCGTTGAATAAATCTTTGAATAGTGAAAGTATCCCCAGAAACCAATATAATATTCTTAAAGAAGACGCAATGGCCCTGCTTGGGCATCAAATTAACGCGGAATATTTATCATAACGAAGACGCCAAATTGGTAATAGGAACAAGCCACCTCTGGAGCAACGAAGTCAAATATTTTGTTTTCCCTCAGAAAGAGGAAACTATAATGCTGAATTGAATAACCGGTGTTTCTTACTGAAGAATACTAACTGAATAACACGAAACTAATTTGGATAAGGGCATGTGAATTTATGCATTGTGCAAAATTCAGAAAAATGAGCCTCTATGTATGACTTATAAATAACAAATCTGAAAACTCGTTAAAGATTAAATTTTAGATTGAAGAATGTGAATGTGAAATAAAACTAGAAGCATGCATGGCCGATATTCCTTTGAAGCGAGACAAAGTAGGCTGGCAGGCTTTAGATCACTATCAAATGGGTCCAATTTATCGGCGTACGTTGGGTTCCACTTAAATTATCTTTAATTTAAAATATATGAGTATTTTGAATATTTTTTATTTTTATTAAATATTATTTTATCGTGATTTCAATCGTAATACTTGAGAAAATATCTTAATTCTTAGATACCTAAATTTATACCTGAGAATAATTAACAGTTCGCCTTGTCTGATATTGATATCGCTAAAAAAAAAACTTCACTCTGTCTTTAGATTATGAATTATTCTAATTTTTTTCTAAAAATTTTTGTAACAAAAAAAACTTTGATCCAATCTTAAGCTTTAAATTGAACACCTATCTTCTTTTTTCACATCTATAGCCTGTAGGTTCAGTTAGTGAAAGAATGAGACATGCGACTATTTAAAGTGTGTTTGATCTTTAGAGAATATCACTTTTTTGTGATTCCAGTTACGACGTTTGAGAAGGTATCATAACTCTTAGACGTCTAAATTTAAATTTGAAAGTAATTAACATCTTATTTTATCTGATATTAATATTGTTTATGAGAAAGATAAATTTCTCTCTATTTTTAATTTTTAGACGAGTCTAATTTTTTTTTAAATTTGTATACTAAAAAAAATATCATTTTCACTGCGGAAAACGACTTCCATAATATGATACTCCCTTATTATCTATCACTGTTACGTAAACCATTATTTAAACACCTGTCACGCCCGCTTCTCTTTTCTCTTCTTCTATTTCTTTACCTCATTTAATCTTTCTTCTTATTCTTTTTAATAATACTGACTACCCAAAACAAAATAAGATTGACTTCAAACTCTAGATATATTTTTTCCCCCTGAAATAAAAGTCAAATTAACTTAAATGACCTTTGTTCAATTAGGGTGACGTACCTGTTGCCATAATTTGCTCAATAATCACCCACACATAAGTATAATATTTGCCAGAAATCGTTGGGGTCGGAGACACGTGTCTGAATCGTGTTAAGATGACACAACTTGTTGTCACTAGGGGGCAAAGGCGGTGAAGAATGTGGGCTATGTGGGGCTGACACTCCACTTTTTCATGCGCCTCCAAATGTTCATCTCCTTATCTTTCACGCCACTCTCCCCCTCAACACCACCACATTTATTTATTCTTGTAAATAATCTTCAAACACTCGACACAATTTTTTTAAATGAAAATGACATAAGATTTCATTTAATCCTAATTATTTTGAGATTCACCATTTTTGTGTTCCTTGTTAATTCCCACCGAGCCATGAAAGCCCGCTAAGATTGACCCAAAGTCAAATTTGTTGTTTCATGCTCGGCTCCATTCTCACTTGAAGGTCAAAAGATTGAAGGAGCTCATGTTAATCCCCCCGGTTCAACCACATGCCTCCATCTGTACAGATGCTGCCAGATGGGGTCGATATGATCGTTCTTTTGAGAATTTTATTTTTTTCAACCCCAATTCACCTCTCTCTTCACATTCTAACTTGCTGCCTTACCTTCATATATTCCTACTAATAATTCAACAATACAGAACCTCGTCTCTAATCCTCAACTTCTATTTTACCACTAGCCGTTTTTACATATTTCACCGCTCCTTTTGTCCCCAACCCCATGCGGGAAAACTCAACTTCATCGGAAACTACCGCTACTCCCGTCCAGAACCGCCCCGTAGAGGACGGAGGTGGTAGTGGGCCTGTCTCCGATGGCCTCAAAGAGCAACGGGGGCTCGCCGACCAGGAAGTTGACCGGAATCCCGCCGGTCAGCGGTGGCCTCGAGAAGAGACATTGGCTTTGCTCAAAATAAGGTCTGAGATGGACATTGCTTTCAGGGATGTAAGCCCCAAAGGTCCTCTCTGGCAACAGGTTTCAAGGTCAGTTCGTTCATTCTCTCTCAGTGATGCGAAATTAACATCTGGCATCTCTTTTCTTTTTCTTGTTTAAACATTCCTAAGAGTTCTTTTTTTGTTTCCGTGACTCCAAAGCTTAATTTCCCTTTTTTGGTCTTCTTGCCCACTAAAAAGCGTTGTCCAATTCGGGTAAAAGTGGGAAGGTGGGTTATATTTGGTCAGTACCAGTCTTATCAAGTTAGTATTACCAGATACCAACTGATAATCACACACACACAGACACACAGACACACGTATATGTATAGTCCTTCTCTTGTTGAACAATTGAGGAGTGAGAGATGATTGAATTTGGGAACTGTGCAGGAGATTGGCGGAGCTAGGATACCATAGGAGTGCGAAGAAATGTAAAGAGAAGTTCGAAAACATTTACAAGTACCACAGAAGGACGAAGGAAGGGCGTTATGGCCGACCCAGCCGCAAGACTTATCGTTTCTTTGAGCAACTTGAAGCTCTCCTTCCGCCTCCAACTTCAACAGAAAAGGATACCCCACTGGATCTGGTTCAACATGCCATGCCCTGCTCTATTCGATTCCCTGGTGCAAATAGTAATTCCATCACTTCTTCTTCGAATGAAGAATCTGGGGAAGCTGAACCCAGAAAGAAGAGTAAACTAATCAAGTTTTTCCAGGGCTTGATGAGGGAAGTAATAGAGAAGCAAGAGATTCTACAAAAGAATTTTATGGAGCTGTTGGAAAAATGCGAGCAAGATCGAATAGCGAGGGAGGAAGCATGGAGGACGCAAGAATTAGATCGGTTTAACAGGGAGCGTGAGCTTTTTGCTGAAGAAAGATCTGCTGCTGTAGCCAAGGATGCCGCGTTGCTTGCCTTTCTGAAGAAGATGACAGAACAATCAGCATGCCCGGTGCAGCTGCCGGAGAATATTCCGGTTGATCGGAACCTGATTCCAGACGATATAGATAAGAACAAACAAGAAAAAGTCAACGGAGGTTGTACTGTTAGCGTTACGGATAAACAAGAATGTGGAAATGTTGGGAATTTCATACAGATGAGCTCCTCCCGTTGGCCTAAAGAAGAAGTGGAAGCTCTGATCAGATTGAGGACAGACCTGGAGATGGAATGTGAAGGAAATAATGGGCCTAATAAGGGACCCCTATGGGAAGAAATATCCTCAGCAATGAAGAAGCTTGGGCACAATCGCAGTGCCAAGAGATGCAAAGAGAAATGGGAGAACATAAACAAGTACTTTAAGAGGATGAAGCAGAAAAATAAGAGAAAGCCTGAGGATTCAAAGACATGCCCCTATTTTCACCAGCTAGATGAACTATACAGTAAGAAACCAAGGAAGGTCCAAGAATCAGCTGCTTCTTCTGAGAAGGAGTTGAAGGCGGAGGAGCTGTTAATGCACATTATGAGCGGTCAAGAAGAGCGTCAATCATCTGAAGATGCCGACAGGGAGAAGAAGGACCAGATTGAAGGAGATAAGGAAGATTTGGATCAGATGGTAGACAATAATACTTCAACAGCAATCATGGGATGAAAATGTCCTACATTTTTTAAACGACTTCTCTTGTCAGGGACATCATGGGTTCTTATAGTTTTGAAATGACTATCAAACGTGGGTCATGATCATCATGAACTAGGATTAATTAGCCCAGAACAAGAGTTTGGTGATATTGTGGCCTCAGAGCGTCAGATATACGATTCAATCTCATGGGTGCTGCCGAGGCACATGGCATTTTCTTCGTCATTTTTGTCGTATGAATACGATGCACATAACACATGCATACAGAAAGATGGTTTTGTCTATGTGCCAAGTGAAGCCATTGGGCTTGTTAATTTAGTATAGTTTTATAATCTTTGTCCTTTGAAGTTCGTAAACCCCATGTGTGCTAAAGTGGGAAAAGGGTTTCATCTGTTTGTTCGTGATGACAATAAACAAACACACAGTGAACTGCAATGATCATGATATATAGTGCATTTTTTGAAGAAGTAGCGAAATTGATGGCCGAATTACGCGTTTTTCTATCAATTTTCCCGCGTGTGATCAGTAGAAATGCGAAGCAGCAATCTCAACCAGTTCAGAACTCAAAATGACGTGGATGATATGCCAGTGGCAGAACTAATCATTCCAAACCCAATCAAGAACTAAGAGAAGTCAAAGTTCAGGTGGTGGTCAAATGATTTTGAGTCAACAATAAGCCTCTCTCAATTTCTTGCTCCAATAATTTCTGCAGTAAAGCTATCAAATAAGAAAACTTTGATTAGTTTATAAGCTTGCTGATGCTCAGGTCAAAACCTTTGTTTTGCCCCTGATCCGTCCAATGTATTACTTTTAGACAAGTTGCAAAATTTGAATCTGAAATCTATCATAATTAGTGCGTTATATATCTTTGTCAAACTGGATCATTGAATGATACTACTCTATATCATGTGTGCGTGATATGTGAGGTTCCACTACTTGCATCAATATCACTCGGTTTATAAGTGGTTAAATATGGAAATCTTCGAATTGCACTGTAATCTCGGGGGTTATAATCTCATGCCATGTTCCAAATGCTGTGACTCTGGAAAAAGGAAAAGCAGAAGCAATAGGGCGTGGATTCAATGATTGTATACTTGGTTTAGCATCCTGATCGATTAGCCAGGGACAATTCATTGTTGTTCAGATTAGTCAATAATCAAATTATGTGAGTTTGATGCGGACAAAACAAGGTCCAAATCACTTGCCTCTAAATAATATCTAACTCGCTCGTCTCTCTTTTATTTTGTTTTTGAGTTTTCTTCCTCTCAACAATTTAAGACCCGTTCTTACTTTTGTTTACTCCTCATGTCTATATTTTCAGTTAGTTGAGACATCCTTATTTTCAACATATTAACTTTTTTTATATATATAAAAATAAGATATATATATTTTCTCGGGTATTACAGGAGATTTGGAATAATCATATTATTTATTACTCTTGAATATTATAATGTATTATGAAGTTATAAGCCTCATGTTCCACTTGGAGTCTGAAAATAAATTGAATTGTTGATAAATTATTAACTATATGGTGTAGGAAAATATGAAGAAAATGATCTTCTTTTTTTGTTTTTGTTTTTTAATTCTAACTTGTGACATCTTCTGGTTTAATATGAAGTTATACCAAATGCGTGGGGTTGAGAGGAGCGAAAATATTAGGGCCTAACTGTTGTCAATTTTTTGTCAAGGAAGAGAAAAATTCCACTTTTTTCTTAAAAAAATAAGGAGCATTGAAATGACTAACATACTGACTAAAGTACATTGAATTCAATGAACTTTGAAAGGCATGCCATAAGCTGAGTTTTTTTCCCCCTTTCCATGCTCACTCGTATTTCATTAGAATCCAAAAATGGAAGCAACCTTTAACAAGAAGATAAAGCTCTGTTTGAATGATTGTGATGGAGATAAAGCTCTTCATACATACATAGCCTTAATTTTTTTTTTTGATATAGCCTTAATTTTTTTTGTTACCCACTCGGTTCAATGGAGCTTTGCCCCAATTATATCTGGATCCGACCCGCGTCGCGCACCTGGCTATAGTAGGTGAGTCTCCCAATGGAAATTTTCTACATATGTCAAGGCTCGAACTCGAGACCTTGCTTAAGTGATACTAAGTCGCTTATCACTCGAACAAACTCCCGTTGGTTACATAGCCTTAAATTTTTTTTTGGTTGCCCACCCAGTTCACCGGAGCTTTGCCCCGACTACATCCGGATCCGACCCGCGTTGCGCACCTGGCTATGGTAGGTGAGTCTCCCAACGGGAATTTTCTACGTAGGCCAAGGCTCGAACTTAAGACTTCGCTTAAGCGATACTGAGTCCCTTACCACTCAGACCAAGCCCTCTATTAGTAGCCTTAATTGAATTGCCCAGAAAGCGAAAGGCTCAAGAGAAAGAGAGTCCAATTCTAGCTTGGGCTTATCTTCATGAGTCCTAAAGCATGCGGGTCGGGTCAGGTGTCATTGTTTGCATTAGATGCTCCAGTTTTGATCACCAGATATTGCTTCAACTTCAAATTTCATTTTATAACCAGATATTAAAGTACGACTTTGGAATTAATGATTCGTCATCCGTTTTATTCCTTGGCCATTATTTGCTTTGGCTGTGCTAATTCCTCACTAATCACCCCTCCATGGCGACACTTACACCTTCTCTTCCCCTGTTCTAGCCGTTGTATCATTAAACCGAAAGCTCATCGAAATTTGAGTAGGGAGAGAGAAATAAGTTTTTTTTTACCCTACGTGAAATTTGGAGCAACATATTTTATCTATCACTAATAAAATTCTAACAGTATATATGTTACTTTTTCCTACTTGTATTTCAATGCCCCCTGTAGAATTTGGTGGAAATAACTTAGAAAGGTTCTTTCTTTTGGTTGGGAGGAGCAAAGTAGCAGTGTGAGTCCATGGCGGACCATGAGACTCAGCACCAATTAGGAGCAGGCGTCTCCAGAGAGACGGCTCTGCAAGCATTGAACACCATAATCCAGCTCCATTTCGAGAAGACCCTGGAGAAGAAGCGAGCCATTGACCTTCAAAAGAAGCAGCTTCACAAACTGTTTCAGATTTTCTTCATCTTCCTCACTCTGGTGCTCTTGGCCCACACTCAGTCGCTTCGTCTCCAATGCCGCCATTGCTGGATCCCCATCACCCTCCTCTCCCTCGCCCACCTCATCTTCTACGTCTCGGTGGCCCAGACCTTGAGATGCATCAATGGCTTCAAGTACCAGAGGCGCTGCCACAAGCTCACTCTTGGACTCGCCACGGACAAGCTCAGAGAGATCAAGACCAAGATGATTGCGAATGTGGACGCTGATGAGTACGAGGATGAGCTTGAGATTCAGTACCAGGAGCCCCCGGAAAGCTATTTTGGTAAGTTCAAGAGGAACTGGGCTCTTCATTTTGGCTTCTTAATCTTCACCTACACCTTCATGGTGTCCTCTTCTGTTGTTCTCCTCTGTTTTTGAGTATTCTCTGCTCGTGTTTCAGTTAATCGGGTATCAAACATCTAATTCTGTTGTTAGATGTAAAAAAAACATACTGTAAGATTCCACAATTGAAGTTTGTAGCCAAGATCAACTCTGGAATCATTTTTCATTTGCTATTATCATTCATCAATTACCCCTTCTATTTTGTAGTAAAATTTCTTGCTTCAGAACGTTCTCTCTCATGGGAGGAATCATATCTGTCACTGTTTTTTCAAGCAGGTGAAAGTATAAGCAAAACCAGTAATTATGGGAGTGCATGTTCACACATCATTTTCTCAAGCACATGTTAATCTGTTGTTGCCTTGACTTCTAATCAAACACCTCTTTTTCCATGTAAGTGAAAAACCCCTATAGATTACATAATTAGGTTCATGTTCGTGCAGGGAACAAGCACTTTCAAGACATGGTCATGTGAAGTGAGAATTCCATGACACCCTCCCACCCAACTTAAGTACCATAACTGTGAAATAACCAAAATGTAGTGTACTGGACAAATTAAGCATAACACGTGAGTGGGCCAGAGGGTCGAAATGGTCAATTACAGGCCTTGAATCTGCAATAACTAGAACTCTGTTTATGAAAATAAGTAAATTCCGGTAAAAAAGAAAAGAAAATAAGTAAAGAAGTATACGTATACCTTCATTTTTCTCGTAATAGTCATACAGCTCAGACACACCCAACTCTTTCTTCGACAATGCGGATTTAAAATCTTAATTTAGTTATCAACAAAAGCACAATGTAAATAATTAAATATGTTGGTCCACCTCTGACGGACATCATAATTGAATTGGCAACTGTCAGTCTCAGAAGCAGAACGTGCCCAACCGCCACCTAAGTTGGGGAAAGAGCCCCGCATAATGACTTGTATGCATCAAGACACATTTTGAATTTTTCTTCCGCCACTTCCTGCAATCATCAAAAGTTAATGAGCCAACATGTGATCAGATATTCAGATGCCACAGGTTTCCAAAACGAAGAAACAAATGAACAAAATAAAAGCTTCAACAGATGAACATTCAATTAAATTATCATATTGGATGAGCAACAGTTTTGCAATCATGATGTAGATGATGACCTATGAATCTTGAAGTTTCGAATAAATTTTACATTTCATATTAATTAATGACATTGACATATTGATTGATTTCATGTAGTTTGGCAACGATTGATTCCTACCCAAATGACGGCTTAGAATGCTAGTGTATTGAAGAGTCAGAAATATCAAACAGATACTTGGAACTCGCCTGAGAAGGGCCTTGATGCTTATCAGGATGCCATTTTAAAGCCGATAGCCGGAAACTACAAGGCCAAAAAATGATATCAGATGTTTGTAGCACGTTTATGTGTTGCATGACTTCGCCTTTAGTTTAATTTCAGTGGGACAAAACATTAGACAACTCACGCATTTTTAACATTCTCAAGCTTTAGAGGACCTGTTGAAGGCAGACCGAGAACAGTTCTCTCTGACTGTGATCCTACATAACATGAACCGTCGTGGTCTTCATCGGACTCAGCATCACTCGCGCTTTTCCCCTTCCTAGTTCTACTGTTTGTCCAATTTGAATGTTCCCTCCATTCAAAGCCAAAGGTTGAATCCTCACTGGACGACCCTTTCCAGTTTCTAAAGGACCAGGTGTAGCATCTGTTACCAAATGTAGCTTGGAAAGTTGTCTCAGAATCAAAATCAAAGTCCTCAGCGAAAGTCTCTCTTTTGTGTTTTCCTAAATATGCAATTGATATCAACTGTTAAGAAAGTGAACATACGTTAAATCTAAAGAACAAAACATCTTTTTGAGGCTTTGGGAGTGCTAATCCTGTTTAGGGCTCACTCATGCACAAATTTGATGTGGTAGTATATCGGATATTTTATTTTATTTTCTTTTAAATCTTTCTGAAGTCACATTGTTTACTTGTGTGCAATGTACTTGTTATATGTTTGCAGTAAGTACGTACCAAAAGTTCAGAAAAATTGCAGCTATGATGACTAATATCTGAAAGGATACAAAAGAACTCACGCTTTACTTTCTTTTTTGATTTTCCAGACTGCTGAGGAGACTTTCCTTGCCGTTTATTGTAACAGCTTTCTGAATCATAATCTTGATCTCCATAGAAATTGCGATCCCCAAATTTCCATGTTTCTAGACTCTAGGTAAAAGTGCAAAACAACACATGTAAAACATAGGTACAATTTCTAGGACATATAAATGTGAAGACATGTAAGGCTACGAGTTCCTGCATAAAACGATATTCAAACGCATGAAAAAGGAAGACACGTGTTTCAAGTTTCAACATCAGAGAATGGAGAGGTCCCTGACATCTGCATGTCGTCAGTGAAAAAATTAGATGATTTCACAGCAACTGTTCATGGCTTACCAGGAAGAAAGGTCTTACTCTATTGCTAAATCAGATCTAATTTGATTAATGAGCTTTACTCAGCATGTAACTAGTGTACAAAGCAATTTATCAATTGTAAATTTTAGTCTCACAATGTCCTCGAGGCAAAAATCAATATATAATCCAAGCAACAAATTTATCTTCCGATATTCTCGTATTTTCCACCCTATGATCCACTAGTTATTGGTAAGAATTAAGATTCAAAGTTCCACCTAATATAAAATGTTTTCTTCAAAATCAGCTCTTTCTAGCATTTGTACACCCTTACTCTCCAATAGAGGATGAGGATACTGTAACAGAAGCGAACAATATAACAGAAGGTTTTCTGAACATTGTAATTCTATTCATGACTAAGATATGAATAGCATACCTCAAATGAAAATTTAGAAGACCCACTTCTATAAAGGAGATCTTTTAGAGCTTTCTTTGCATCAGCCCGCTTTTGGCGTATGACATATTTGATATAACTCTGAAGTCAACATTTGAAGCATCAGAAATAGTTTGCATAAGTATATATTATGGTCCAAAATTTAAACAGCCACGAAATTATGCATGTGGATAAATTAGTGACAAGATTAAATGAAACCTATACCAAATCATTGCTGCACTTGTCGATGAGTAATGCCAGAACTCAATAATCGCAGAGAAGCCGAAAAGAAAAAATAAAGTTTTTCCCAATAGACAGATGCATATGGGAGACAACACCATATCAGCACATAGAGAGACTGAAAGAAATGTCCAATGACTAGAGCAGAAGGAATTTTTTTTTTCTTTCTATTAAGTACTGACTCTGCATGGTCACAAGAAAAGGCAAACAAGGAGAAACTAGAGCTTGGAACCCGTCACCTACAGATGTTGCGCTCTGACCACTCGTTCATACTTCAGAGATGAAAAAAGCCATATACTTTCACTAATTTTCTACAAAAATCTTAATGACTACTGAGGGGATTTTAAAAATGATAGACAAAATAAGGGATATATATACTATTGGTCAAATCTGTTTTAGTACTAAGAATAATGAATTGTTTTGCATAATTTTGTGTGTTTCATTATTGCACAAATCATAAAAAGGTATGCCTTTTAGAATGGCATTTCATGGTAAATGATATATCTGAAAAGTCAATCAATCCATGTAATCGCATGACTTAGTGTCACAATGCTTGTTGGTGTTATTGCTGATAAAGCTAAAATAATTAAGCAAGGACACATTCCAACAACAGATGCATAAAACAACAGCTACCAGCATGAAATGTCAAAATGAATAAATAATCATGAGGATTCCCAAAGTTATATGCTGAAAAGCATACCTTGGATGGTTGTTGTCCCCCTCTTATTGCCTGCAGAAACATTGTAATTGTCAAACTTCCTCGCAACTGGCAAAGGGTTAAGGCTATTCATAAACAATTTCGAACAACTTAATTACAAGAAGATGAAAAGGAAGAAAACAATGAAGCCGGTGGGTTCAGTTACAGAAGACAATCCTTGCAGCAAGCCGTCGTCCAAGAATATATGAGCAGCTAAACAATACAAACTTCTAAAGCACGATGGACAGACAATCATTTTTAAAGTTACAACTCACGATGGACAGACAATCATTTTTAAAGTTGCAATTAACTTTTAGTCTTTTGAGAACACAAATGTTGCATTCTAAAGCGAAAGCCAGTACCCGGTGGCTTATAGATTAGTTTACTTTAGCTCATACGAAGGACTTCAGCCTACTTCAAGTTCAATAACCAATATAATCAGGGAAACTGAGAATACGTGTTTTATATGAAAGTATTCCCAGTTTTAGTATTCTTAATGAGATAATCTACTCCAACTCCACCTACAACTTACAATTTTAAAAAGGTGTCCCTTTTTTCTGACGAGTTTTCCCCTTTGGCTCCAGCTAGAGCAGCAAAAATATGAATGTCAGACAAGGGGATAGGCCATCAACACATTATCGAGAATAAGATTAGTGGACCTTAACAAGTATAAGCAAAGCAAGTTCCATGAAAAAAAGAAGGTCCAAAATACAGACACCCGAGAAAAAGATTCCCTTTCGTGTGGGAAAGAGAGAGAAACTCACAGAGTTCCATTTATTCTTCCACTTCTCACAGGAACAAGGGGTGGAGTGGAATGAAGCGAAGTAGGTGGATACAGTGATTGACGGAACCGCGTATGTCTGCAGGGACAAGACGTTTCGCCAACGGGAGATTTGCATATCGAAGGAGATGCAAGGCCTTTCTCCGAGGGAAGCCTCGTCATGGACACACCCGTCCAAGGAAGTAGGGAAGAACGCAACGTCGTCGTTACCGGAAATACGTAGTTGCGCCCCATGGGGATTATTGCATGAGTAATTGGGCCCCCAACATAAGAAAATGGGCTTTTGGGCCAACTGGGGCCTTTTAACAAATAAGCTTCTGGGCATTGGGAGTTAAATATATCATAAGAGGCTAGTCTCAGTTAAAATTTAAATTTTTATTAAAAAAAAATTATATTTAATATCCCGTAATACTTTAAACATGATTTAATTTAATAGAAAAATATATATATTTTAAAAAGAATAAGCTTTTTGCCCATCAGCATGCGACGTTTCCTATTGTTTTTATTGGGACGCATGTAGCACGCGTGAAAATATGTTGACGAGACTATGAGGTTAAAATTAAGAAGGAATCACAGATGAGATGAAAGTAACTGTTTTTTTTTTTTTTTCTTTGTCGTTTTAACCAAAAGATGAGCTCAAGCGATGCATATTTAAAATCAGAATCTTTCGAAGACTAATATAAAATGTATAGTATCACACTAAGATGGAGTATAGTTTTAAGACTATGTAATATGCCTTTTTAATTTTAATGATCATTTTGTCTCCCTTTGAAAAGAGAGATTGTAATTTTAGAAGAAAAATAAAAAAAACAACTTATAATAATAATAATTAAGAAAGAAAGAAAATGCCCTATGGAACATTTTATTTCAGAATTTCAATGTGTCTTGATGGACAAGGATAAGCCATAATAATTTATGGGAATCAACGATAGCTGAGTGACTTAAAAATAGGCTGGAAATAATGAATAAGACTGGTTTATTTATTTATTTGTTTTTTGGGTGTCGCCCTGCAGCCTGCATTGCATGCAGGAAGTAAAACTTGCTGGACCCAGGAACTGAAAAGTTGGGCGAAATGGAGGCACACCACTCCAAATATTCCATCACCTATTTCTTTGTTGGTTTATCTTGGGCCATGGAATTCCGTAATTTGCGCATAAAAAGCTTTAAAGTCGTCAATCACAGCTTTTTATTATTAGAATTTATTGGGTGGGGGTGAGGGGCCACAGCCCACAACTATGAGATTCACTCGCGGAAGCAAAGGACGAAGTAAAAATTATACCAAACAAAAAAAAAAGAGGACGAAGTAAAACTTGTGAGAATTTAGATATATTAAAAAAATGAATTGGACTAATTATGGATGCTCCGTGAGGGTAGCTACAGGGAGAAGGGGAGAGACGCCTTTCTCTGTTGTCCGACTTGGTGCTCTGTAATCATCAAATCCACAAACTAATCCCACACGATGGGTCCCACCTCCACCCCCTATCCCCAACTCCTTTATTCATTCCTATTTTTAAGACTTGGTTAAGAACATACTGCTCTCTATTCTATCATCAATAGAGTGTCTACGTTATGTATGCCCCCCATCTGCTGCTCACCTCCTAACTGCCACAGTGAGAGTGAGGGGCACGCACGCTCCCGCAATTAAGTCAATAACACGCTGTATACCATCCAAAACGAAAAGCACTCTCATTAATTAATTAGTTTACTCCTTTTATTTAAAAAAAAAAACTGAGGGAGAGAGAGGAGAGAGGAGTAATAGATTGAAGAGACTGCTATGTTTTGATGAGCCCCCACAGACAACACGGGTAGGCGTAGGAGCTTCAAGTGCTGTTATAAATTCCCTCCATAATTCTCCCAACCCTGCTTTTCTCTCTCCTCTTGTCTGAGTATTGAACAAGCAGATGGGAGGCTGTGCCACCAAGCCCAAGGTGTTGAAGGCCGATGACGCCGCCGCCTCCAAAGCACCCGAGCCTCTCCCCGACGACATGAAGCCACCGCAACAACCTCCTAAACTTCAGCTTCCCCCGATTGCAGACGACGATTCTTCCAACAAACGCCATTCTCTCAGCTCCTTATTCACCCAGGTCCATTTCTTCCATCCTTCATACCCCTTTACTTACTCTCTCTCACTACAATCCCTCACTTTTGAGTTCTCTTCTTCGTCTTCTCTTTAACCCCACGACTTGGCCACGTTATCAAACGGTCAGAAAGAGCTCCTGCACGAATCCAAAAGCTAAAACATTCTCTAGTTCCGCTGTTTTTACATTTTTCAAATCATTTTCTAGGAAAAGAGACCCCACCGTTCTATCATGTAGATGAATAGGGTTCTGTATTCTCTAGTTCCACTTTTTTTTCCTTTTTTTTAAAATCATTACTCCGAGGCATAGTTAGGCTTGAGTATAGGCAATTAACCCAGAGATCTTAAGTTGGAAACTTGACCCTGCATTATGTGAGATTTTTTTGCCCAAAGTTTTATTTTGTGTGTGCGGATTCATTCTTCTGTTGGAATGATGAGAGCTTGCGTGAGACCGTACGAGAAGATTTCGTGGGCGTGGGAGGCATCATAAAACATAACGTCAAAGGCTACACACACCATTGATGAAAAACCAGAGCCCGCGATTATTCGGAGGGCCCCTTACTTTTATCACACCCGCTTTCCCGTTTTTGATTTTCATGCGCATGTGCTTTCGTGAATGAGCCTTTTCTCGCGATTTCTCGTAATCAGTGTGTCGATCCGCACAGTTATCAACGTCCATGATGATGGCATCCAAAAGGTGCTAACAGGGAGGCCTCAGAGAACACGACACTGTGTCCGCCATTTTTATGCCTTGTTACATAATGTTTTGGAATGGGGTCAAATTAATTATGGAAACCACGCTTACGAGGTTGATCCGTCTCGATTTCTGAATTTTTTAAATCCTTTTTTGGTTTGGTGTTTGGTGTTTCATGTGTCAGAATGAAGATGGGAAGTTAACTCCAGAGAGTGAGAAGGTCGCAGTCTCGGTGGAGGGGACGGCGACGCAGGAAAAGCCAGAGGCCGAGAAGCCTTCAGAAGATGGAAAATACCACGGCACAGTAACACAGGAGCTCGCGGAGGAAACTTCAGAGGATTCTCGAGAGGTGAAGGAGGAGGACAAACCTTCGGGAGAAAGTCAAAGTCAAATCAGTGAGGCAATCAAAGAAGAATCTGCAGAAGTAGTGGGAGAGGAGAAACCTTCAGGGGAAACTGAAAGCAATGAGGTCACTATAGGAGATTCAGGGGAATCTGAAACTGAAAGAGAAAAGGGACTCAAAGGAGAATCCGCAGACTTGGCGGTGGAGAAAATTTCAGGGGAAACTGAAACCGAAAGCGATGAGGTAATTAAACGAGAATCTTCAGAGGTGGTGGCGGAGAAAATTTCAAGCGAAACTGAAACCGAAATCAATGAGATAGTGAAAGGAGAATCTGAAGAGGTGAAGGTGGAGAATATTACAATGGAAACTGAAACTGAAACCGAAAGCAACGAGATAACGAAAGGAGAATCCGCAGAGGTGTTGGAGGAGGAAACTTCAGGGGAAACCGAAAGCAGTGAAGTAATGAAAGGAGAATCCCCAGGGGTGGTGGTGGAGAAAATTTCAGGGGAGACTGAAAGTAATGAGGAAACGAAAGGGAAATGTTCAGAGGGAAATGAAAAGGAGGAGGCAGCAGAGGAGGGAAAGCAAGAGAAACCTGAGGAGGTAGAGGAAGGCAAAGGGAAGTGTTCAAGGGAAGGTGAAAGCAAGGGGAGAGTGAAAGAAGGAAGTTGCGGGGCTGAAGAGGAGGAAATGGCTGAGAAAGTAATTCAAGTGGTAGAGGGAACAACAACGGGCAAGGCAGAGGAGGAAGCAAAGTCGGGCCATTAGTTTCATGAAGGCCCACCATACCCAGAAGCGTCGGGAATCCTAGGCCTAGTGGGCCCTTACTCACTTCCAACCTCCCCCAACCCCTCATTTGGTCGAAGAATCCATTTTCTTTGTTTCTTTTAAAACTACGTTGGTCGCGCCTGGTTTGTTTGTTAGTCAAAATTCAACCTATACCCATATTTTTTTAGGTTCTTGTTACGTGTATATGACCGTGTATGTACTCTTTTTTCCTTTTGACTTGCGCATTGTATACTTGAGTATAAAGCTCCAACTATTGCAAAGTATAAGCTCGGGAGTCGCCAGCTTGGCATATTCTAAGAAATATATATATATATATATATATATATATATATATATATATATATATATGCGCTTGTTATGATAGCTGCATGACTCCTCGATGAGAAACTTGGTCGGCTAATATTGAGCATTAAATTTGGGATTGCCCTCCCAGTTTTCAGCACTTCCACATCCTCAATATGCAAAACTATCAGAATTTACGTATCACATCCAAACGTTAAACATAAAAAGAAATGATAAATCAACGACAAATTAACTAAAGTATATATATTATACAAATTAATGAAGGAGGAGAATTGGAAGGGCTTTCTGATTCCACACAAATGACCACAAAATTAACGTCCCTTTGGCCGTAAATATATAGACATCCTCAAGCTTGGTCCAAGCATGCCCGCTTATAGCATGCACTGACCCGACTTCGCCATATATAATATTCCAAATTCACCCCTTTCAGACAAACCAACCATACATTTTGTGCCACGCACACACACAGAGGTCCGGCGACCCCACGTTGTAGTATGATCAGGCTCCCGGTGCCCCCTCTAACTCACGTGAGGCTTTGGGCATTTGCTCTCTGCTCTTTCCCCACAGCACACTGTATAGTCCTATTACCAATATCACCCCTCCTAATACGCTGCACAACAAATACACCAACCTTAATCCATTGGCACACATAACCAAAAACATTGCTCACCACATTCATTAATTGGTCAATTACCTCCCTAAACTTACGAACTCGCCTAACAGAATTGCCGATGAGAAAATGGTTATGATGAGGGCCAGTGGATTCGACATGGCCAAAAACACCGGCCCTTTCTTCTCTATAACCCATGCTTGCAAGTAAAATGTCACCCCCGTTACCACTATTCCCTATTTCGCCAAAGTTAATCAATATGTAGAGATCAGCCACTGGCACAACTGATTAATAGCTTAATTAGCGAGGGGGGAGAGAGGATTATTACACAGTAAGCTACGGCAAGGAGTTTGACATTCCACCCTAGCTTCCATTGCTGAATGTCCCTTTCTACGGCAAAGGCGATGACAAAAGACTGAATTGAGCTCAAGAAACACTGTAGGGTTGTGAGAAGCAACTTTGAAGGGTACCCTTTTATAACAAAGGCCTGCTTTTACCACCGAAAACCCCATTACTAAAGGTGAAATATATATTTGTCATGTGTGAAATATGAGAAGATCCGTCACATAAAGTTGAAAGGGAATAAAGATGACCTGGAGTACGAGCCAAAGCCCCCAGCAGGTGTTGGAGAGGAGCATGAGGAAGCAACCCTTTATCCAGGTGCCAGATGGAACACTGTGAGCTTGTGCATTCGCATGAGAATACCTCAAAAGGTGATGATGTCCCAAAAGTTGCCAGTGAGGTCCTTTGTAAAAGGCAAGCGTCGCCGCACCACCCAAACATGCCACTACACCCACCAACTTTGCAATCCCCGGTGCTGTTTTCACTTTCAGACTTTCAATCCTGTGGGAAAAAAAAACAAAGAAAGAAAATCGCAATGAAGCATTTCTCTTCACTCATCACTCAAAGATCAGACACCTCATTTCGTAAAATGTGGTCTCCGATCCTTTCAAGCAATTTCAAGACACGTGACCATAAGGTGTGGTGCCTGAGTAGTGCATCTTTTGGAAGAAAGAGTTGCCGAGTTTTATTGTTGGGGATATGCCCAATAATATAATATTCACACGTGAGGAGCAAGGCACGGGATTTTTTAAGATCTTGTATATTGAACTTATTGTCCAGAAGTTCCACCGCAAGACTGCTAACTTCCAAGAACATATGTGTAACCGGAAATGAGCTCCGTTTTTGTTTTATTCAGACATATACATGAACCATATATATTATACTGGAGCCGATCGTACCACCGGTTCAATCTGGAGTTGCCGAGTTTTATTAGGGGATATTAATGTTTCATTATGGGCATCGATACATATAAGCTTCTAGTCTGTTGTGGGATATTAAAGAGTTGTCAAAACTTCAAACTAATGTTACTTGTTTTGGTTAAGTAAAGTTTAAATGCTTATCATCAGAGTCTTATTAGAACTAGTGCAGGTATCCCGATTTAAAAAAACACTTGGAGAGATCCTAAACAAAATCCTAACCGAATTTAAATCGACTCTCAAATATAAGCCACATTCTTACTTTTAAGAGTACTTATTGATGCAAATATAGAACATGAATTTGTGCCATAAAGTTGATTTCTCTAGTATATAGAATCTGATATTGGAGTTTTAAGTTAACTTTAACCATTAACGAGTGTGCTTTAATTCCATCTTAACATGGGTAAGTATTTAGACGTTCAATTCCGCAGTGATTTACGTAGTGGGTGATAAATCCCGTCCGGAGAAACGTGAAAACCTCTATACTGGTGGCTAACACATATCCCCGTGCTTTCATATTTCGTCCATTCAACTCCCGGTGGGAGCTCACGACCTTTTATTTATGGATCGGCGATCGAGATATGGTCCTCAAGTCGAATTTGTTGGGGACATGATTCGTGAATATATTCATTCTTATATAAGAAAAATAGAAGATTATTAACTAAATATAATTGCATGACATGTATGGCTATGGAAGATATACCTGAGTAGAAGGGCCAAGAAAAAAGTGATTACGGGAAGGCAGTTAGTAGTAGCAGCAGCTAAAGTTGCAGACGTGTAAACAAGGGCAATCCCATAAATGTCCAAGCTCATGGTTATCCTGTAATTTAGGGTGACCGACACCAATTTCAGAACCAACAAAATCGTAGAATAATAGCACTCACAATTATATAAATCAGGAATGTCACGTAAAACTTATATGAAACCTATTTTCAGCTATATATATAGATATGTTATGATCAATAGTCCCCCTTAATTAGTTCCAATACGATCTGTCTTAATCACACAAGAACTGAACTGATCATTAATTACCCCAAGAATGAAAGAAAGAATATCTTGCAGAAGGTCAGGAATGGCAAAGGCGGTGCAGTTTTCCTGCAACCAAATTAAGAATCCAAGTAATTAACTTTGATCATATAGTTGAGACTCCATGAGATGGTGAAGTAATAGAGATAGACACATATATACCGTTCGAAGAAGAAAGTGAAAGGGGCAAGGAAAATAGTGGCAGCGGCCTGTCTGTAGAAGACGAAGATGAAATTGTTCATGCCGTGGTCGAAGGCAGCTTTAGAGAGAAGAAACATGCCGGCATAAATTGCTTGAACTATGAGGACAACCAGATAGGGCTTATTTCCTTCCATTTTTGAGGGTTCGATCGAGTGATGAGTGAGAGGCATGGTTCAAGTGTAAGAGAAGAGCGCACAAGTTCCGGCTTTTATGGGCAATCAAAGGGACAAGTTGGAGAAGGACACTGGTGCGTGTGTGTGTGTGTGGTGAAGATGATGATCTGCTTTTCATGTCGGGGACCACCATCACCATCTTCCTCCTCTTCTTCATTGTCCCCAAGCACTCTTCTTTTTCTAACTCTAATTCAACAATTAATCACACTCGTCATTTGTAACTGGTTCTATTTTTCTTTTTTTCCTTCCAATAAAGTTTGAATTTGCGTGTGCGATATGACTGCGATATGAATTGTATCAACTATATTTAATTTCTCTCTTCTACCATCGACTTCTCACGCATTTTGTATTTTAATTCTAAAGTAATCCTTAAAAAGGAGTCAAAATCGTGTTATGACCCTAGGCTCTGCATTTATTTCATTTCTTGGCTTCTACTCCTACTTCCCCTAACTAATTAATTTCTATTGCCCACGTTGTCTTTTACTTTCCATCACGTGTCCCTACATTTCCTTCCCATTATTAGTCCTTGGGTCAATGGGCAAAAAACCAGTCTTTATGGCCAACACCGAAAATAATACTTTTTTCACCCCTGTTTAGCTTAATTATTTGTTAACTTTATTTCGAATTTTTAGATTTGATCTCTTAATTTTAGGGACTCAAATTTCCTTTTCGTACGTTCACCATATTAATATACGTTCTTAATTTTAAATAAGAATAATAATAACAATTAAAATAAAAAGTAGGATAATTACATCGTTTCGTCAGAATGCGACAAAAACTGACCATTCGTGCGTTGGTTTCAGTGGGGAAAAGGATAATTATATTATAGTATAACAGGACGGGGGCAAGGACGCAAGGTGAGTTTAATTAAACTATATAATTAAGAAGTATGGATTGAAAGGGACAAAATGGAGAAGTCGTACAAATGGCAAAGAGTAAAAAGTACATACAAGGATAAAAGCATGCCCTTGGTTGGAAGTTTAAAATGGGATACATAAGTATGGCCGCCGGGAAGCCGCCAAAGGTACAGCGTAATATACTATAATGACCATTTAGGGCTATCCTTGTTGCGTGAATTTAAAATATGGTTAAAGAAACTTTTATCCTTAAACTAATCTCTTGTTGTGCATGTATAACATATATATATATAGAGAGAGAGAGAGAGAGAACGAGACGGTGAGAACCACTAACCCAAACAGCGACGAACGACAGAACTAGACTGAATTAATTAATGTCTGCAGATTGTTAGGATGCTTGAGTTCCGTTCTTAGGTTTTTATTTGGATTCATGAGTATTTCTATCGAACTTCGTGAGCTCATTCTTTTAACTAAGCAGCCCAAACAAGAGCTATACTCCTCTACACATACACCGGTGATGCACACACACACATATATACATATATATGGTAGTATTTTTATATTTCTTCTATCCGTTTATACAGACTTTTGGGTTTTTACTTTTTAATTATATTTTTAAGAACTTTGCTACTCCCTAGATATAAAAGGAGAGCCGCTATGTAATTAGTAATAGATTAGCATTCTCTCAACTAAGATTCTAAAGAAATTAGTGCAATTCATTCACAATATTACTTTTTGGTTTTCAATATGGGATCCACTTTGGTAATGACGTGGAGCTTTATCGTTTTTTAATATTTAGGTATTACGTAATTAGCTGGGGTTGGGTTTGCTTTATATAACTTTATATATGCCTCCATATTGTTAAATGCATGAACGTATGAAATAGAATAATAATGGGGCATCCCAGAAACAAAACACCTTTAAACTGTGGAATGTGGATATGAGTGATTGAGCCATTCTTTTTAGGTAAGCATTCATAATCTTTAGCAAACCCGCCCACGTCCCTAAAACCCTTGCGAGAAACCATCATTTGCTTAGCAATCATGCAACAACCTTTATTATTCTTTCATGAAAAGGTTTTTGCCCTCAACCTTGATCCTTATAATGGGCCCAAAAGAAAATAATTAATGAAGATACAAGGATGAATCCTTCAGCCTTCTCCGTCCAAGTGCCAACCTTTCTGCAAGGGCTGATCTACTTTGTGATTGGCTTCTGTCTTTCTTGTGCCCAGTCTAAATTGGAGTGCTCTAGTCTTTTTCTGACGATCACGATATGGCCTCTACACATGAAAGCAAAACCCCAAAGATATATAGCTGTATCAGAAAAAGTAATGACAAGTTGCTTTCCATGCAGATTAGCCTCAAGATTGATTTCCCTATCCTTCAATCCTATTCAGACATTTCAATGCTCAAAGACCGTCAAGCAAATCGCTGCCCCTAGACCTAGGGGTGTGCATGGGCAGGGCTGCCCCGTGCCCGGTGCCCTGCCCGAAAAAAATATGGGCTGCATTTTGCAGCCCGATGCCCGGCCCTGCCCGGTAAAAGCTCTAACCATTTTAGGCTGGCCATGGGTGGACTGAGCATGGGCGGGTTGGGCATGCCCAAATTTTGATGCCATGCTCATGTTGTAAAAAAAAATCTGCAATTATGAACTTATAAAATAATACCATATTCATATGTTTTTATGACTTAAATAATATCCATAATTCACTAAGAATAAAGCAATAAAAATATAATAATTAAATTCTTGAAATACATTGCATGTAAAAAAAAAGCCTTGAAGTCTAAGTAATTTGCAATTGTAACTTTACATCAATCTCCCTAATGTTGACAAATATTAAGCATCTGAAAAAAATAAAATAAACAATTATAATTTGTAATATAGTCATATGATGATTAACAAAGTTAAAAACAGAAAAAATTAATATAGTTATAAATATTAAAAGATACAACTTACCTACTTAACTACTCATATTTTTAAAATAACCCTCTAGTCACCAGTAACTATCATATTCTCTCTTCTAAGTGTAGTATTTAGGAGAAAAAGTAAAAAAAAAATAAAAGAAGTGGTGCTTATGGGCAGGGCAGGGCAGGGCAACCCCCCTGCCCGGTGCCCAGCCCGAAAAAAGTATGGGTCGAATTTTATAACCCGATGCCCAGCCATGCCCTATATTTATCGGGATGGGCAGGGCTATTTTAGTGCGGGCTGGGCTGGGCATACCGGGCTATAGGCTTTATGCACAGCCCTACCTAGACCATTATCCCCGATTCAACCTTATTTTATTTCCATATATCTGCACATTGAAACGGCGTGTTTTGAAAATCGATCAAAAGGTTTCAGTTCATTGCATGTCCTTTGATAATAAAGATAGGCTAGTCAAATGACGTTGAAAACCAGAACAAGGAATCCTTAACATATACATGACTTCTTTTCCTTTTACTAATATGGAATGTGAGACAAAAGTAACGATGCATGATCTGAAACGAATCAGAGTGACAGAAAAGGTGCACATTGAGCACATGGCGGATTATGTGTTCAAATTAGGAAGAAAACACCTCAAAATCTTCCTTCCTTGTTTTTGTTCTTCTACGGAAGTGCCTCCTCAAAATTATGAGCTCTTCTACTTTATGACGAAGCTGTCAATATCAACATTAACCAAAGGATGAAAGAAAGTAAACTGCAATAATTAATGAAGTGGGCTAGCCAGTAGATCACGTGTTGACATCATATTGCAAACAATCTATATAATCTTGAGCAGCCCACAAAGCGCGTTCTCAAATCGAATGTGCCCACTAACCTAAACCTGATTATTTAATGCAAAGTTCACGCACCCTCCTCTGCTTATCCTTTTCATAAAAGCAGAGACAGAACCCATCTAACTAAACGATATTTTTGTCTTCAAGTTTTTACCTTTTTTCTATTCCCATGTGCAAATCAAGAAAATTATGGGCAAATCAAGAAAATTATGTTATGGCTCTGATTTCTGATTTTGGAGACGTACAAAAGTGTGGGACCCTGCTTTCCTAATGGACCCCAAACTTAACTCGCTCCATAAAGATACTGAAACCTCCCCCGTTATCTAATCCAGGCAAATAGGAAATTCCATACTCACTCGATCACTCCAACAAAGGTATCGATCATTGAAGCCAATCATGCAAATCATTTATTTCTTTTTACTAAAAACAACAAGGACGAGAAATACTCAAATTGCCTTCCTTCTTTCCATTTAGATATACATATACATTCTGGTAAATACCGAACCTATTATTAGAGTTCTGTTGTTAGAACAGATGGAAAGAGTACTTAGAATATAACCTCTACTAATCAAAAGCTTTTCTCTTTCCTACTTGTTTTTCGGTGCAAAAGCTCTGCTGATTGGGTACAATTTTTTTGGCTCCACCAAGTAATTGGTGGTGGTAGAATCCAAAGAAAGAAAAATCAGCAATTGCAATTAAAAAGGAAAGAACTTCTGCTAGAGGTGGGGGCCGGAGAGATGCATATGGTGGTTCACTAAGTCTTGCCTATGCTTGTTTCATTTTGATCTGCACATACTTTCTGATTCTGTGCTTGAACTGGTAAGCAAACGTCATCACTTATCCGTTCTTTGCTCTTTGCCCACAGAACACTGTAAAGACTGAGAACCAACAGGATCCCACCAAGAAAGCTGTAACATGATAAAAAGCAGCTCAGTAAAATAAGAAGCAGACAGAGATCTCATCCTATGCCTTTAATGAGCCAAATCTAATAATATCAACAAGTAATCATTCAACAACTTGGAGGTTTAGGTGCACATTTATGCTTTAGGTCCTAAGTAGGCTCTCTTAAAGAATTACTTGTTTAAAACAAGCTTATAACCTCCTCCTATGTCTTTCCGGTTTGGTTAAATGTAACCTAATTCATCTTTTATTTTAAAAATAGACTCTCTGGCCCTATCAACATTTCAAAGGTCTAGTCTAAATTTGCTTTCTCGCCATAATTTAAGCTTTAAATAAAATTTAATAATCCCCTAACTTGACCTTTGAGATAAGTTTAGCAATATACCTGCCTAAATTGATGGACTCATTCAACAAAAACATGGAACCAATAATTGTAATCATAAAATTGAGTGGGTTCCACAGAGCAGGGAAAAGTGGCCCTTTCTTCTCAATTACCCAAGCTTGTAAATAGTATGTGATCCCCGTCACCATTGTTCCCTATTACACCATTCATATATACTCATCAACTTATTTCATTAATACTGCAACAAATGCATAGCCTATTGACATTAATCAAAGCATGAGTAGTAGTTAGAAAAACATTGCTTTGATACTTACACAGTAAACAACAGCAATTAGTCTCATGTTCCAACCTAGCTTCCACTCCTTCATATCTCTTTCCGAAGCAATAGCAATACCAAATGACTGAATTGCGCTGAATAGGCACTGAAGGCTTGTGAATTTCAGTTTTGAAGGGTAGCTCATGAGCAATCGAGCCTGTTTAATGGCACATTAACTTCATCATCATAATCACAATCATATATGTAACAAAAGAAAAATGTAGAATGTATGGAGTTACAGTAAGCTAGATGTTCCTAAATGTCATACAAGTAAAATAGATAAGGTGGGTTTACCTGAAGAACAAGCCAAATGCTCCAGGTGATAATGGAACAGAACAAGAGCAAAGAACCCAAATACCATCTTTTGGGATAGGAAGAATTATCATCATGAGTGTTGTGATTTGCAGACAGAATAGGGTGGAAGGGCCATATCTGGGGTCCCTTGTAAAAAGCAAGGGTAGCTACCCCACACAAGCACACTACAAGGCCTGCTATCTTTGTAACTCCTAGTTTTGTCCTTATCTTCACCTTCTCCATCCTACAGCGTCACTAGTCTCAGATGTCTTTTATTCAATCTTAGAAGTATATATATGTGCAATGCAATTTAAATTTAGTGGAGGGCAAACGTTTTGAGTAGGTATAGCAAGTGATGAATTGGGATAACAGCAAGTTTTCTTTTTCTCTTTTCAGAATGCTGCATTTCAATTTTTTGGTGTACTTATGTTGAGGAATGAGAAGAGTAAATTTTGCATTAACTACCTGAACAGCACAGCGAAGAAGAAAGTGAAAACAGGGAGGCTACTAACAATTGCGGCACCCAATGTGGCAGATGTATAAACAAGTGCAATGGCATACACATTTAGAGACAGAGAAACCCTGAAAATCAAAATGCTCACTGGATTCAGTACAAGTTTCCTAGACTTATTTGTTGAAAAATGACATAAAGAAGAACTGTTGCCTACCCTAAAAATGAAAGCATGAAGATCTTGCAGAAGATCGCAAACGAGAGTGGCACTGCACTTTTTCTGGAACCCACAATATAACATATTTCAATTCAATTACATGAGTAAAGAGAAACATTGAAGATTAAGCTAAAAGTAGTACCGTTCAAATATGAAGGCTAAAGGGACCAAAATAATAGTTCCAAGCAGTTGCCTATGAAAGATGAACACACTGCTCTTCATCCCTTCATTCAATACTGCCTTGGAGAGCAATATCATCCCGGAATATATGACTTGTATCAGAACCATTGCCAAATATGGCTTATACTCACCCATTTTCAGTGAAGGTAATAAATGGGTGATTAAACCTTTTGATTATGAGGAATTGTGGAGTTAAACTCTCCCTATATATATATGTGTAGATCAAACAGAGAATGAAACATGGTAAATGAGGAGAAAATATTGATGCCAATGCCTTACTTAATGAACACTCCTATGGAGCTGGATTATTAGTGTTAGTGGTGTATTTATTCTGTAAGCACTTGTATTTTTTTAAATGAAGCATAATTATTAATAGCATCTCGTCTTTAAGCATTTCTTCCCAATAAATTATAATATCTCTGCCTTAACAACTGCGTGTTGAGTATTTAAACCGCTACATATTTTTCTATGCTATGTACACTTGAGTTAATCAGAGATTGAGGGGCCTCGAGGCTTTTCCACTGACCATTGAACGATTATTTTTGGTAGAGTGAAAAGGCACAAACAAGGTGAGTTAGTGAAATGGTCTTCTCATGTCATTATATATATATATATATGTATATAGATTAATATCCAAGTGTTTGGAAAAGAAAAAAAAGAGTGCTTAGTTTAGGTCCAAAATACCCAAACACTAATCTTAGCAGCAGAATTATTTTTGGGCAAAATTATAGTTTGAGTTATTGTAAATCATAATTTTATATAAATAAGATTCACTAGCTTTGAAACAATTTTTAGATGTTAAGTATAGAAAATAACTATTTTAACCCTATGAATTTTTGTCATCTTACGGTCTCTTATTTCTTATTTACCCCATGCCCTTTCTGGTAATTTATCTATAAAAAAATTATTCTGATAACAACCATCCAAATACTTATTTCTTCAAAATCACTTTTTATACAAAATATATTCTTCAAAATCACTTTAAAATTAATTTTATCCAAAATCTATTCTCTAAAAAATAAACTAAACTCACCCTAGAGCCATATATGCACTCACTGTAAGATATGGGACTTGTAATTTGGTTTTAGTCAAAATTTCTCATCAAGAAATAGTTGTTCTCTTCCTTTTTATAGAATATTTGGAACAGTTATATAAAAAAATATATAATATAATGTCGATCAGTTAATTTTTCTTTTTTTTTCTCCATTATTCTCTCTTCCCTTCTTCAAGACTTCTTTTGATGGAAAATAATTTCTTTTTATTTGAAATATAAGACACACAACATTCTTCATCGTGCATTCTATTTAAAATTTAAAATTATTAGTGTTTTATGTTATTTTATTTTAATCAAGAGTCACACCACACCTGAGACAAATTCCTTTACAGTTTAAAGTAAAACCACGAGATATATGTTAGTATCTTGAAAGTGATCCTGATTCCCCAATAGTAATTTAATATCATTACTTTAATGTCATTAAAACAAATTATCGATCACTTTAAGGCCCGTATCTTTAATTCCTCTTTCGTTTTCTTGGGACATCTTTTTTGTTCGGTTTTACGTGGTTTAAATTTAAAATGACAGATTATATTGTATTATTTTTTGTGAATAGCTGAATGATTTTTTGTTTTAATTAAGATATTCCCCCAACCCTCCCGCATCATTAAATACACTTTCATCGCATGCATCATGTATGATTCCGGCAGCCTGATGAAGAATTCTTTGTAAAAAGTGCAGAGAACATTTTAAGAACATTCTGATTATGCAAGATATTGCCAGATACGTCAATATATTCAAATTTTGTTAAGTTTGAATAAATAACAACTTTTTGTTGATATATAACTTTAGATTAGAAATCTTTAATTCAGTCATATGTTTAATCATCTATCTCCTTTACTATATTGATTTTACGTGTTAACTGGGCAAACGATGGTAATAAACCGGTAAAAGAATCTGGGTAACAGAGAATTAGTGCTTACGGAGGAATAATCAACTTTCGTATTGGATGGTACTGTTGGTTATGAAGAAATCTATGGTAAAGTAGTGAATTAGAGCTTATAAAAGAATAAGATGAAGCAACAGAAGAGACATAGTGAATAAGTAAAAGTGGGTGAGAAAAACGTCTGACCAAAAAGAATAGGTCTTCTCCCTCCCTAAGCATGTGGATGGGGGCCCACATCACCTTTCACTTTCTTCTTTCGCTTCTGCTCCCAGAATCTTGCCTCGCCACATGCCATGTACCCTTCCCTCCCTAAATAATTATTAGATTAAGCTCTCTAATTAATCTTTATTAGGCCTCAGTAAGGGATCGAGATATGAGCCTAAGGACCTAGCCTAAATAAGACAATGCCGCTGCTGACCTTGACCTCCAAAGCGGCACGTGCTTTTGCTGGTGACCCACTCCAACAATAACGCGTGTCCATAAGGAGAGGGGGGAGGAGTTGTTTTTCCTTCCACGATGAAATTGATTTACTAGCTAATTTGACTTTTTTAAGGACACGGAATTGGGGCTTGCTGACTCGTATATTGACCTGCTAGATCTTCTTCTTCTTCATCGCCCAAAGCCCCATAAAATATCTGTATGTAGTCAATCATCAATCATTATACTATTTTAGATATATTTAAAATAATTAATTAATTAATTATAATTAATCTAAGAGCTATTTAACTAATTTAGATAGATTAAAAAATTATAATATTAATTTATCTTTAAAAAATTATATTTAGTCATAATTAACTGATTTGTTTTATTTCCTTCTTTATATAAAAAACATATGATACCCCTAATCAATAGTTTAAAAATTAATTTTTTCAAGGCATAGAGATCATCGAAATTATTTTTATATCTCTAAAATCTATCACTTGATTATCACTATCTTGGGCTTTATGTGTGTGTTTAAATAGACTTTTATAAAAGGGTTTATGAAAAAAAAGGGCTTTTGGGTAGTTTTTAGAAAAAAATTTTTGGAAAAAAGTTTATAAAAAAAAGTGATTCTAGATAAATAAGTGTTTGGATAGTTATTATAAAAAAAAAATTGTAATTAGAAAATTACTAAAAAATGTATAATTTTATTAACAATATGAGAGAGGAAAGAGGGTGTAGAAGAGTGAATGGAGAAAAGAGAGGAAAGATGAGAGATAGTAGAGAAGATAAAAGATAGAGGAGATAGTGTGTAAGAAAAAATAAGAGTAAAATAGTAATTGAGTAATTTATAAACTCTTTTACTATTTTAAAAGCTATTCTTACCAGCTTATCTGAAATTATGATTTTAAATTATAGTTTGATCTAGAAACTCTTTTTAGATAAATATAACTATTTATTTTAAAAAAAATTAAACTAAAATTTAGATCAAAAGTTATTTTAAAATTTTAATTTAAGTTCCGAATAGGCTTTATTGGTTTAAACTAGTTTTTAAAAAAAAAAACGTGTCTCATGCTTATTTATTTGTTTGAGTAGGTCTCATGTTTTTAGGACACGTGTGTCAACATACTACCTATAATCATCGAATAGGATGATGGATACTAATGTTAACCGACTGCGAAGGTACGGAGACTCAAAATAATCCTAGTTCAAGCAAAACCAACAAACTTCTGCCCCCTATAAAAAGAATACTAATGTTTTCCACACAAATCCAAATTTATTATAGAAATAGAATAAATCATATTTTTCATGTATTTTGGTTAAAATACATTTTACAATTTACAAAATGAAAGAGCCAAGGCTTCTCCCAAATGTCGTGGACATAAAATAGGTGTACACTTGTAGTTATAGGTATATATATAATATTAATATTTATAAAAGTTATGCATATTTCCTTTGTAAGAAAATAAAGGAAGCATTAGGGTTAATTCGAATAACAGCGCAAAACCTGGCCATCCTTAGCAAAATTTCAGTTTCCATTCTTGCGTTCCTTTTTTTTAATTCATCTTATACTTTTATTTTGTTATTATTTATTTATGTTTGCTCATACATGTCAAAAGTTGTGATCAGATGCTCCAAGAAATTAGGGTGCTCATAATATGAGCCTTCAAAAGTTTTATTTTAATTATAGTTTCAATATAATTGGGCCAACCATGGGGTTCAGAAAAACCTCAGCCCAAAATAAATCAAACAAAAATGAGGTAAGGCCTACAACCCAACCCAAATGTATTCCTTGGCGCGCACGGTCATCAATAAATAACAGCCGTTCTGTATACCAAAACAAAAAAAACAGCCGTTCTCGTAAGTCCTGGAAGCACTCTCTTACACCCTAGAGCTGTTCCTAACCTTATTAGTAAGAAGGGATACTAAATCTACCTAAAATTTTCTTTTACCAAAAAATAAATAAATAACAGCCGTTCACTTTTCTTTGTTGTCTCCCTCCCTCGACCCATATTCTCTGTGCTTCTATATCCACATAAATCACTCTCCCCACAAACTTATTTCGTTGCCCATACGCAGATCATCCTCATTTTCCCCCCAAAAGTATTTAATGAAATACATCTGAAATGAGACCTCCCTAAAAAGCAAAAAGAATTATGGTGCTCTTTTTTTCCAGGGAAATACGGTGCTCGGAAAACTCACATCTAGTTTCTATGATGCTTTTTATTATTGATTAAATAAAAATCATAGAGGACGACGAAAAGTTTTTTGGCGACAAAATGAGAAGGGTTCAACCGGTTTGGGATTTTCCGGCATCACCCACGAAGCTGTTTACACGTAGTTTGTTAACTACATATATCACCAGTGCCTTCCCTGGGAACCGCCGCCGCCGCCTTTGTTCTTCGCAAAGAAGGCATTCTTGGTTTTTGGTTTTGGTAGCTCATGGATGTCCATCACCTGAATGGTTCTTTGCTTTTTGGCTATGTACCACCGCACAAACACACAAAATTCACCCGGTAAGCATATTATTTACCAAAGACATACCTACTGAGCTAGCAAGACGAAGAAAAAGTGAAATATTAAAACGGTAATTCCACCATTTTCGGCTTCTTTGTAGTTCTCTTGAAGCCGCCTTCTAGCCGAAGCAAGTCTCTCCGCGTCAAAATTGCTTTCCCTCTGTTCTCTTTGTCTCTGCAATCATTCAAGCACATATGTCAGGACCACTTACTCTAGGCAGGTTTAACTACTTGATCATGTCACTGTTTTACTTCAGCTTCTGCATTTCCGAAAACTCATCACAAATAAATAAGCTCCACTCAACTGAGGTAAACTCAACAGCTCGGCCATTTTTGTTCTTAAAGATCCTATATTTTGAGTGCATAAACCTCCACATTTCTATTTTTCATCCTCATTTTTGAAGCCAGATTTAGAGTCAGACTCCAAAATGGTTATAATATAATTTATATTCGTACGTTTTGAGGCGGAGCAGAAGCAGATATAGAGACAGATGGCGCTGGTTTTGGCGGAGCTTCTTTCCGAGGAATTGGTTTTGGTTTTAGTTCCGCCTCTGAATTGTTCCGGTCCGACCCAGAACTCCCATCTGCGTGAGTAAGAAACATATCAACCAAACGGAACCAACGGAATACAAAAGAAAAATGAGAGAAACTTTGAATCAGATACTATACTCACTATGTGGATTTGGCGAGTAAGCAAAATCAGGAATCTGCTGCAAAACGAATGGAATATTAAAAAGCCAAAGAAAGCATAATTTTTCATCGTCTTTCCCAGGTAAAGGACCTAGATGAGACCAAGATAAATTATTTCACCTGATGATAGCCGTTTTGGGAGGTGGTTTTGGGCTGAGGCGAGTCTCCATCAGCTGCCAACAACATGTCATCAATTGCCATTTTGATTTAGCGAAAGCTCTCTAATTTCCAGTAACTAACAGTCAGAAATTCTTTTGAGAGAAGCTTAAGATTACCCATAAGCGAGGCGTGCTCTGCTGGTGGGTTAAACTTCACCCATTCATCGACAATATCTTTCCACTTCCTGGAAACAAGCAGCTGACGTTAATACGCGTGAAAACTCAAAACATCCGCAGCGTTGACAAACTTAAGTTATGCGCAAACAGATATCAACATATGTGCATATTTTGTTTTCAATATTTTCTCTTCCACAACCTGACAAGGAGCTTCACCAATCTCCGAACATCATTGGACGAATGCTTTCGTAAACGATTCACGTGCCTCCCAATGTCAGTCTCCTACATAAACCAGACCAGCTTAGTAAAACTATCGTTGAACTTCATATTATGCCAGAGGAAAATTCCTGGCGATTAGAAATTACCTTCAGCGCTTGGAATGTGATATCCATGTCTGCAAGATTTTGTAGCAAGTCCACCAATGATTCTTCAGACTGATAAAACAAGGCATACAAATCGACGCAATAAGAGAGGTTAGAGAATTATCCAGCAAAAACCGATAATCAATGGGGCACGAGAACCGATTAAATAAGACCTGGCTAGGGTGTTCAAGTAGCTCTTTAATCTCCAGAATCTTTTTCTGCTCATCATCGAACAGACCTCCGTAAGGATCTATCTCCTCGTCGTCTTCGTTGTCGTCTTTACCCAGGGATTGCGGCGTTGCAGGCGAGGCGCGACTTTTGTCGGGGAGAGGGCCGCTTTGCTTCTTGATTGGAGAGCCGATTTCGCGGCCGTTACAACTGAGATGATTGGTTTCGCAATTCCGACAGGATGCAGGAGCGGAAGTAGCGGCATAGAGGCGCTCGACGATTCCATCCCTGCGATACTTCAAGTCATTGCCGTAATCCAAGGAAGCGACGGTGATTGCGGTGTCGATAAAAGTCCACACGTCAACGCCCGCAGTCTCCAATATGGATCGGAAATCGTCCAAATCCATGTCCAATGGAAAAAAATTCCAACCAAAACCAAGCACGTGGAACACAAAGATCAAAAGTCCGAGAGGAGTTGGTACTCTGAAATTGCAAGGTCGGGAACAACGATGCCTACAATCGTCAGAGACCAAATAAACGAGAGGAAAAGGAATCCAGATGGGAAGAGGAGATAGATCTGAGAGAACGAGGCGAAGGCAGGAAAACACGCGCACCAATCAGATTGAGAAGCGCATAGAAGAAAAAAAATTACCGGAAAACAGTGGGGGAAACAGAGGTCAGAGGGGTAGAAGGTTCGTGGAGGATAAGAACGGAGGAAAAAAATGAAAAAGAAAAATATAATTTTCTGGGGGAATGTTGAGATTAGAGTTAAAAGCTAAGACGCGTGGGAGGGAGAGCAGCGGGGGAAGGGGTTAGCAGAAAAGAGATATGGACGAGCTAAGCAATCTTTCTCAGCGAGTGGGGTTTGATGGTTTTGATTAAGGAACGGTGTGGGCAGGGAGGGGTTTGGGAGACGCATGGGAATAGAATGGAGGGAGAGGGAAGAGGCATGGGGGAATATCCAGCTAGGATTTGGGCTTTGTCCAATGACACATAAAAGATTCCATTAACCATTTCATTATTATATTAATTTTGGAATCACACCCTGTCGTCCACCTTCTTGGACCGTTCCCTCCGCCTCCATCTCATCCCAAGTTCTAACTTCTGCCGCCATATCCACTCCGCGTGTTTGACTTCAAAATAATCTTTTTTATCAAATTTATATTGCATATAACTAGCCGCATAGCTTTAAATATAAATATTACTCCCCTCTATCCTCCTAAATATAATATAAAAGCTACTAAATAATTATGTTTTGATCATAATTTATCCATTCATTCATTTTGTTCCTCTTAGTAAGAGGATTTTCCATCTAGATAATAGTTTCCTATACAACTAGAGGTAAAAAAAAAAAGGTCAATTCGAGGGTTGTGGATTGCTCGAACTCACCCACTTTAATGTTTTGTTAATAATTTTTAAAAAATATTTTTAAAATTTTAAAATACTAATAAAAAAATTTAATATTATATTAGCATAATTAAAAAAATATTAATATTATACTCTTAAAAAATCTTAATTTTTATAAAAAATATCAAATTTTATAACTATAAATATTAATATAATATTAATCAATTATAATATGTCAACACATGTCAATAAATAAGTAATCATTTTTATTAGTATTCGATAATGGAGATATTTAAAATAATATTTAAATAAAATAAATAATAATAATAATAATTTTAAAAAAGGAGCTCACGAGCTGGCCCGCTTAAAAATAGGTCAAACCTCCAACGCTGGTAGGCTAAAACGAGCTGATAAAATGTCAACCCGAACCTATATTCTTTTTATGTAAAACAAACTGAACTCATTTTATTAGCTCTATGTAACGAGAATTATAGGTGATATCTTAGTAACATCAACTTATATTTTTTTTTTACACAACAATTAATGTAATTATTTTTTTTTCATTCTTATGAATTATAGTTATCTCACTCGAAAGTTTAGAGGTAGAATTATTCCTAATTTCACTTATTGAGTACATGTTTTACTTCCTTTAGTGTTATTTTACTTTGAGAGTAAGTTGCCCTATTGTAATTTGCGAATATTTTTTTTTATGAACTGCTGAAACTAACCATGCTTCATACGATTGAAATGTTAAATTTTGAAATTTTTAATTTAATTTGAAAACTTGGTAATTTTGTTACTTCTTGATGGATTGTTATCTTGCATCTACCTATGTTATATTCTTTGGGCCTACTTTGTTTCCAAAGATGGAATATCACTGAGTGGGAGGAGAAAGACATATATAATAAAAAATATATTTTTATTTTATAAGAATATAAGTTTAAATTTTATTATTGTTATAATATCTTATTTAATAAATAATTTTATAAATTTTTTATAAATATTTTTTAAAATTGAATATTATATTTTAATTTAAATAGGAGATTTATACCAAATTTAATTAAATTTTTATTTAAAGTTCTGTCCCCTCCTCTTGTTATATCGGGGCGTGTTTCACTTGGAAGCTTGCGAGAGCAATATTCATCATGAATGACCATTCAAAATTATAATTAGACTAGAGGACCTAGATCTGGAAAGTACCTATGAATTAACTATATCACCTCGGGAGACCAAAATAGCACCAATGCAGATGAATTTCTTTCTTTCTTTCAAAAGTTAACGTAAGTTGGGTTCAATACATATTTTTAAGTTTAAAAAAAATTATAGAAATACTTTTAAATCATTCGCTAATAGATTATTCACATATTTAAACTCATGTCTTATAAATATATTTTTTACCAATTTGACTAAAATTTATTTTTTTCTTTTCTCATACGAAAGGCGAATGAATTTTTTTTCTCAAATACATGTTTGTTTTCTTTGTAGGAAGCTGGGTTTTTTTTCTCAATAGATGATTTTTTTTAAAAATGAATTGTGTTTACCCATAATCTAATGATAGGATGAATTTAAAAAAAAATAATACTAATATTAATTAAGACGAATTATCTATTACTTTTAGACATAAATTTATGTACTAAAAAATTAAGATATATTTTTAGACACTACGACTATAATTATAACAAAATAATATTATTAGAGATCGAATTAGCTCAAATCTAAATTTTTAATCACTGACCTGTCTTAACTCGGGATGACTATTCCTTGGTGCCCAATTGGGCTATGATTGTTTTTCTTCTTCTTTTTGCTATGTACCCTAATGCAATTAAAACGTGTTGAATCGGAGCTTAATTATTTTTCAAAAATTGTTGTAAAAAAAAAAACGTGTTGGATCGAGCCTATGAAGTATGAACAATGAAGTATGACGGTGGTGAGAACAGATGTTGAAAAGCAAGGTGCAGGGCACAATCTAGGGTATTTTGAGGGCTGCACCCATTAGTCCTGTTTTTGTCCTTTTTTTGAAAAAAAAAAAAACAGGATGGACAACGATGAACACGTTGTCCTTTGGGCTTTCTAGCTAAGGGCCTGTTTGGTAAGGCCTTAAACTGCGGTTTTAAAAGGGCTTTTGACCTAAATTTCGGTTTGGGAAAATTTTAAAACAAATAAGCTTATTTGTCCATAAGTGATTTTGGACAAAACCATTGTTTAAAACCATGGTTTTGAATAAACTATTTAAAATAGCTTTTTCAACAGTAAAAGCACTTATAGACTATCCAATTACTATCTTACCCCTATTTTTTCTTACACCCTCTCTCCTCTCTCATACTTTTTCTTACACCCTCTCTCCTTTCTCCTCTCTTCCCTCTCTCCTCTCTCCTCTCTTTTCTCTAACTCCCTACTCTCTCTTACTTTAAATCAAATCATACCCTTTTTAGTAATTTACCACCATAAAAAGTCATTCTAAAAATAACTATCCAAACACCTATTTATTCAAAACCACTTTTTTTCCATAAACTCTTCTCCAAAAGTTGTCCATAAACCATTTTTTTTCATAAGCCCTTTTTCAAAATCATATCCAAACAGGCCCTAAACCAATACCCCATGAATTTATACAATCAATATTAAGAAAATGATAAAAAAATACCCTAAAAAATAATAAATATTACAGTATAAAATTGTGCTAATAATACTTGATATGTTATTGGTAACCATCATATTTTTGTACTTATTATTTTTTAGAGTATTTTTCTATTATGTGTTCATAAATATGTGTGCAATAGTTAAGCGATCCAAGTATTATTGATTTACAAATAATAAAATGTCTTCACGTTCTTGCAATTATATGAAATTTATATTACTTTTCACTCTAAGGGCAGCCACAGAGGGCATATTATAAGGTATGAATAGGATAGTTCAAGACGTCGTATTCATTGATTTTCTTTTGCTTTATGGATATACTTGTTAATTTTGCCTTTTAATCAATATTTGTTAGACTAAAAACTTAAAAGCATGTAGTTTGTTAGAATGTACACTCCCTCCAATTATAAAATGTACAAACTAGTTAAAAAAATTTATTTTATCAAAATTCTAACTTATTTTCTTTTTATTTTTTATTAAAATATCTCTATCAATTATATATGCGTATATACAATTAATGTATTAACTCCATATACAATGTATGGAATTAAATTTGAAAGACTTACCATGCAACTACATTAAATATTGCTGTAACATATTTATATCTTTAACCAAACTTTTTTTTATTTGTGTAATGTAGTTATTTGTATTATATAAGATGGGAGATAATATTTTATCCTGTTCTCATTATAAGGCACGTCCAAATGCCTCATTACAAGAAGATATGGTTAAATAATTAAATTTATTTGAAAATGAGAAAAATAAATTTATAAATATTTAAAATTATAAATTACTATATATATTTTTAAGAAACGAAAAAATTTACGTCCGATTTTAAATAGGTAACATCTTAAAAAGAACGCAATTAATATCCCAATTAATTACCTATAACATGAGGTTGACATGTGTAAGGCTTTAAAAATTTGAGATCCAAAGCATTAAGCGGGCCATAAAACGCCTCGCCGGCCATTGAGCGAGAATAAAGGTCCTCACTTTGGGATCTGTGGTCACTGACATTGTTTCTTATTTGTGGACGGTGAACTGTTTTATTTAGATTTAATAAAATAGCAAGTAAAAGGAGCCAGAAACCAGAGTGCAGAGAAAAGTGAGTATGGCGAAATCACCTGAATGTGAGCATCCACAGAAGGCTTTTGGTTGGGCTGCCAGGGATACTTCTGGCCATCTTTCTCCCTTTCCCTTCTCGAGAAGGTTAATCCTCCCCTCCATCTTCTGTTTTACCATGCTCTCTTTTCGATCTTCTCGTATCGTAGAGATAGCAATCGGGAAATTCAGCTCTTATCTTCTTCATTACTCCATCTTCTAGCAAATAATTTCTATCATTCAGTTTTTTCCTGGGTTTTTAGATGAAAACGGTGTTTTCCATTTTCGCGTGGCAATTTTACAAAACAGTTTTGCCTGAGCACGCCATTGGCAATTTGGTTAATCGTTGATAAGCAATAAATGTTTTGCTTAACAACATATTACCTCAGTTTTAGATTATTCCATAGGCAGATATCGTTGCAGCCCGACTTGAAGCGCAAAGAGTATTGTCTGTGTTCAGTGGGTGCTGGCTTCTTCGTTGTAACTTTATAATTTCTTTTCGATCGTCGGCGTAGCAAGTGGCATGGCTGGAGTTGAGAACTTGAGATGAACGAAACATCGATTGAGTTCTCTTCTTCGATTCCTCTACTGAGTTACTGGAGCAATCTTTAACATGATTGCATTTGTATTTTGGCAGGGAAGTCGGGGCTGATGATGTTGCTTTGAAAATTCTGTTTTGTGGGATTTGCCATTCGGATCTGCATTCTGTTAAGAACGATTGGGGCTTCACAACTTACCCTGTTGTTCCTGGGTATGATCCTTTTTCTTATGCCTAGTTATTGATTTTCCTGCTATGGGCAACAAAGGAAGGCTTATAATATAGCAACTGACATTATTGAAAGGGCGGGACGCATTGACATTGTCTCCGACTTTTCACGCAGACGTGTATTTCTAATATGGCTGAGGCTATTGGTATTCGATATCGATATATTATACTTTCTAAGTTGTGCGATTCTATCGTTGGGCAGAGGGATTATTATTTTTAATGCAAAAGGTGCCAGTGTTAGAGCTGTTGACTTCTTGAACTTTTTTTATTAAAGATAATAGAAGACGAAGTTGCATAGCTAAAACATTCATACCAGGTCTATCACGTATCCCATATTTGGAAGACCGATATTTGGCATATTAATCTCTTGAAGTTCAAATCTAACTTCACGAGAATTCCTTTTTAATTCTACTAGCGCAAACTTATCTGGACGCCATGGAGTTTTGCGCTGCACTGAATGTCTATAATTTGTGTTTTACGTACAGGCATGAAATTGCTGGTGTTGTGATTCAAATTGGGAACAATGTGAAAAAATTCAAAGTGGGTGACAAAGTTGGAGTTGGTGTCATGGTGGACTCCTGCAAGACATGTGATGCTTGCCAGCAGAACCTGGAGAATTACTGTCCTAAAAAAGTATTCACCTACAACTCCCGCGGCTTTGATGGGACGATAAACTATGGAGGCTATTCTGATTTTGTGGTTGTTCATGAGCGGTTTGTCCTCAAATTTCCTGAGAACTTACCCCTTGATGCTGGCGCCCCACTTCTCTGTGCTGGGATTACTGTGTACAGTCCAATGAAATATTATGGAATGACCGAGCCGGGTAAACATTTGGGAGTGGCAGGGCTTGGTGGGTTGGGTCATGTTGCAGTGAAAATTGGTAAGGCCTTTGGACTGAAAGTTACTGTCATTAGCACCTCTCAGAAAAAGGAAGCCGAGGCTATCAACAGGCTCGGGGCAGATTCCTTTCTTGTCTCCACCGACCCTGAAAAAATGAAGGTAAGATGTAACCCTGCAGTTTAAAAGAAATTGTTTCGTCTTGGTTCTCCTGGTTTTGAGGAATTATGTATTTTTTTAATTTTTGGATTTTATTTCTATCTATACATGATGGCACGACATTGAACTTAAAACCTCCAGCAAACATTTCAAATTTCTCGCCATTAAGAGCACACCTAGGGACTTGTTTCATATTGCTATATCCTGACACTCTGGAGTATGAGAAACCAACCATGGTCTCCACGATAATCAGCAGGACAATAATGCATCCCGTGGCTAATGGATTATTTATTTGAAATCCCTGTGAATATTTGGGTATATGTTATGCAGGCAGCTGTGAACAACATGGACTTCATCATAGACACAATTTCTGCGGTTCATTCCCTCGTTCCCCTGCTCGGTCTTCTGAAGCTAAATGGGAAACTGATCACTGTGGGGTTGCCCGAGAAGCCCTTAGAGCTACCTATCTTTCCTCTAGTTGCCGGTAAGCCGCCTTAATAATCTTGATATTCTGGAGACTTTTTTTGTCGAGATCAGATCCATTCAAATTGAACAATTGGTCGTTCTTTGCCCGTTATGAACTTAAAAATGTCACTTCATATATATGATTTCAAGAATTAACATAACAGGCATGCATGAACACACGCGTTAGAATGAGAGATTGTGCGGTGTAATGTGTGCAGGACGGAAGCTTGTGGGGGGAAGTGACTTTGGAGGAATAGAAGAGACGCAGGAGATGCTCGACTTCTGTGGAAAGCACAACATCAGAGCAGATATCGAGGTGATTCGGTTGGAGCAAATCAACGATGCCATGGAGAGGCTTGCCAAGTCTGACGTTAAGTATCGCTTTGTGATCGACGTGGCTAACTCCTTAGGGTGGTAGGTGGAACTAGTGCTAAGCATCAATGTCAGAGTATTGGGGGTATGCAGAAGAGGACAGAATAATTAGTTTTCTGAAACTATTATATTGCGGTATTGGTGATTGGACTGAGCATATGGGTGTGTTCCGTAACAGTAGTATTTGGTTGCCTACCGCCTTGTGACACTTCTATCGGTGAATCTCCAATTAAATATCGGGGGGGGGGGGGGGGTACCCCGAAGAAACCGGTCGAGGGGCTCTTCTGTGAAATTACTCTCACTAATCTTGGGGGTCATTTATGTCGGGGTTAATTAGACACCAAACGGAGTTTTTTTTTTTTTTAAAAAATTACCCATCACTTGTTTTACGCGATTTAGTGAATATATCTTTTGCTGACTCCCTGAGTTCCTGAACCGGGTTTACATTTTTTTTGTTTGGCCTAACCGAATCAATCGAGTCGTGTTTATAAAAAAAAAGCATCAAGCGAGTCGTTTAGGAACATTCCATCAAAGTGGTGATAATGATAGCACCATAGAGATAACAAGTAACAAATAAAAAGAGAGGCAGTAGAGGTTAATTTTTTATGGAGGGCAATGGCAAAAGCAGATCGCGATGGGTAGGTGAAGGTGATGTAAAAAAGTATGAACAGAAATGGGAGAGTGAGACATATAAGGAATAGCGGGTCAGTGGAAGGAAGGGGCGATGGCAGGAGTGGAAGGAGGAAGAGCAGCATAACAGTAGTCTCGTAGTATGTAGCCTTGGTGGGCGGGGAAAGCGAGGGAAGTGAGAATAGCGGGCCAACAGTTATGAATGGGTGATGACAATATAATCAGCGCCAATATCTGCCTCCCCATTCACCAAGGAGTGCATTACCTCATTCGTGCACGCTTTCAGCCGCATCAACGCCCCCCAGCATTCCACCTCCTCCCCATTCCCTTCCCTCACTAACTCCCTCGCTTCTGCTCCATACACCGTCACGTTACTCAGGGCTACTATCCACACCAGCACGTTTGGCACCAATCTCCCCGACCCGCATGATCGATCCCCTTTGTTCAAGCCTCCCCCCCCCCTCCTTACTTATAACTCCTCCGCTATTCTTTAACTCTTCAATTCTTAATCAAAACGGTTACGCATGGGGATCAGTGATGAGTCCCCTATTATCATCATTCATCCATCCTGATGGAATATGGAAAGTCTCGCTCCGTGATGCTTCAATGCACGGTTACATGTACCCCCCCCAATGGTTCAGATAATAATAAATGGGCTCGGTTGGGCCCATGGGTGGGCTTCGTTTACCATACCCAACCAGCCCGCACTCCAATGGGGAAATATCTCATTCTCATGACTTGGGCCAACTTCTCCGGTGTCCCCCCATTTTTTCAATTTAAAAAATGATGCTAATTACCCACGGAGGTTGGTCCGAGTAGTAAGCGGCTCGGTATCGTTTAAGTGAGGTCTCGAGTTCGAGCCTTAGCGTATTCAGAAAATTTCTATTAGGAGAATCACCTACCATAGCCAGGTGCGCGACGCGGGTTGGATCCGGATGTAGTCGGGGCTACGCTCTGGTGAACCGGGTGGGTAATAAGAAAATGATGGTAATTGTGGGCTTGCCACTTGCTTGGGTTCAACACCATGCCACGCCTCTTACCTATCCTCTGTGAGTTCAGCTAACCAACGAAAGAATGAGATATATGATCCTTTAGAGTATATTAGATCCCTGAATAATACTATTTTATTGTGATTCTAGTCGCAGTACTCGGGGAGGTATTTTAGTTCCTGAGTACCTAAGTTTACCTTTGAAAGTAATTGATGACTCGTACTACCTAATATTTGTATCGTTTATGAAGAAATAAGATTTTACCATGTGAGTGAGCCAACTCCTTCCAAAAATTTGTGTAGGAAAAAAAAACTCCATGCCTCTTGGACACGTATGCATCCGCCGCGGAGGGAAACTTAATTAGAGGAGGAGTTTGCTCCTACAATTATTACTGTCCCTCCTTGTGCTGGATCGACGTGTGAAGTACTATTACATGAGCATGGCCTATTTCATCGGCCTAAGTCTCTGCTTTAGCGCTCTCTGCTGTTCCGAATACCATGAATCCAGTCAAAGATGCAACTTAGTTTGCCTGTTTAGTGCCTTCTTATGATTATGAGTCGTCTCCAATTTGCTTATTGTGCATTACTGCGGGTGGGGCACAGTGCTAAAAGCTCATTGCTGATTGCAGACCCTTTCTTCACATTATTATAGCCCCCTTGAGATTTCATTTCTCCCTAAAGCCCCCATGATGGCGGCCATTTCGTTTCCTCTCTGTGGCGTGCTCATAAACTTCTCGTAAAGTTGATCTATGCTCAATTCGTTGGTTATGGATGATTATCTGATTCCCGCATAGAGTTATCATTTCCCTCTAAAATTTGACACAACAAGATGACTCTTGGTGGGGGAATGACGTGCAGGGATGAATTGGTGAACTTAGGTAGACGTGTCTCCCGGATAGATTTTGGACGACGGCAAATTTTATATAGAAGCCGGCTAATGACGATCCCAACAAGATGAGTGTCAACTTTGTCCCTCAATACTGTTTATAACATGTCTCGTGCATTGAGACGATTTTATTAAAACATGGCCCTATGTCCTCCGAGAAAATCCAATCCAAAATCCAGATTTAGGCGAGAAATTGTTGAATATAAGAAAACTTTTATGTAGAGAAAATGGATATTTAATCATACTTGTTGGGCTGTTGCTTTAAATGGTCAAAATAGTCGTGCTATGATTGAACGTAGGCGGTGATTATGATTACTTCAGCCCCCCTTGCAGGCCCAAGAGGTGGATCTCCTTTGCAGCATAGATGGGGTTCCAATTATAAACAAAATAATAATAATAGTAATGGGGGTGGTGGTTGTCATTATCATGGTCATGATTATATCTTGTGGATATTAGAGACAGCCATAAATTTAACTATATGCTTTGCTTGGAAATCAAAATATTTGGATGGGAATAATCCCCAAAGTTGCTGAAGTGTAACCTCGTCTAATAGTTCTAATGCCAGCTACCTACTGTCGGTATGTCGCATATGCGTATGTGGTACATGCTGCTACTCCCAACGCATTATTTTGCGTGGCTCTCAAGCAGATGGCTCATCATGGATGGTATTTCGTGTCAACATTCTTTCTCGTCTGGGGCTTGCTATTTCAATCCGATATACGTATGGTAAAATATGGAAATAAAGAGAGAAAGAGAGAAAGAGAGAAAGAGAGAGAGAGAAATGGGAAGTTGGAGATTTGCCTTCTTTACATTATTATTGTGGGGCACAGGCAATGTAATTGGAGAGAGCAAATAGATAGGATACCACGTGGCATAAAAAGAAAAAGCAAGTCCACCAAAAATCACATATTTCACGAAACATGAAAAAGACAAAAAAAGACTGGAGAGGCCAATCCGGAGCTCACACCCAGCCACCGACACTCTCTTTTACCTTTCAAACCGAGCCACCATCCCGTCAAAAGGAAAACCGTAGGGATTTTACTTTATCAGTTCATTCAATATATATATTTTTTACCAGCAATTAATTCACTGCATTCCATGGGAGTTATTTTGTGTGCGACGCCCCTAAAATAAAAACATGGGTGGATCATATATGCATTGATAATAAGGTAAAATGGCTGACCTTTTTAGCTGATATTATTTGCAGAATCCAATAAAATAAAATAAAAAATCCCGACCATGCCATTACACATTTAAGATTTTCACGGTTTAACCATTGCGAATGGGAAAAAATATTTTAGGGGACACCTTGAATTGAGCCAAATAATAATCTTTAAATTTAATTATATATAAAAGAATTCCCCTACTATTGAGAACCGTGAGAGCATGGTTAAGTAGTTTGAAATTAATTTTTAGTTTATTTTGTGTATACACCGGAGTATACAAGATATTCATTACAGCAATGGAGCTATGCTACTTTGTGGTGTACTTAGGGAGGAGATGAAGCAACTATTGGGGTGGGAGTTGGGGGAAACAGATGCATTGATAAATTCATAAATAAATAAATGAGAATAAGTCTGTAAAAGAAGATGGGAGTGAACTGGCAAAAGCTGGAAGGAGGTGGGGGCTGCCCTTCCCATCGAACTTTCTGTCTTTTTCTCAAAGTCTTCCCTCTCATGGATCCCTTTATTTCCCCTCTCTCTCTCCATATATCACTGTCGCCATCACATCACTTCTCTTTCTACGGTCCATTTATTTGCATTCACCTATTCCCATCAATTGATTAATTAATTAAATGCCCCCTTTCTTTTCACTGCTCATCAATTCATCCTCGTATATAACTGAGCACACATGCGAGTGCAAAGCTTATTCCCCTAATCTTAAAATTTGTTAACGAAAGCAATACATTTCTCATCGTACATCCCTCGATAATTAATTTCACAAAGGAAAAGAGGATTCTTCTTTGCCAGAAATGGCTCGTGCTTAAATTCGTGAGGCAGATATATGAGGGTACGATCTGGGATGCAGTTGACTGAGTGGAGACAGCTGGATGGTCCCCTAAGAAACTACCCCAGCCTCTTCCCTTTTCAATTCTAAATCTACTTATCACAAAATTACGGTATGGTAAATATGAAATTCAATATTTTATAACATTGTAAATTGGAGAGTCTTCCTTGTATTTACGTTATTACATTATTTACCGTGTCCTCTTGACGATCCCAAAACTGACCGACGCAATTACAAGGCCTCGCAATTACCTGCCACGTGGCATCACCATGACTTTATAGTGCAATCAACATCATGCTCATAAAAGACCCCACTTCCCCCCACAGCCTTACCCCTCAATTAATTAATCTTTACCTTTATTCTTTTGATTTATTTGTTACAAAAAAATTTAACTATATATTCGAGATTAATCTTTTATTAAAATTAAAATAAATCTTATAAGTCATAAAATATTTATAAAAAAATTATAGAAATATTTATTAAATAAATTTTTATAATAATAATAAAAATTAAATTTATATTTTGATAAGATATAAGTGATCCTTTCGGTCTTTAAAAAAAGTAAGATCTTCTCTTTGCCTCGACCCATTGCCTAATCTCGTACGTGTTGGACCAACACGAACGGGTCAAACACCCCGTCTCATCCGGGGATGTCATGTTTTGATTAGAGCCCATACCATATTGCATACTATATTTTCTGATTTGCCCACTTGATCTCTGGAAAATGTATTTTAATTTAGTAGACGACCCGAAAAAAAATCATTCACAGTATGCCCAACTAAAGTACACATCCAACTATTTTAATTCGAAAAAATCTGGGTAATTATTGGATAATTATTATGGGATGCAATCAAGAGCACATCACGATGACAGTTGTTGCCCGAGTGTAACAGACAGCCTTCTTAAAATAACGAAGACGACCTCCTCCGTTCTAGAAAAAAAAAAAAAATATATATATATAGATATATTTTATGCGCATAAAAAAATGGATTATATATTGCCACCGACGGTTGTAGGCTCACGTGGCACGAAAGTCACCAGCATTATTCTATTATGAAAGAACCAGGAATCTATGGTCCACCAAAAGGAGCAGCCTATTCATTGTTGGTTCTGCCAACTATTAATTGCTTAATCACACTCATTTTTAGTCCAATTAACGGGACGTGAATATCTTCTCTCTCTTCGGATTTTTATTTTAATTTTACAAAAGAAAATGAAGAGTACTGTGACGAATGCTGCATCCTTTTAAGAATAATAAATGTAATCAATATAAATTTATTGTTATTTTTTATTTTGTGAAAATTTTCTATTATTACATTTTTCTTTAAGACATCGTACTAATGCTTTTCTGTCTTTTTAGCGGGAATAATTATAACCATGGAGAGGTTGGCCAGCTCACACCGTTTGGTTAAGCATAATAACGAATAAGAAAACTCGGTTCATGAACAACAAAAAGTGGGCCCAAGCTATTCAATTATTCTGGATCTAACCACTCTCCTTATCTTCCCCACTTCCAAATATTGCCCGACTTTAATTAACCCCCAAAACAATACCAGTATTAAGCATAAGGATATACTCTTTCTCCCTGGGCGTAGGCGTAGGTGCTGCCTGGTATGCCTCTCACGAGTTTTTTCCCTATTCCCAATAATCCCATTTTACCAGTTTTAAGTTTAAGATGTCTGTTTTTTTCCCAAAGAATTTTATTCATTTATATTGATATTGATGATATAAAGAATAGCAGGTAACATGCATCTACTTAGAAATTTATGATTAAATAAAACCTGGAAGAAGTAGATAGAGTAATTCGCAAAATGCAATAATGCACTCAATTCCTTGTTTCCTACTAAAAAATCTTATTCCCCACTACAACGTCCCTGATTAATGGCAAACAAATTCGGCGCTAATTAACGAATTCTATGTGATGGCCGAAAAGTAAAAGCGCGTACACTGAAAAACGAATAAATGGTATAATACCAACAAATACTTCATACATGGGTGTTCATTGAGACAGCTTGGATAGAGAAAATAGGGAAAAAGTTAAAAGAATTGTCTCCGCCGCCGAGCAGATCCCATCCAACTCCTACCAGCTCCTATCTTCCCTCTCCGTCGTATCTCTCCCATTCGCCGGACGTTTAGTTTCTCTGCTAAACCCTGCAGGAGGGAGTGACGGAGTTTATTGATTCTCAAACACCGCAGTAAGACGAGATAAACTCCACCGTCTGGATTATGCCGACCAAAGTTCAAATTTTCCTGCCTTAGGAAAATCACCCGCAATTTTCTTTTCTCCAAGATTTAATACCCAAGCGGTGAAGGTTTCATCAGTTCTTTTCCCCAGCATCCGGCGGGTGTACAGCCTAGCGCCACCGCCATTTTCTTGGCCCCACCACCTCAATTAAGAAATTCGCTGAAATATTTTATATTCTTGGCTCCCTTTGTCTTTTTTTTTAATCCCTCAATATTTTTCGATCCCTCTGTCTTTGTCCCCTCCTTTCTTCGTATCTCCTTCTCTCTTACGCGTCTTCATTTCCACACACGCTCTCCACCCTCATCTCTTTGTACTTACTGCCCCCCTCCCCCCTCTCTCTCTATATCAATTTCGCCATAGATTAGGACCAGCCTGGTCACAGTGGAGACTTGGCTTGTGAAAGAATCAAAATAGCAGCGCGCCCCCAGACTTTTTTCTGCTATCCCGTCCATGATAAAGGCATTTTCGATCGTGTTGCTTTTCTTTACGAGAGGATTGGCTTTCTTGTGATGCCTGCTGTCCTGGGCCTTCTCCTCCAATGCAAAAGCGGATCTGAATGACTGGAGGGAGCAGTGTTAGAAGAACATTGGTTTTGAGCTGGGGCTTCTTGATTTGAGGACTTGGGACTTGTTTACTCTGAGTCGTTAATGATGAATACCGGAGGACGACTCGTCGCTGGTTCTCACAACAGGAATGAGTTCGTCCTGATCAATGCAGATGAGAATGGACGGGTAAGCTGTCCTGGAACCCTTCATTGTGATTTCTCGACTGATGCCTGGATGCCCATTTGCATCTTGCATCCAAGTCTTGTACCTTTAATTTGATGGAAAACATCATATTAGGGTTTCCCCCCGCACTGGTGTGTATTTTTTTCGTTTGATATCTTTGCCAACGAAAGTTTTTGACCTTTTGATTTTATTTCTTTGTTTATTACTGGTTCACGGTCATCTGGGCTTCTATTTGGTGCCTTTATGCCTGCTATTACTTTTCAATTAAAACGTGATCCCAGAAATAATTGTCATTTGATCAAGTCCTGTTCATGTGATAGTTGACATGGGGTGCTTCTTTTTAATTTCTAGTAGGCACCTTATTCAAGTCAATTTTGTATTTGAAGCTTTCTGAATGACTCATTGTGGGTAGCTTGGGGCCATCTTTTAACTGACTGTAGTGCGGTTTTGACCCATCTCGATTATGTGGTCGAGAATGATGAAACACTTACGGGATTGGGTGTAATTTCCCTACACATATAAAATATCACTTAATTGATAAGCTTGAAGAATTGCTGTTGTTTTGCCACGAATTGCGAAGATTCGATGGCCATGTATGATTTGATTTTTATTCTCTTTGAAATTACTACTGAAAACGAAGAGTTGGTCTTGTCTTTCTGTCTTCTTACCATGCTCATCTATGCCTCATACGAAGCATTTAGATTCTTAAATTTTATGAAGGCTATATATTGTTTTTAAAGCATTATCCTTTTAGCGTGTTATATCATTAAACCTAATTGAATTTATGCTTTTGAACATCAGGTGCCTGTGATGTTGACCTTTTTCGTTTTTTCCTTTGCAGATTAAGTATGTCCAAGAATTAAGTGGACAAATATGTCAGATTTGTGGGGATGAGATAGAGATTACGGTTGATGGGGAGCCGTTTGTTGCTTGCAATGAATGTGCTTTCCCTGTTTGTCGGCCTTGCTATGAGTATGAGAGAAGGGAGGGAAATCAGGCATGTCCACAGTGTAAAACCAGATACAAGCGCATCAAAGGTGATATTTTTTTTGTCGTACTTCGCATTGACTTTTCTTACTACTTCTGTTTTGAATGTTCTTTAACTGATGAATGCACTGCAGGTAGTCCAAGGGTTGAGGGTGATGATGATGAGGATGACATTGATGACTTGGACAACGAATTTGATTATGGGGACACTGATGCTTTTGGCCCACACCCAACGTTGGATGGACGCCTTCACCCTGGTCGTGGTTCTAACTCTGGAATCCCAGCAAATTTGGATCATGACTCTCTCAATTCTGAAATTCCTCTCTTGACATATGGGGAAGAGGTAAATCTGCAAGTTTTGTGTTGAAATATTGTGTTTTGTTCCTTTTATGTAGTAATGCATATTGGTGATGACAATTGCTACTTGGCACTATTTTTTTGGGTCTTGGTAGGACTCTGAGATATCTTCTGATCGGCATGCTCTAATTGTTCCACCATATATGAATCATGGAAATAGAGTGCATCCCATGCCCTATAATGATCCATCTATTCCTTGTAAGTCTTAAAGATTGTTTTATTTTGCATATCGACACTTAATGTTATCTGTTTATATCATGATTTTGTGACCCTGATGTTTCTGTTATAGTGCAACCGAGGCCTTTGGCTCCAAACAAAGATCTCGCAGTGTATGGGTATGGAAGTGTACGTTGGAAAGCCCGGGTGGAAGAGTGGAAGAAAAGACAGGGTGACAAACTGCAGGTGGTGAAGCATGAAGGGCATACTGGTGGAAACTTCGGTGATTACTTGGATGACTCTGATTTGCCTATGTATGGTTCTGGATCAACATTTTATTTTCCTCAACTTTATTTTTATACATTATACTTCTACTCCATGATTGGATTTGAAACTGATGGTTCCCTCTCTAGTAAAAAGGCCTAACCGTTTTGTCTCGAGATATTATTTATGTATTGAATATCTATTTCCATCCAATCCTTAGTTGTTCCAAACCAGTGTTTTAGCTCTCTAACTTGTTATTACATTTGTTAGTGGTTAGATGGTGTTGGATTATGTAAATGTTCATTAGAATTAGCTTTATGTTATTTTTCTAATTCTCTGCCTCCTGTTCTTGTTTATTTGTCTGTTAATAAGATTTTCACAATGTATTTTATCAGGATGGATGAAGGCAGGCAGCCACTATCACGGAAGCTTCCAATCCCTTCAAGCAAGATAAATCCATACAGAATGATTATAATAATGCGCCTTGTAATTCTTGGGCTTTTTTTCCATTATAGAGTTCTCCATCCAGTTAATGATGCATATGGCCTGTGGTTGACATCAGTCATATGTGAAATATGGTTTGCTGTATCATGGATAATGGATCAGTTCCCAAAATGGTATCCAATAGAGCGTGAAACATACCTTGATCGTCTGTCACTAAGGTATTTAAGGCACCACGTGCACCTTAACCTTATTATGTTTTACATATGACAATCCATTTCTTTATGCTCAATTGTAGAGTGTTTTCTCAGTATTGGCTTCTGAAATGGCTGCAGGTATGAAAAAGAAGGAAAACCTTCTGAGTTGTCTAGTGTAGATGTCTTTGTCAGTACTGTTGATCCCATGAAAGAACCTCCGCTGATAACGGCAAACACTGTGCTTTCCATCCTTGCGGTTGATTATCCTGTCGATAAAGTTGCTTGCTATGTCTCTGATGATGGTGCTGCCATGCTCACTTTTGAAGCACTTTCTGAGACATCTGAATTTGCTAGAAAATGGGTCCCCTTTTGTAAGAAATACAAAATTGAACCCCGTGCCCCCGAGTGGTATTTTAATCAGAAGATTGATTATCTGAAAAATAAAGTACATCCAGCATTTGTCAGGGAAAGAAGAGCAATGAAGGTATGAAATTTTCTATTTTTTTTCCTTAAATAAATTGCTTCTTGTTCTTAGTTTTTCACAAAGATGAAAGCATTTGGCATTCATGATTGTGTCTTTCCATGTGTGCTGTAGAGGGACTATGAAGAATTCAAGGTAAGGATAAACAGTTTAGTGGCAACAGCACAGAAGGTTCCTGAGGATGGATGGACCATGCAGGATGGGACTCCATGGCCTGGGAACAACGTTAGAGATCATCCTGGCATGATTCAGGTAATTTGGTGTATCATTTTAACTGATGCAATCTTGTTTATTTAATATAATGGTTTGCTAAAATTATTGGCTGGAAATTGGTTGATTGCCCTTCTGTTTCATGAATTATGTTGCATCATGTAGTTATTGTTGTTTTTGTTTTCATGTATGTTGTAAGAGAGGTCTGATAATTGGTACAGCCCCTTTTTTCCTAATGAAATCCCTTGCTTAGAAGTGCTAACTCCCAATTTTTTATTCAGCAAGGATTGCTATCAGACTTGCTTAAGAAATCTTCGCACTATGAGCATTTGAATTCTTGTTTCCAGCTGAACATGAAACTGATTTTTTTCTTTTTACTTTTTAACAGGTATTCCTTGGTCAGGATGGTGTTCTTGATGTTGAAGGCAATGAGCTGCCTCGCTTGGTTTATGTTTCTCGAGAAAAGAGACCAGGATTTGATCACCACAAAAAAGCTGGGGCTATGAATTCTCTTGTAAGTATCAAATTGTTTTCGTTTTTGACCAGGTGCAGATGAGATCCAGTACCTTGAATGACTTGTTTTTGTTATTACAATATGTGAAGGTACGAGTGTCGGCGACTCTCTCAAATGCACCTTATCTTCTGAATGTTGATTGTGATCACTACATTAACAATAGCAAGGCACTTAGAGAAGCTATGTGTTTTATGATGGACCCTCAATTTGGGAAAAAAATATGCTATGTGCAATTCCCTCAGAGATTTGATGGAATTGATCGCCATGATAGATACTCAAATAGAAATGTTGTATTTTTTGATGTAAGTTCTATTGTTCTTGTTCAATTGCTTATTTCAATATTTTTTTACCTATTTATTTTGGAAATCACTAATTTTTCAATTGAAAACAGATCAACATGAAAGGATTGGATGGCTTGCAAGGACCGATTTATGTTGGAACTGGATGTGTTTTCAGAAGGCAAGCACTTTATGGTTATGATGCACCTGCCAAGAAGAAGCGCCCTAGTAAAACATGCAACTGTTGGCCAAAATGGTGCTGCTGCCTTTGCTGCTGCTTTGGCAACAGAAAGAAAAAGAATGGAAAGTCCAAAACGAAGACAAAGAAGGTGAAGCTAGGGGATGCGTCAAAGCAGATTCATGCACTTGAAAATATTGAGGGAACTGAAGGTTAATATTTTTATCACCATGATGGCTGTCCTTGCAATCAAAACATGTACGCGGTACAAAATTCTGAGTTACTAATGGAGTTTCTTCTGCAGGGGTTAAGGAGCAGAGCTCATCTGATCTCAATCAAATGAAGTTGGAGAAGAGATTTGGGCAGTCTCCTGTGTTTGTTGCTTCCACACTTCTGGAAAACGGTGGACTTCCACCAAATGTGAGTCATGCATCTCTTTTAAAAGAAGCAATCCAAGTCATCAGCTGTGGTTATGAAGACAAAACTGAATGGGGAAAAGAGGTATGCTCAAAAGAGTAAATAAAAAAACACATACGCATTTTTGAACCAACCAATTATCTAGTTCCTAAATTTTTTTGATGCATCATCAGGTTGGTTGGATATATGGTTCTGTCACGGAGGATATCTTGACTGGATTTAAAATGCATTGCCATGGTTGGAAATCTGTTTATTGTATCCCTAAGCGGCCTGCATTTAAGGGATCAGCTCCCATCAACCTTTCAGATCGTCTACACCAGGTTCTTCGGTGGGCCCTTGGTTCAGTTGAGATTTTCTTGAGCAAACATTGCCCTATCTGGTATGGCTATGGTGGTGGGTTAAACTGGTTGGAGCGCTTTTCTTATATTAATTCTGTCGTGTATCCATGGACTTCTCTTCCGTTGCTCGTTTACTGTACTCTACCAGCTATATGCCTTTTGACTGGAAAATTTATAGTGCCTGAGGTATTGCCTTATATTCATTATTTACTAATTACTAATTCTGCTGTCAAAAACAAGAAATGCTTTCAAGCTTTTTGGCCTTCAAATAATAAGGTAAAGGGTTGATGTGGTTACTAACATGCAATTTTTATCTATCTTGCAGATTAGCAATTATGCAAGTCTTATCTTCATGGCCCTCTTCATATCCATCGCAGCAACTGGTATTCTGGAGATGCAGTGGGGTGGTGTTGGTATAGACGATTGGTGGAGAAATGAACAGTTTTGGGTTATTGGAGGTGTTTCTTCTCATCTTTTTGCCCTTTTCCAGGGTTTACTGAAGGTTTTGGCTGGTGTGGACACAAATTTCACTGTTACCTCAAAAGCAGCAGATGATGGAGAATTTTCAGATCTCTACATCTTCAAGTGGACCTCACTATTAATCCCTCCAACTACATTATTGATCATAAACATTGTCGGGGTTGTGGTTGGTGTGTCAGATGCCATAAATAACGGGTATGACTCATGGGGTCCTCTCTTTGGAAGGTTATTCTTTGCCCTCTGGGTCATCATCCATCTTTACCCATTCCTAAAGGGGTTACTGGGAAAGCAAGATCGGATGCCGACTATTGTGTTGGTCTGGTCAATTCTTCTGGCCTCCATCTTAACCCTCATGTGGGTTCGAATCAACCCATTTGTTTCGAGAGATGGGCCAGTGTTAGAAATTTGTGGTTTGAATTGTGATGAGTCATGAATAAACGGCTGAAGTTGCGGTTCAGCCACACACTACGCCTGGTTGCCTTGCCTGGTGGAAGCAGCAATTTCACTAGATACAACACGCGTGGTGATATTGCACGAATTTTTTGATGCAAGTTGTATTTTTGGGGTTTGTAGATAAAGTGGAAGGGGAATGAAGGCTGACATATTGTTACCTATAATAGTGGGTTTTCCATTTATTCTTTGATTACATTTCGGTGGGTTTTTTTCTTTTTTCTTTTTCAAGTGTCATTCTTTTTTTTTTCCCCAGTTTCTTTGTATTTTTTAAGAGCATTGAATGATAAATATTTCCCTCCTGAAAGTGAGGGATCTTCAGAGTCTCAATTGAGTAGTCCTTCGTTGAAGTATGGTTCTTGTTGTCCAAAACCCTGGAGATTTTGAGCACGTATTCCTCCTCATCCGTAAGACCAATATCTATGGATATTCTGATTTCACAGACGGTTTCTACTCAGTATTACTCTTAGGCGAGTCTCATGGCTACATCATGAAATGCTTAGATTTATAAATCTGAATATAAGATATCATTGGCTAAGAGTATGACATATGAAAACTTGAAGTTGTTGGGAATTGGTTGTTAAATGCTTCCATCTTAATGAGAACAGATGAGACGACCGTGAGCGAAGTGATACGACCTTGTAGAACTCTTCGGACGATGAAATCCCTTGTCAATCATTGAAGACTCGCACAATGGATCTCACAGAGCAGCGAAATCTGCTATATTAGTTTGTCTACTCCCCTGCCATTGCAAATGCAGGGTTTTTTTTTTCCTTAAACAATCAGCACCCAAAAATATTAACAAAAATGAAAGAAAGAGTATGACGAAATGTTGCAAAACATAATTCAAATAATGATTGTGCAGTTATTTCAAATTTTATACAACTTAATATCTTTTTATAAGTATTATTGTTATTTTAAATTTGCACCCAATGTAGTGCAGAGCGTGTATTTTACGCTCATATTAGCTTTCTCGTCCGGCAACCAGCATGCAGCATCAATTATCGACCATTTCGTTACCTATAGGAAACCCCTCTCAATAGTCAATTCGAGAAATTACTGGTGGCTGGCTTCTATAACTTCGTTTCCCTACGAGAAGGAATATGGAGCATATTGTGGTTCTTAACAGTATCCTCTACTCCTGGGTAGGCTATAGCTCTTCTTCTTCTTCTTCGCTATGGCATACGTACCTCCACACAAGCGCCACTCTATGGACAAGGATGCCACCCTTTACCACATCTCAGTCTGTATTTTAATTTTTACGGAAGAGACTGACGACGTGGAAGAATCTGGTTCGTTCGTCAGATCTAACGGCCCCCAAAGATGTTCACTTCAAGTTCAGTATACTTCAGCCTTCCTTCCTCCATCTAATCGGTTTTCGTAGCATGCATCTGTTGTAGTTTCAGCTGGTTATGATCAATCATTGCGTGCTTGGGACTACAGATCCCACAGCACTGAGCCAATTCAGGCGCACTTGCAAATTCCTGTCTTGTCCCTTTTTCCTTATCATGATGATCAATGTGGCTTAAGTCACTCCTTTCCTTTGTAATGGCTTGTCAATCAAGAATTACTGTTGCTGGCAGATTATCGACACATTTTCAGATAGTGTTGTGCCTTTTTGTTTGACCAAAACTGAAAATATCGTAGGTAGTGTTGATGGAACTGTTCGTACATTTGACATCCGTATTGGCAGGTATGTAGTTACACCAGATCACAAGAAGATAGATTGTGCTCATTAGTTGTTTACAGAAACTCATTGAGTAATCTTCATTTGATGATATTCTAAATTTAGTCACATGCTTATTGCTACACTCTGATATATTCAAGTTATGAAACCACTAATGCTGCCGTTCATATTAACTAGAGAAACATCTGATGACTTTGGGCAACCTGTATTTCAATGTCAAATGATGGTAATTGCATACTAGCCAGTTGTTTAGATTCTACTCTTCGGCTTTTAGACAGGTATTAATCTAACATGGACGGAAACTTGCAATAGTTGTTTACTTTTATTAATTTTACTGCCCTTTCCTGTGATAGATCGACAGGTGAACTATTGCAAGAATACAAAGGCCATACTTGTAAGGTATGTCTTTAGTTACCTAAATACTTCTTTCTGATGCTCTGTATAAGCATTGTCCAATCAGATGTGCAACTTAGTTTGTTCGGTTGAATACATTCTCATAATTGTGGACTACAAGTATAGGATCACTTTTATATATGTGCATTGGTGGAATCAATAGACTGTGCAATTGTTCAATCTTAAAGCTAGTCCTTTGCCTTAATCATTTTATGGAATATTGTCATTTATGTTGAATTTCTCTCAGCCTTACAAATTGGATTGCTGCCTCACCAATGCGGATGCCCATGGGACTGGTGGCTCTGAGGATGGCTTCATCTATTTCTGGGATATTGTAGATGCATCCGTTGTGTCAAGATTCAGAGCTCATACCTCAGTGGTAAAGTCTTTGACCACCTTTTTTGTGCTTGAAGAAAATTGCATTGAGACAGTGTTAAGAGGTCATTTTAGAACGTTCCTGAGGAATATGTTGATAATAATATGGCTTCCTTAAAGAATTAATTCCTCCCTATGCTCGAATAGCAGTAAACATTCCATTTCCTCTCATTGGTGGTCTTATAGGCTGTAGTCTGGTTGTTCTATGTTTGTTCATGATAATTGATTGATTTAGTATGCATGATTTAGCTCGGGGTTAAGCCGTAGAAAGATTAAGCCAACTTTTCTACATTGTGTTGAAACCACAGCATCAAAACTGCTATCCAACATTTGATTTAATAATTGAAATAATAAGATGGTTCTTTGTCCTAGATCTTTTCCAAGAGTGATCGATGCTTATATTTAAATTTATCTTCTGACTGGATGTTGGGCAATAGCATATGTGTATAAAAATCGGCTATGGATTATCAAACAGCAGTTTATAATCTTGTTAGATGTATCCAAGAAAATCAGGTTCGGATGTATCTTGGCTAGTCACTTCAGTTTATAATCTTTATGTTGTATCTTACGAGGATGAGTCCCATATCTTCTGGCAGGTAACAAGCGTGAGTTATCACCCCAGAGAAAGCTGTATGATAGGCTCTTCTGTGGATGGCACCATTCGAGTATGGAAATCATAGGGACAAACTACAGATTCTAAAATCTATATGAAGTCATGCCATTTACAAGCTATGATGAATAGTTTGATGTGTGCCTCAAATTTAATATAATGCATAAGAAACTCGTACAACTATTAAATCTTATTGTAAGTTGGAGAGTCCAAGTTATAATTATTTTTAAAACGATTTATATGATTTGATTGTCTGGAGGCTACCTTGTTGATGGTGGCAAGGGCACCTACCCACCTTTTGTCGGTGGGTCATGCGTATGCGATACATCGTATTCCCTATATAATTTCGCATAACTCTCAAGCGGATGCCCCATTCATCATCAGTGATATACTCGGATGCCCACATGGAACAAGAATTTTGGGCATTTTAGCACGACGAATATTTGATAGGATCAAGTCAATCACGTAAGATATACGAATCGAGCAGGGAAGATTTGAAACTCGTACAAATCATCCAGTTGCATCCTTTTTGTTTTTTGTGTTTTAAATGTTAAATGCAGCAGGGGGGCGTAATAGATGGGAGGGAAGGGTGGAAAAATGCAGAGAGAGAAGGCATATTTGGGAGGGGGAATCAGAATTTTGTCCGATCATGTATCGTGTTATAAAAGGGAAGGGAGCATCCTGCAGGGCAGAGGCCATATGCAAATGTGCTTTCCTTCCCACATGATATAATAGGCAAGCCACCCAATTTCAGATATTTTTATGGAACCTAGAGAGACAAGGGAGAGAGACCAATAAGCAGCACCGAGTCACCGACACTTTCTTCAGAGCGGCAACACCCGACCGTACTACTACTAATAGTAGTAGTAATGTCAGCGTGCTAAGCTTTGGTATACGAACATGGCGAGAAAGTTAGTTGGGACATTATGTCAGTGGAGGATTTGTAAGCAAATACTGATAAATCTAACACGGCCGTGCACGGTAAGAACCTAAGGAAGCCCGAGATTTTTCAATAAGAATAAGAATTGGAAGGAGGAAAAGGAAGATAAATGGAGGGAACCGAGATGTCGTATTCTATTTACAGCAGAAGGAGTTGTGGGATAAATAATGTGAATTTTAGGGAAGGGGAGGGGGGAGCTGAAGTGAAAGCTGGGTGGGGCCAACGAAAAGAAAGAAGGCTATGGCGGGGGGGGGGGATGGGAAGGGTAGATTAGGAATAGACTTACTCAAGGCTGGGCAGTGGGCAGTAACAGCTGGCGCTAAGCTGGGAGTAAGTAAAGAAAAGAGGAGTTTGTCGTTTCTTGTTCAACTTGTCTGCCTTGCCCGGTCAACTCACCACTCGTATTCTCCCTTCTCCTACTTTTATTTTGGATAAATTACATCCACACTCTAAACTAATTTTAAAAAAATAATTAATATCTTAAAATATTTAAAAGTATAATTAATACTCTGAATTAATTTTAGAAGTGTAACTAGCACTCTAAAATATTTAAAATTATAATTAATACTCTAAACTAATTTTAAAGGTACAATCAGCACTCTTAAATATTTAAATTGGTACAATTTTACCCTTTCACTAACAAAAATACTTACTTTTATTTGATACATATCACATAAATTTTTTTTGGATACATTATTATTTAAAAGCCATATGTATAATATTATTTTAATAAATTACACTAAATTTTTTTAGTGTACTGATTGCATCTCCAAAATTAGTTTAGGGTATTAATTGCACCTTTAAATATTTTAGAGTACTGGTTACACCTCCAAAATTAGTTCAGGGTGCTGGTTGCACCTCCAAAATTAATTCAGAATACTAATTACACCTTTAAATACTTTAAAATATTAATTACTCCTCTAAAATTAATTTGAAATACTAGATACACCTCTACCCTTTTATTTTCTTTATCAAAAGTTTCCTCTCATCAACAGGTTGTTTTTAAATCTTTTTTTATGGGAGATTCATTTTATTTTAAATAAAAAAAAGCGTGTGTGGGTGATAATAGAGTTGAAGAAAAGGAAGTAAGAGGGCGGGGGCCCCACCTTTCACATGTGTTCAACGTGTCATGTTCCCATTCCTCCCACTTGGCTCCCAAATCATCATTACCCCTCCTTTCCCCCTATCTCATCTTATCCTACTCATCCCCTATAATGTATAAATAATATCACTCTATATTTTATTGTTTTTCAACGTCCTGCCCTCCTCGCATAGCTTCGACAAATTAATTACACTCTTTGTAAGTTTTAAATGGTAAAATTCATTTTTAATTAGTTATTGATGGAAGAAAAAAAAAGGGAAAGAAAACACATTACAGTTATTGTAGCAATATTTATATGTTTAGAGATCAGTTATTGTTGTTAATATCATATCGTGATGTTAGGTGTACGTGTCTAAGGGACAAGCTTTCATGAAATTACGAAAAGGACATGTCTCCCTCGGGAAAATTTTTATATTGCCACCGACACCACAATTATCGAGGGTTGGCCAGCTCATGTCATTTGGTTAAACCCATATAACCAATAGGAAGGATTATTCAGAGCTTATCATCAATTAAAAGTGGACCCCACTGTTCGACTATTAATAGTACCGGATTCCCCCAATAAAATGCTTGTGTATGTAAGCATTGTTGAATTATACTCACTTTTCTAATTATACACACACTTCTTCTTAAAAAAAAATGATAAAGTTTTAGCATCGTATCTTATTGGTTGAAGAGTTACTATCGCTTTGTACATATCACCAACAAAACTGACTTTTTGGACTTTTTCGTCTTATTCGACCATACGCCCCCCCCTTTTGTAATTTTACTTCATTCTTGAAATCCAATTTTGCCAATTTTATAAGTTTCGTATTTTTTTTATTGCAACAAATGGTTGTGTTCCCATTCGCCTACGAAAAACAAAAGAACCTCTATATAGAGAGAGATCATAGCATAAGGTTTTGTTAATTATTTAGTCAAACAACATCAACCGTCCTCAGCACATGGAAACCAATCTCCGCCGTTGACAAATGAACGCAATTGCACGTTCTCACTTCCAATGGTAAGCAACCGAACATGATAAAACCCGATAATTTACCATTTCCTTAAACCACACTATTCCTCTTTTTATTATGAATTTAATTAAATTCATGATCTCACCCTCTATATAGGTTCCTTTATAGATGACAGTCATCCGTCCTTTTCTGGGTAAGACGCAGTGGAATTATATTCTCAGGACATAAAATAGGATTATGCATTCAAACTCTTTGTTATATGAAGAGTCATTAGGAATAAGCAGGCGGTGAAAAAAAAGAAAGAAGGGAAACAGCTAATTACTGTTGACTTTTATTAGATCGTGAGATCAGGCAACAAGCGGCGACGCGGAAAGCAGAAAGGAGTTAAGATGTCTAATAAAAAAAAAAAAGTAATGGCATATACCGAATCCGGATTAGAGTATGGAATTGAGTAATCCCTGATCTGTATTCGTCCAGCACACAGTGTGTAGAGAGAGAAAATAGGGAAAGCCAAAGACATGATCTACGCCGCGTGAGCGGATCCAACTTCGCTCTTCCTCCCTATCTTCTCTCTCTTCGTATCGTATCTCCGCAGTTCGCCGTAGTTCCTCTAGTTTCGCTGCTAATCAGTGGAAAATAGAGTTACTCGACGCACGTTCTCCAGTTTTCGACATTTCCAATCAGTCCGAGACGACGACAGGAAAGCTACTATTTAGAGTTTGCCGCCGACAGTTAAAATTTCCTGGGCTTAGAAAAATTACCCACAATTTTTCGTTTTCCAAGTTTTAATACTGAGGGAAAAGTATTTCTCACCAAACTCCGGTGCGTGCATAGCCCAGCGCCACCACCGTCATCTGGGCCCCACCCACTCAATTAAAGAAAAATTGTGTTTCGTTTATCCTTCGCCCTTTTTTAATCCCTCTCAATTCATTATTTCTCGATCCCTCTGTCTCTGTCCCCTCCTTCTTTGTTCGTGCCTCCTTCTCTCTTACGCGTCTTCGTTTCCACACACTCTCAACCCTCATCTCTTTGTACTGACTGCTCTTCCTCTCCCCCTTTCTCTGTCTCAATTTCGCCATAGATTAGGACCAGTCCGGTCACAGATGAGACTGGAGACTTGGGTTGTGAATGAGTCCTAATAGCAGCACGCCTCCATAGTTTTTTGCTTGCATCTGTTCAATGATAAACAGTCATTTTCGATCCTGTAGCTTTTCTTTATGAGAGGTTTGGATTTCCTTTGATGCTTGCTGTACTGGACCTTTTCCTCCAATGCGATAGCGGATCTGAGCCACAGGTGGGAGTAGCCTCAGAAGAATCTTGGTTTCCAATTGGGGCGTCTTGATTTGACGGCTTGAGACTTGCTGACTCAGAGAGCTGTCAGTGATGAACACCGGAGGACGACTCATCGCTGGTTCTCACAACAGGAATGAGTTCGTCCTGATCAATGCAGATGAGAATGGACGGGTAAGCTGCCTTGGAACCTTTTATTGTGATTTCTCTGCGGAGGTTGGATATCCATTTGCATTTCAGTCTTTTAACTTTTTTGGTTTGATACAAAGCAGCATGTCAGATTTCTAAGGCTTTCCCCCCTATGATTGTTGAGTAATTTTTATTCTGATCCTAGTCATGAACAAAAATTATTTGCCTTTTTTCCCCCTTGGTTCATTAACGGTTCATGGTCATCTCGGTGTCTGCTTCTGTTCCCCTTATGCCTATCATTACTTTTCAATGAAAATGGCGTCCCAAAAATGATTTTATATTTTGATGAAGCTTTTGTGCGTATCTTCTTATTCATGGTACAGTCGAGAGGGGGTGCTCCCTTTCTGCAGCTAGGATCCACCTCTATCCAGTCAATTGTGTTTTAAGTTTTTCTTTTAGTAGATCATTGTGGATAGCTTACGTCTCTTTTATTTGATCGTGTTACGGTTTTGGCCATTCTGAATTATGTGGTAGACACTCGACAATGATTGAGCATTTGTGGTATCATTTTTATATTTTCCTAACAGAATAATTGATTGATAAGCGTTGAAGAATTGCCTTTATTTTTCTACGAATTGGGAAGATTTGTTGGTCACGTATGGTTTACTTTTGATTCACATTGAAATTACTTATGAGCGCGTCTGCGCAACTGACGAATTACTTAGATTTATAATTTTTTCAAAGGGCATATTTTTCTTAATGCTATATCCTTTGGGCATGTTATACTTGGAATTGTGCATTTGAATATCGGGTGGTGCCTGTAACATTTTCCTTTATTGGTTTCTTCTGTTCAGATTAAGTCCGTCCAAGAATTAAGTGGACAAATATGTCAGATTTGTGGGGATGAGATAGAGATTACTGTGGATGGGGAGCCCTTTGTTGCTTGTAATGAATGTGCTTTCCCTGTTTGTCGGCCCTGCTATGAGTATGAAAGAAGAGAGGGAAATCGGGCTTGTCCACAGTGTAAAACCAGATACAAGCGTATCAAAGGTGAGATTGTTTTTGTGGTATTTGGCATTGACTTTTTTAACTACTTCTGTTTTGAATGTTCTTTAACTGATGAATGCGCTGCAGGCAGTCCAAGGGTTGAGGGTGATGACGATGAAGATGACATTGATGACTTGGACAACGAATTTGATTATGAGGACCCTGATGCTTTGGGCCCACACCCTATGTCGGATGGACGTCTTCACACTGGTTCATCTGGAATCCCTGGAAATTTGGAACGTGAATCCTCTCTTAATTCTGAAATTCCTCTTTTAACTTATGGGGAGGAGGTAAGTCTGCAAGTTTTCCTTTTGAAACAGTCTTTTTTCTTCCAAGGGCGTGTTATTGCATACTGGTAATAGCAATTGTTTCATGACACGATTTTTTTATGATAATTGATAGGACTCAGAGATATCTTCTGACCGACATGCTCTAGTTGTTCCCCCATTTATGAATCATGGAAATAGAGTTCATCCCATGCCCTATAATGATCCATCTATTCCTTGTAAGTCTTATAGAATTGTTTTGTTTTGCATTTCTACCTTTCATGTCATCTGTTTATACCATGAGTTTGCGACCCTGATGTTTCTGTTATTATAGTGCAACCCAGGCCTATGGCTCCCAACAAAGACCTTGCAGTATACGGGTATGGAAGTGTGCGCTGGAAAGACCGGATGGAAGAGTGGAAGAAAAGGCAGGGTGACAAACTCCAGGTAGTGAAGCATGAAGGAAATAATGGAGGAAACTTTGGTGATGAGTTGGATGACTCTGATTTGCCAATGTATGTATCTGAAGCTACATTCTATAATTCTTGGCATTATTTTGACAAGCTATACTGCTCCATGATTGGATTTGGAAGAGATAATTGCTTTGTTGGTGGTTAGGTTTTGTTGTTGGATCATTGAAATGTTGATGAGAGTAGGATTTATATGTCATTTCTCTAATTTTTCTAATTCTCCTCCTTATATTTTGCCTTTTTTTTTTGTTTGTGTGTTAATATGATTTTCTCAATGTATTTTATCAGGATGGATGAAGGAAGGCAACCACTATCACGGAAGCTTCCAATTCCTTCAAGCAAGATAAATCCGTACAGAATGATTATAATAATGCGCCTTGTAATTCTTGGACTGTTTTTCCATTATAGAATCCTCCATCCTGTTAATGATGCATATGCTCTGTGGTTGACATCAGTCATATGTGAAATATGGTTTGCTGTATCCTGGATTATGGATCAGTTTCCAAAGTGGTACCCAATAGAGCGAGAAACATACCTTGATCGGCTATCCCTTAGGTAATTGATATGACAATGGCTAGTGCATTCTGTTTCCTCATTTGTAATTACATCTTTTCACTAACATGCCTGGCATATGTCATTCTACCTTTTCTTGCTCAATCATAGCGTGCTTTCTCAATTCTCAGTATTGGCTTTTCACATCCGTGCAGGTATGAAAAAGAAGGAAAGCCTTCTGAGTTATCCAGTGTTGACGTATTTGTCAGTACTGTTGATCCCTCAAAAGAACCTCCACTAATTACTGCAAACACTGTGCTTTCCATCCTTGCCGTTGATTATCCAGTCGATAAAGTTGCTTGCTATGTCTCTGATGATGGTGCTGCCATGCTCACTTTTGAAGCGCTTTCTGAGACATCTGAATTTGCTAGAAAATGGGTCCCTTTTTGTAAGAAATATAATATTGAGCCCCGGGCCCCAGAATGGTATTTTAGTCAGAAGATTGATTATCTGAAAAATAAAGTACATGCAGCATTTGTCAGGGAAAGGAGAGCAATGAAGGTATGAAACTTTCTACTCTATTTTTAAATAAATTGCTTCTCACGCTTAATTTTTGCAAACTATACGCAACAGTTGACTCATGATTGTGTCTTTCCTTGGGTGTTACAGAGGGAATATGAAGAATTCAAGGTGAGGATAAACAGTTTGGTGGCAACAGCACAGAAGGTTCCTGAGGATGGATGGACCATGCAGGATGGGACTCCTTGGCCTGGAAACAATGTGAGAGATCATCCTGGCATGATTCAGGTAATATGCTATGTCTTTTTAACTGATACAATCTTGTTCGTTTAATCTAATGGTTGGTTGAAAATATTGGCCCCTGCTGAGTTGTTGATTACCTTCATGTGTCTTGGATTATATTTTATCACTAGGTAACAAAATAACTATGCTGCATATGAAGCAGGAAATGAAAGTGACGTTCTATTTTCTTGCTTTTTACAGGTATTCCTTGGTCAGGATGGTGTTCCTGATGTTGAAGGCAATGAGCTGCCTCGCTTGGTTTATGTTTCTCGAGAAAAGAGACCAGGATTTGATCATCACAAGAAGGCTGGGGCTATGAATTCTCTTGTAAGTATCAAATTGTTTTCGTTTTTGACCAGGTGCAGATGAGATCCAGTACCTTGAATGACTTGTTTTTGTTATTACAATATGTGAAGGTACGAGTGTCAGCGACTCTCTCAAATGCACCTTATCTTCTGAATGTTGATTGTGATCACTACATTAACAATAGCAAGGCACTTAGAGAAGCTATGTGTTTTATGATGGACCCTCAATTTGGGAAAAAAGTTTGCTATGTGCAATTCCCTCAGAGATTTGATGGCATTGATCGCCATGATAGATACTCAAATAGAAATGTTGTATTTTTTGATGTAAGTTCTATTGTTCTTGTTCAATTGCTTGTTCCAATATCTTTTTACCTATTTATTTTGGAAATCACTAATTTTTCAATTGAAAACAGATCAACATGAAAGGATTGGATGGCTTGCAAGGACCAATTTATGTTGGAACTGGGTGTGTTTTCAGAAGGCAAGCACTTTACGGATATGATGCACCTGCCAAGAAGAAGCGCCCTAGCAAAACATGCAACTGTTGGCCAAAGTGGTGCTACTGCCTTTGCTGGTGCTTTAGAAAGAAAAAGAATGCGAAGTCCAAAAAGGAGACAAAGAAAAAGGTGAAGCTTGGGGATGCATCAAAGCAGATACATGCTCTCGAAAACATTGAGGAGGGAATTGAAGGTGAATCTTTAGAATCACAATGCCTTTCTTGCAATCAAAACATTCGTGTAGTTAGAAAATTCCTAGATAGTGATGGAGTTTTTTTTTTTGGCAGGAGCTAAGGGTGGTAATTCATCTAATTTGACTCAAATGAAGTTGGAGAAGAGATTTGGGCAGTCCCCTGTGTTTGTAGCCTCCACCCTTCTGGAAAATGGTGGACTTGCGCCAAATGTCAGTCGTTCATCTCTTTTAAAAGAAGCTATCCAGGTCATCAGCTGTGGTTATGAGGACAAAACTGAATGGGGAAAAGAGGTATGCGCTAAAGAGTAATGAAACAAGATATATGCATTTTGTTTTCAACTATCTTGTTCCTAAAATTGTTTGATGTGTCATCAGGTTGGTTGGATATACGGTTCTGTCACGGAGGATATCTTGACTGGATTTAAAATGCACTGCCATGGTTGGAGATCTGTTTATTGCATCCCTAAGCGGCCTGCATTCAAGGGGTCAGCTCCCATAAACCTTTCAGATCGTCTACACCAGGTTCTTCGGTGGGCACTTGGTTCTGTTGAGATTTTCTTGAGCAGACATTGTCCAATCTGGTATGGCTATGGAGGCGGGCTGAACTGGTTGGAGCGATTTTCTTACATTAACTCAGTTGTATATCCATGGACGTCCCTTCCATTGCTTGTTTACTGTACTCTACCAGCCATATGCCTTCTTACGGGAAAATTTATAGTGCCTGAGGTATTCCTTGCAATATTTAAACTCTCTTGTTGATAGCTTATTGGTTTTCTTAATATGATAAAGCCGAAAGGGCACACATGGTTACTAACCTGCAGTTTTATCTATCTTAATACGCAGATTAGCAACTACGCCAGTCTTGTGTTCATGGGCCTCTTCATATCCATTGCAGCAACTGGTATTCTTGAGATGCAGTGGGGTGGGGTCGGTATAGACGATTGGTGGAGAAATGAACAATTCTGGGTTATTGGAGGCGTTTCTTCTCATCTTTTTGCCCTTTTCCAAGGTTTACTGAAGGTTTTGGCTGGTGTGGACACAAATTTCACTGTTACGTCGAAAGCTGCCGATGATGGAGAGTTTTCAGAACTCTATGTCTTCAAGTGGACTACACTCTTAATCCCTCCAACGACATTATTGATAATAAATATTGTTGGGGTTGTGGTTGGTGTCTCAGATGCCATAAACAATGGGTATGACTCATGGGGTCCTCTCTTTGGAAGGTTGTTCTTTGCCCTCTGGGTTATCATCCATCTTTACCCATTCCTGAAGGGGTTACTGGGAAAACAAGATCGGATGCCGACTATCGTATTGGTCTGGTCAATCCTGCTGGCATCCATCTTAACTCTCATGTGGGTTCGAATCAACCCATTTGTTTCGAGAGATGGACCCGTGTTAGAAATTTGTGGATTGAATTGTGACGAGTCGTGAATAAAAGGCTGAAGCCGTGGTCCAGCTATAGACAGCTTGGAGGAAGAAGCAATTGCACTTGATACAACACGCGTGGTAAACATTGCATGAATTGTTGGATTGAAGTTGTATTTTTGGGCCGTGTAGATAAAGAGGAAGGGGAAGGGAGGCCTACACATTGTTACCTATAATGGGAGGTTTTTCCATTTATTCTTTGATTACATTTCTGTGGTTGTTTTTTGGGAGTCATTCTTTATCCAGCTTTTATGTATTCTTATTAAAGAGCATCGAATGATAAATTATTCCCTCCTCAAAGTGAAGGGATGTTTAGTCTTAAATTAGTTGTCCTGTTTCAGGGTATGGTTCTTGTTTAAAACCTTGAAGACTTTGGTCATGATGTATCTTTCTCATCTGTAATACCAACGTGTATGGATGTTCTTGTTCCTCACAGTTCCCCCTTTTTTTCCTCTCCGGAGTCTCCATCCACCATGCTAAATCAAATACTCCGCTCTGTAAACTTATTTTGTTTGATACATTGCTTTCTTAACTTGTTCCTTTGGTTTCCTGATTTTTCTGTTTGGAGATGGCTTGAGTTGATAAATCATATATGTGTATCCAAAACCATCTACGCTGTTAACCTGAAAGAAGATTGGGAAATTGTGAATGTGGTCCCGTTGTTGACATTATTTTGTTTGTCTTGTTTCGAGTCATCATTCATCGAACAAAGGGAGATGCATGAATTATTGAATTGACCGGTCAAAGTCTCCGTGGCTTTTACTCTAAATGTGTGGAACGCGGTAAAATATGTGGGCAAGTACTATAATCCTATTCCTTAATGTCAGGCAAAGCGCCAGAAACAAATACAACGAAACAAGACAAATTTTTGTTTTTTCCCCTAATAGCTCACGGACTAATCTTTCAAAAATATAAAAATTATTAAAATAGGTTTTATCTATCTTAATAAAAAAAAATTATGCTTACAATTTGATTCAAACTTATGACATTATATTTAAAAGATTAAACTGTCTATTAGTAGTATTAATCTTTGTTAATAGATAAATTAGTAACGAATTCTCCCAAAACATATAAATTATTGAAGTAGATTTCGCTTCTCTTAATAATTTTTTTATACGTACGATTTAATTCAAACCCAAAATATCATATTTAAGGGATTTAACTATCTATCAGTTGTGCTAAGCTTTTTATAAACAAATTTTCTTTAAAGAAATTAAAAAAATCACTTTAGTCAACCAAACCAGTGAAGGTCTTGCCCAAAAAGAATAAAAGTGAATGCGAACAACAACAAAAAACAGTGAAGAGTTTACCAATTATAGGCAAAAGTTTTTTCATTTCTTATTTTCCTCCACAAGAAAAAAAGGCTTTCTCCATTTCTTGTCTGAGTTATTTCCATTTCTGACATTGAAATATTTCCTAATCGACGGATTGGACATGTGAGTTTGCTTTGTTCACATTGTTGATTGTATGGTAGTCCCAACAATTTTATTTTGCTGTGCAAATATTTTTTTTCCATAAAAAAGCAGTTTACATAAAAGCTAATTTTATATAGTGCCCCCATGGTCTCGCCTCCTTTTCGTCAGCATTATATTCAATTCAATGTTGAAAACGTTTTTTTTTATATGACTTCAGACAATTAACCAAACACAGTCCAACGAAAAAACAATAAGATAGAAATATCCTATATTCACATTTACAATGAATCGGTAATTATTCTTTTGGTTCAAACATTAAAACATAAACATATTTTTAATATTGATAATATCATTTTTTATATTAATTCTAGTCAATGTGTTGTGTGCTGTTTTGGGCTTTTTTTTTCTTTTTTTGTTGCCCACCCATTTTACCGGAATTTTACCCCGACTACATCCAGATTCGACCCGCGTCACGCACGTGGCTAGGAGTGTTCACGGGACGGGTCGGGACCGGGACAACCCCGTCCCGTGTCCCGTCCCGATACAGTACACGGGACGCAAAATGCGTCCCGTGTCCCGTCCCGTCCCGAATTTGTCCCGGTCCCGACGGGACCGGGACGGGACGGGACGGACCCGAAATTATTTTTTTAAAAAAAATATATTATAATAAAATCATCTCAATAAATTATTCTATATAAAATGCCCCAGCAACTTACTCGAAATACCAACATATCTCCTTGATATAATATAATAACTTACCCATATAAGGGAAAAAAAGTAATAGTAAAAAAGAATAGAAATATCAATATAAAAATATCTGTATAAGAATAAAAATATCTATATAAGAGTGGGAAAGATAGGATAATGTAATTTTTTTTAAAAAAAAAAATCGGGACGGGCCGAAACCCGTCCCGTCCCGAATACCAATCTTGTCCCGTCCCGGGACGGACCCGTCCCGGTCCATTTCGGGACGGGACGGACCCGTCCCGAAATCCCCGGGACCGGGTCGGGACACCCGGGACGGGACAAGGTTGGACACCCCTACACGTGGCTATGGTGGGTGAGTCTCCCAACGGGGATTTTTTGTGTACACCAAGGCTCGAACTCGAGACCTCGCTTAAGCGATACCGAACCGCTTAGCACTCGGACTAACCCCGTTGGTTGTTTTGGGCTTTTGGTATAAAAAACAAAGATTTTTCATCATATATGATCCGGCATCAAATGGGTCCCATGACTAAACTGAAGTTGGTCTGAATAATAAATAACTCGGTATTACTTAAGCGAAATCTCGAGTTTTGGCGTATGAAAAAAAATTCTCGTTGACTCACCCATTATAACTAGGAGCGTAACGCGAGTCAAATCTGGATATAGTTGAGGCAAAATTTTGATAAACTAGGTGGATTAAAAAAAATCAAATGGGTCCCATAGGTCAATGATGCGCCTCGGATGAATTCCACGGTTATGAATGGAATTGGGAAAGTACAAGATATGGAAAAACAGACATCCTTGATTGAGGCAGCTTTCGGGCCATGTTCATAGAACCATCGACGCAGTTTCTCATCCATCTTTCTCTCTCTCTCTCATTCTTTGATTGTCCTCCCTCCTAAGTCCTAATCAAATCAAACTCCTGCATCATGTACCTTCAAAACGCGCTTTACATACCCAACAACACATTAACTTCTCAAGAGCCACACTTCATAAAAACACAGAAAACAGGCTCAAGAGATCCGAGAGCAATGGCGGGAGAATCCAACCTTCGACACCTAAACCCTGAAATTGTGGCGGCTCACCAGCTTATTCAGCTCAGCGATGAAGATAACAGTGTTAGCATTGGCAATGGCAGCAGCAGCAACAGCAAGAAGAGAAACACAAAGGGACGAAAGGAACAAGAGGTTGAACAAACAGTTATTAGCGACACAACCTTGGCTAAAATCCAAGAGATATTCGGCAAAGACAAGGTTTATCGGCCGAGGAAGCAGCGCAAATATCGGTCTCTTGCGAAAATCTACAGGGCCACGGCACCTATTTACGAAGAGGAGGGAGGCTTCAACAGAAAAGAAAATCTTTAGATAAGAAAACCCGAATAGGATTATTACTATATATCTGCCGATCGTGTCAATGGAGGCGTAGGAGCAAGTAGGCAGGCTGGATGGTGGAGTTTGCTGTTTAAATTAAAGAAGGTTCTTCAAATTTCAAGACGCGTCGTTAAAGTTCATAGTTAACTCTCCTAATTAAGTCCTAATTGTTGCATGTCTGTATATAGCAGTGAAGGTTAGCATTCATAATGAAGCTTCCAGTTTTCAAATCGACGCTTTCATTTCGTGGAGCGGTCCATGATTGCTCTTAGTTGATCCTCCAACTTGTTCTACTTTTGACGCTTGTTTTACTTATAGACACGTGAACTTCTCAACGATAAATGATCATGCAATCCCGAGCGAGTGGTGCTTTACTTATCAGTATACGAAGATGTATCTGCACTCTAACTGACTGTCTTAGTGATATGTGAATCTAGTAACCATATCTAACAAGATTTCCTGCCAATACTAGCTCATGCAATCTCAAGCTAACTTGTACTTCGAGAGGTTTCAGACTTCATAAAATAAATAATCAAGGCATTTCATTGGTAGCAAAGGGCAAGTAAATTGAAATATCTGTGAAGCAGGGAAGCGATGAACATGTAAGAGAAGAATATCTCTCGCAAGTTTACTCGTGTTTTCTTTATAACTTCGTTATTTCTTCTAGCCGCAGCCCCAGATGATTTCTGGTACCTGAGACGAACATTAAGAACACCAGCATTTCCAAATATATTATTGTAAGCATGCATTAACACCGGTAAAGTGCATAAATATACGGCAAAGGAAGGAGATAGAGGACCAATAGAACATTTTCCTCCCATTAAAAGCACAGTTTATGATTATCTTTTCGCAGAAAAGTATAAACTGATTCGGTTTCTTTCTAGTTATACTAATCACCCTCATCACATACATCTATTTGAATAAGCATATATATAAACTGATGTTTTGTTTAAAAAGTTTAATTTAGATGGTTGGAGAAGAATCGGAGTTAAAGTTCGAAATGATGTGGCTATTCACCTAAGAAAATAACGAAATAGTCTTTTATTCTCGAGTATTTTTTCTTTGGTCAGTACGTGTATAGCAAGAAAAATGAATAGTAAGCCGAGGAAAAGAAGGAAGAGTCTGCTGATGAAACAAGTTTGTCTCTAACAAACTCGAAGCATTTCATGTAGGAAAGAAAGTGTGTGCTGGAGATTCTGCCTTGAATAATTCTACGATGAAAAATCCGACGGTTGGAATGCAGTCTAACTAACAATGCGGACCCTACGATTTACCAGTCATGCAAGGCAAGAAAGAGAGAAAACACGGCTGATTCTTGATTTCAAGAAGACTAGCCGTAACTTGGTCCATTTCTGATGATTTGCCCCATTGCCTCATATTCAACGTCTCCTACAATTACTCAAAAAAGCGAAGTTGGTGATGGAAACACACAAGCCGTCGGATCGGATGAACCCAATGGTTCACACTTATTCTTGAATAGACGCAATAAACAATAGAATAATCAAATAAATAGTCGTCATCTTCATAGAAATATCCTTCCAGTTTCCCTCACTCATCTCCTCTTCTCTCTCTCGTCAATCCAAAAGCCGGACAAATACACAGGAGCCAAAACCTTCTCAAAGAAGCACAGAGAGAAGAGGCTTTTTCCCCGTCTTTGCTGGGGTGCCTCCTTGAATTCTAATGGCATCAGAATCAGAAGCATCCTCTTCATGTAATAACACCCACAACGGCCTGACGGAGTCGGACATGGCTGCTGCTCACCACCTTATGCTGCTCAGTGACGAAGATAACAATTACAGCATTATCGGCAAGAGGAACAGAAGCTTTGTTGGAGAAGAAGAGGTTGATCGAACCCTAAGTGACCTAATCCCCACGAAAATCAACAAGAGATTTTGGGGAGATGAGGTTCTTGCGACAAAGAAGCAGCGGAGATATCGATCTCTAGAGCACATATATATGGCGACGACACCGATTAATGCTTGAAACCAGATACAAGAGGAAGCAAAATTAAAACCTGTGACGGTTTATTCAAGCAAACTGAGGTTGAAGGCTAATAGGAACTAGGTCAGCGTCTGATTTTGATGAATCTGCGGAGAAATCCACATGATACTTTTATCAGTTATCTAAGGTGATGGTCCGTTCCTTTGACGCAGGATTGAAAGTTGCAACGTCGACAAAATAATAGGTGTACTACTTGTGCGGTCTAACGAAATATTATTATCTGAATTTAGCTCCTTAGATTAGACAACTCAACATTCTGATCTACTACGTTATATATATATAGTGACCCAATGGAATGGCATTATAACAGATTACTGAAGCATTTCATAAAATGGACGGTATGCTAAGTGTCAATCTCATGAAATGGGAATAATAATAAACAAGGCACTGTGGCTTTTGAACTACAAATTCTGGGGCTTTGTTTCATATATGATCCTTTCACCCAAATAATTCCAAAATCTTGTTCCGGGTCAATAAAATTTTCAGCATTTCATATTCGATGAAGTCCTTAATCACATACTCGTTGTATATTTTTTTTTGTTGCCTCCCCAATTTATCAGAACTTTGTCCTGACTATATCTAGATCTAACCTGCATCGTAAGTGAGTCTCCTAACGAAAATTTTCTACATACACCAAGGTTCGAATTGGAGATCTCGTTTAAACAATACCGAACCGCTTATTACTCAGATTTAAATTTAATGTCGATGAGATGATGATTCAAGTGCATTGGTTTTACTTTTACGAACTCAGAGTTTGTCCCCCGATCCTTCCAACGAAAGTTGACACGATAATGATGAAGAGTAATTAATGTTGTATTAATCTGAGTTGTCATGTTAGTCTGTTCGACCAATCTATTAAATCACATCTAGTGCCCATTCACTTTTGTTAATAAAAGGTTAATAAAACTAGTTTTTTCTTCTTTTTTATTTGATGGGATATAATTAAATTTAAGTAATATTTATAGAAATACTTATAAACAATTCTATACTCTCTCTCTTTCTATTTTTTTTTTGTTTTTTTTTTAAAGTCAAACGGTATTTCTTAACCGATAGATTAGAGACTAATTCTCCTGAGATATAGAGATCACCGAAATGAATTTTATTTCTCCCAACAAATTTTTTTTTTATGCATACGGCCTAATTTAAATACAGGATATCATATCTAAGGAATCTAATCATCTGCCAAATGTATCAAATTTTATTGTTACTCTTTCTGTTTATGCTAAAAACAGTAAATGTTATTAATAAAACTTTATAGTGAACTAGATATGTTTTTCCATACATAACATAGAGCATCAAGTAAGGCACACCATTTAAGATTTATGAAAAATAGTGTAGCAGGCAATCTATATTATATTTTACGTTGTCTGATAGTTTATATGGATTGATAATAAAATACAATTAGAGTTCAAGATAATTAAGAAAATAACTACCGAAATTTGAAAGAACGATCAGCTACAACAAAAGAAAGAAATGAAGTTTAACTACTTAGATCACATAATGTAATTATTTCTAACCAAATCAAAATAAGTGGAATTAAAAAAATGAATTAATATTAAGTGATTAAGTTTGTTCCAATTTACTAAAAAAGGTGCTCGATTTCAGACGATGTCCTTCAAGTGAGTTTGCGAGCCAAAGCTTTTGACGCCCAGGGAAACCCGAGTTGACTTCAAATTCTACCGACCCCAACTTTCCAAGGCCTCGTGGAGGAAAAAACTTAACATATATGTTATATATTTATTACTAAATCTTTAAATAAATAAAAGTATATAAAATTTTTCTAACTAAATGTATAATTATCAAAACTCAAAATCAGATAAAACATTTTTTTTTCAATTTCTGTAATCAGACAAAAAAATTGATATAACAAGATTTTAAGAAGTTACGCTTGAACAGAATTCGAGAATGAAATTGTTTCGTCAATCGATCATTTGAACGAAAAGATGATGAGAAGTTGCTTAGTTCTTGGCCACTGCCTCCTATGCATTTGGTAACTTGACAAACGAGGCAAAAGAAACAAACAATAGATAGACGAGACTTTCTATGTCAATTCAAACCTTACAGTTTGAATGGGAACAGTTAAAAATGTTCATACTTACAACCACCGATAAATGTAGGCTATACTTCAAATGTGTTTTTCACCCTTCCCAAGTTTAGCATGGCAGATATTCAATTACCAAAGCCCAATCGACGATTTCACACCGACAACAATCAGACACTTGAGAGGAGGAAAGCAATCAAGATGCGTTGAATCAGTTGTAAACAGAACTCACTGCTATACCCTATTGATTTAAAAAAATTGTACAATTTTGACATGAAAAAATTGCTAAGATAACGCACGAATTATACCTAACCACAACCTACATAACTTCGTCAACACTAAAACCTGAGACATTACAAAAGAAAAGTAACTAAGACGACAAAACTGCAAGGACCAAGGACGATGGCTGCAACACTTGACATTCCAAATTATATGAAAATATAAGCAGATCTCAACACTTAACTGCAAGGCCAACCATCTTCTAACTGAACATATACATAATGACAACCAAACTCAGCTTAATTAAGCCGCTGCCCCCCTACTGGCTCCATCTGATCTAAACATACGACCACGTCCACGACCCCTTCCCCTCCCACGACCACGGCCTGCAGAACCTCAAAAAGAATTACTACCATTTCCAAGTGAAGGAATTTGTTGGATGCGAACCACTTAACTAGAGATACAGTAACTTAAGGAACAAAAGACAATTGTATAGAAGTGAAAACAGTTGGGTAAATTGAAGTAAGGAAAGTTTTGAGACAATATTATATGCTAGAAGACTATATTTTATGTACAAGGCTTACCACGTTGGGGAGGCAGTGCATCATATTCACCATAATCATAATAACCAACAGCCTGTCCACCATAGCCCCGTCCTCTACCCCGGAAACCACGACCCCTTGCATGACCACGCCCTCTACCACCATAGCCACTTCCACCATCCCAACCATCTCCATTATAATCCATACCCCCATTATAATTTCCTGAGCATGTGAAACAGATTGTTTCCTTAAAAGCAGTTTTAACCACTCAAATTATATGAGAAAGCACATATGTACACTCATACTATATCCAATTCCAATCAAACAAGTGGACAAAAATTAGTTAGAAATACCCCTACCTCTGCCCCTTCCACGACCACGTCCTCTTCCTCGCATCACTGGCATACCCTCTGTTGCAGACCAAATTATAGTAACTCATGTCATGTTAGCCACACAAGCCTACTGAAATGAAAAAAGGATTAATTAAGTCACCTCCTTCCTCTCCATATTCAATTAAAGGTTTTACTTGATCAGCTGGGAGAGGAGGCTGGTATCTGCACAAGAGAGAACACTTAATCACGGCAATTGGAACATCATTAAGAAGTTCACAAGTAGTATTGATCTTAAAAACTATTCTAGTCAACTGATTAAAAGACCATACTGCTTAAATTATCAATTATTTATTTAAAAGACCAAGGTCTGCGTGACAATAAAAAACTATCACATTCTCCGTGACAATAAAAAACTATCAATTATTAAACCACAAGCTATTAGTTCAAAACAAAGTAATGTCTGCTAGATTATCTTCCATAAAGCCAGCAAACACAGCGAGGAAAGGCTAACCATCCTAAAGTAAATTGATAAAACTTTCCTTACAGAAGTGCTTCTCAAGCTGAGTTGCAATAGTATCTATCCGGATTGATAAATAAGATGCAGCGAAGTATAATGTTGCATACCAGTATACTAGTTCTTACCCTGTAGAGGACTTGTCCAGTTCTTTCTTTGACAAAGTAATTGTGATCATTGAAACATGTCGAGTAGTCTCCAAACTGAGGATGCAATAATGAACAAAAGGTTAATCCCATGGACACAAATCAATCATTTATTAGTTAGCTAGCATGAATAGTTTTAGCAGTTCCATACGGAAGAAGGCCCTCTTCTAGTGGCTCCCACATATCCGTTATGTCAGTTGATCCAATAGCAGTATTTTGATGCAGACCAACAAACCTTCTCTGAAGCAAAGAAACAGATTGCTCAAAAAGCAAGAAAAACACATGTAACCACCAACACACAGAAGCTGGCCCTCTCACCTTGATCAGTTCAGTGATCATTACAGTCTTATTAATAGCTCTGCCCATTGCTTTAAGAACAATTTCCACGGACCCCTTCTCCTATAAACATACTACCAAAGTAAGATCCACGATTCCACGTGACTGAGAAATATAGACATACCACATCTGCCAAGAGTTCTGCACAGATTAATCTTACTCCAACACAAGTTTCGTGAAAAAGAAGGGAAAGTTCAGTAATCTGACAGTAAATGGGTCGGTAAAGTTAGTTAAATGCCGGGACGCCATTCAGCAATATACAAACTGATTAAGATTTCACTGATCTTTCACCCACTTCTTGAAAAGGAAGTTAATGAGATGTTTATGAACAAACAACTCGCAAGGTTAAGTATATCACGTACACTTAGCATATATGGTACAGACAGAGTGAAGCATCGGCATTCTATAAACCAATCATTCAAGAGAGCAGTTGTTTTCCCCAAAGGAGCCACTTTTACCTCAAGTTCAGCACTTAACATGGGAAATTTAAAATTTTGATATTCATTCCCGAATTTAAAATTTTCAAAATTTCTAACCAAGCATCAGGCCGGCCTGAGAATATGGGCGTTGGAGAATACCTGGAGGAGAGTGGTGGCATAGGTAATATAATTCCTCATCCTTCCCTGACTAGTAATGCGTATCTCGTTCTCATTTATAGGAGTCTCTGCCTTTGGCTTCTCCACCCTTTGATACCTATCCATCTATTGCCAGCGCCAAAAAGGAAACAAAAAAATACTCATAAATAAAGCATCAGTGAAGTTGTTCAATATCTGAGAAACGGGAGAAAACCAAAATTCATGCCATAGTAAGAAAGCAGAGAGAGAGAAGTAAAATGGAAGTACGCTAGGGTTAAGAGACAGAACTCACGATTGTTAATGAGAGTGAGCGTGAGAGTATTGGAGATGGGAGGAAATCTATGAAGTATGGGTGAAGGGTACCACTCACTCCCTCTAATTACCGTCTCGGTGGTAAGCCGTGGGGATATAGCTTTTGATTTGAATTCTGGCCCCGGAAGCCTCGCGTGTGGCGTTGCTCCCTTATATAGGCAAACCAGAGCAACCTGCCTGAAGAGTAGGTCTATGAGCTCGCGGTCTTTTCGCCGTCGAGACCGCCACACACACTGAACTAAACCCCGCCTTATCTACGGGCCGTTACTCATCACCCATGGGCCGCTTCCGTATTGTCCATAAAAAAGTATAATATGTTCATTCCCTTGTAATTTTTAACTTGTTACTCAAAACTTACTGAGAGAATTACTTAAGGTTTCGTTGAAAAGATTTTATTACAAAAAGGTTCTATAAAATTATTAAATGATTAAATAGTCATAAAAAATTTAGAAGTAATATATTTTTATTGTAAAAAGACATAATTGCCCTATAGATTAAGAAAGAGATCTTGGAGGAAAAAAATATCTGTTGACACATTTTGCTCGCTTGGGAGAAAGAGAAGCGTAAGGAGGAAGATATTAGCCCTTGCTATGGTCTCCATTCTTCCAGTTTAGCTTCCTTTTTATTTGATTGTGTGTATAGAGATTCTAAGGTTTGCAACATTCATCTTCTTTTCCCCCTAAAATCTAAAAAAGTTAATGCATTTGCTCTCACATTGATTGGATTTGGGGGTGTGGATATGTAGGATATCATGTGGCTTAATTGTGATGTATAAAGGGTGACATAGGTAAATGTAAAGATTGTGTTGATAGTATGACATTTTAATCATTTTAGTTGTGGTTTCACTATGTTTAGTTAAGGTTTTCAATTTTTGATCGATTTTTTAAGCAATTGTGCTCTGTTTAGGCGAGCATAGTGTGAATGAATATTAGAAAAACTTACAGTAAAGTGTGAATAACAGAGTATGCTCTATTATGCGAGGGGAAAATGAATTGTTAATAGACCCCACAATAGTTATTAATATATATGGTTGAGTTGTCAATAACAAGCGTCTGATACATGTTGTCATTAAATATTGCAAGTTTGTCTGAAAAACATTTATTTTGTTACGTTCATATAGGGGAACAGTTTGCAAATGATTAACAAGCTCATAGATATTTTGCGATGTGACAACAATATGCATCAAGGAAAATATAACATACGATGAGTTGAAAATTTTAATAGCATTTCTTGTTGGGAAAGGAAGAAACGAAATTGTTATACAATTCACAGTTAAATTTGATGCAAGCATATTTGTTGACTTTTTTAGTGATCAAGGAGTAGACCATTTAATAATTGTTTAATAGAGAAACTATTCATGTGTACGTAGGAGAGAACGGTAATAATGACTATACACAACTGGCTTAGATGAACTAATGTAGGACCAAGCTGTGTAAGTTATTTTTCTTGAACAAATATGTTCTATTGTCATAGGTTGCGATATAAGGTATCATTTCAGTGCTATTAAGTTGTCATTACTAGGACTCTAACTTCTTGTTTCCTGCATGATTGATGAATTGTTTGGAGGTACAAATGTATTGTCTATGTCTCCACCTTTCTTGTTAAATGGGATTGAATAGCCGCCATCGTTAAATTGTGTTGTTCAAATGATTCTAACAGTTATACCTGAAACGAATTATACTAAATGGAAGGATTTCACTATTGGAGAATGTCAAATTTTTTCCAATGCAGCGGCTCTTCGAAAAACAATGTACAAGTATAGTATTTTGCACAAATTTTTATGCAAATTTATCAAAAACAATCAACAAAAGATCATTATCAAGTGCAAAGTTAATGGATGCCCATGGTACATTGGGGCGTATTGTGTGAGGGAACGTCAAGACAACCTGGTTGTATCTTACCATGGAAGGTCAAATTTAACATCGTCACATTGATGCTCTAAGGAGTAATATAAACAAGAATGCAAAGAAAATTAGCAAGGATTTGTGCAGATAATATAGTGTGTGATTGAACTATAGTCAAGCTTTAGGAGTAGAGAAAGAGCCTTGAGAGAAATACATGGAGCTGTAGAGAATTCTTATAAGGTTATTCCCTGGATTTATGATAAGCTTATGGAAACTAATCCAAGCACATTACTCAATGGGAAGGCTCAAACTCCAAGAGATTTAAGAATGTATTCATTACTTATGGATGCTTAATTAATAATTTTTTAAAGGGTGCCAACCAATACTCTATATAGATAGATGACATCTGAGTGATCCATACAAGGGAACATTGCTTTCAGCCGATGCATATGATGTTGATAGTAAATTATTTCCTTTGGCATATGCTATTGTAAGTGTCGAGTCAAATGATGATTGGGTTTAGTTTCTCCAAAATGTCAAAGAGATCACAAGATCTATAGAGATTATAATTATATTAGATCGGAACAATACTATTATTAGTGTTGTATGGACTATTTTTTTAGCAATAGACATGCTTATTGTTACAGGCACGTGAAAGAAAATTATAGTGTTGCGTTCTTAAAAATTAACAGAGATAGGGGACAAGCATCAGGGGTCAAGAAGGAGGATGCACTCAATTTGCTTGATGGAATTGCCTATGCAAGGCTTGATGGAAATTATAATATTGCAATGGGGAAATTAAGATCGTTTTGTCCACAACTAACTGAATAAGTTGAGACTCAAGTAGATGTAGAACGATAGGCTATGAGTAAGTTTCCATTCAAACGATGAGATAATATTACCACTAATCTTGTAAAATCATTCAATGCATGAATTTTGAAATAGAGGAGGCAGGTGTCCTTTTCATACTTAAGTATCATGAGAAATTGGCCTAAAATTTACTTATAAGCAAAATGTCATTAGTATATTGGACAAATAATGTTGGGCCAAATAGTAAGACAAAATTAATGGTGCAAGTATCGCAAGTAACAAATATACATGCACAATATTGGAAGAATGACAATATTTCTGTTGAAATTGTTGGGCCTCATAGAATAATTGACTGTTAATCTTGATGCATGCACAAATACTTGTTTAACTTGACAGATTACTTTGTGTGCAAGCGTATGCTGCAATAAAGCTACTTCATAGTAGTATTTATATATTTGTGAATAATTGTTATAAATTATCTGCCCAAAAAAAATATATGTTAATAACATAAGGCCAATTGCAACACAAGATTGCCTAAATCCTCAAGACCCAACAGTGTCAAAATTGTTAAAAGAAATGTCCTTAAAGCCTCCAATTACTAGAAGGTCAAGAAAAAAAAAATAATTGAATCTCAATTTCAGAATAACAAAATTTATTAGTAAAAAATACCATAAGCCTAAACACAATTAAAAATAGAGCACACCTTATATAGAATGGAACAACATATTTATTTACTTCGAGCGGACCTCTTAATTATTTTGCCCGATATTCATCTCTCTCATTATCTTCTAAATTATTCCAAGGATGAACTTCAAAATGACCATTATTTTGAAATGGACGTAGTATCGTTCATACTGATGATTTCAAAAGAGCAATTAATTTGATTATCAAATATACAAGAAAATTGCTCACCGAGGATTGCGATATCGCTAAGGAGCACACCTCGATAAGTAAACGAATGTGCCGGTTGCCCAGCAAATTTTCTCTAAATATATAAAAAACACTTGGAGTCATACATCTAAACCAAGAATATAAACAGGCAGAAAAGGCATTGCACAACGTTTATGCACGGAAATGCATGGTACAATAAAGCCTAAACATCATCATCTGGACATGATCATTTCTCTTACCATTCAAGGATCAAAATCTATAAAACTAGACCTTAATTTGTGTAAACTATTAAGAGCAAATTATGGGACTGATATGATCAGACGCAGCGAGTCATGTCTTCAAACTTCCGCTTTAAACTTGGCTTCATATAGCTGGGGTTCCTGCAACACAAACATGTAATGTTAAGGTGACCAATTGTTTTAACAATATTGACGGTAGAAGTACAAAAACTATATTAGGTAATGTCGAAGTCCGCAGAGGATGACTGCAATATAGACATCTCGTTAATCAGCCTCCACGAAGGATAAAGCAAACATCCCAAAATATAAATCAACAAATCCGAACATAAAAGAAAGAAGACCAAGGGAACTCGAGACATGAAATGAATTACCATGAAAATAGCTGAAATCGTCCTGCGTGCAAACCATCTCAAGTGCATAGATCGTTGAGCAGCACTTGCTGCTTCCATTGATTCAAACCGCAAATACGCAAATCCTGCACTTCTTCTGTACAGGAGACAAATAAACAGGCAATTGCAACTCATGCACAATGTGTAAAAGCCAATAAAAAAGAAATAGTCAGGATCATTTATAGATGACTATTACACAGGATCATTTATGGATGACTATTACACATTCATTAACTTACTTGTCTACATAAATATGCTTCACCCGGCCAAATCTAGAACATTCCTCTTCTACATCCTCCTTAATGTCAATATCAAAATCTGGTTCTGTCTGCATTGAAATTTAATATTGTAGATAATATTCTGCTGATTTTAAGGAGCTGATTTTAAGGAGATATTATTAGTTATGATATGATATGATATGATCTTGATTAATTAGTTGAGATATGATAGGATATGATTCTGTAAATATTTCACATTTATTACTGTAAATCAGCCCCATGATTCTAGCATTAAGATGAGGGACTGATATCTGTTCCTAACTGTATATATGAAGCATATGATCAGCAATATACGTTGAACTTTTCCAAGAAACTCTCACTGCCTTGCATTGATCTTCACGGTATCAGAGCTGTCATCGGAGACAAGCAAGATCACTGCAGAAGAGAAGATGGAAAACGAGCAACCAAGGAGCGACATGCCACACGGGATCTCTCCGCGACCTGTTACTGGCGACTCAGCGGTGCTCATAATTCCCCGACAAACTTGTTGGCAGCGACAACTATCAAGAGTGGGCACAATCAATGCAGCTCGCTCTTGACGGTCATGAGAAACTGGGGTACATCACCGGTGAAACTACCGAACCAGCGAAGACAGAAGAACGAGCATGGCGCCGATGGAAGTCTGAAAACTCCATTGTTTCTGGATGGCTGATTAATTCAATGGTGTCCTCGGTGAAGAAGCCTTTCATGTTTTTACCAACTGCTCAAGATGTCTGGTCTGCAATGAGAGAGTCCTACGGCAACAGCAAGAATGCAGCCCGAGTTTATGACATCTGGGCAAGAATCTGGTCGCTGAAACAGGAAGCTATGATTCTCACTGACTATTATCATGACAAAGTCTCATTATGGCAGGAGTTAGATCTGCTGAAGGCAAAAGTCTGGCTCTGCGCGGGTAATGCTGCAAACAACAGAAAGGATGTTGAAGAGGATCGATTATTTGAATTTCTTGCAGGTTTGAATCCCATATATGATGATGTGAGAGGGCGTATACTTGCCCAAGACCCGTTACCATCTGTTAGAGAGGCCTTTGCCTTGCTTAGAAACGAAGAATCCCGCAGACAAGTGATGCCAACTAGTACTGCAGTATCTCGTCAGCCTACTATAAAGTCCTCGGCATTGGCTGCTCGAACTATGGATCAGAAACATTCTAAGGACCGTCCTGTCTGTGAGCACTGCAAAAAGACAGGACACACTAAAGAAACTTGCTGGGATATACATGGGAAACCTGCAGGTTGGAAGCCAAAAAAGAACAAGGGTCGTGGTTACCTTGCTGATGTCTCAAAGGGTGATGATATGGAGTCATCTGCTACAAACAACCAGAATGATGCCTTGAGTCAAATCTTGGAGTGACTTGCTGCCTTGGAATCTAACCAGCAGAACCATAAGCAACCTGTGGCCACTGTTGTCCAACGAGGTAACTTTTATAAAGCCTTAGCTACACTTCAAGGTAAGCGTTCTGAGCACTGTTGGATAGTTGACTCAGGAGCGTCTGATCACATGACTGGTGATAGATCTCTATTCTCTACATATACTTCCACTCAAACTCACACCTTTGTTAAGATAGCTGATGCTTCTGATGCTCCTATTACTGGTGTTGGTAGCGTTAGAGTGTCCCCAACTCTGACTCTTCATACTGTTCTGCATGTTCCAAATCTAAAATGCAGCTTATTATCTGTTAGCCAGTTAGTCAAAGATGAAAGATGCCGTGCTAATTTCTTTGCTAAACATTGTGTTTTCCAGGACCTACTTACGGGGACGACGATTGGACTTGCTAAGGAGTTTGAAAGACTCTACTACCTGAATGACTGTATCTCCGCTGCATGCAATAAAGTGTCTCTCCCTAGGTCAAGTGATTTGGAGCTCTGGCACAAGCGCTTAGGCCATCCAAACCCTCAGTATATGAATCTATTATTTCCCTCTATCAATTTCAATAAAAATATGTCTCAGTTTTATTGTGATTCTTGTGAGCGTGCCAAACATCATCGCACTTCTTTCTCTCCTTTATGTTACCGTGCATCTAAACCATTTCACATTATTCATAGTGATCTGTGGGGTCCCTCTCGAGTTTTAAATCGAACAAACAAAAGATGGTTTATCACTTTTATTGACGATCATACACGTGTGTTGGGGTTTTCTGCTAAAAGATAAAACTGATGTTTACCAAACTTTCATCGATTTTTATCACATGATTCAGACCCAGTTCCAAACAGCTATACAAATCCTTCACACTAATAATGGAACTGAATATGTCAACCACACATTATCCACTTTTCTAAAAGATCATGGCATTGTGCACAAAAGTACCTGTCCTTATACCCCACAGCAGAATGGCATAGCCGAGAGAAAAAACCGCCACATCCTTGAAACAGCACGCGCACTTCTCTTTAGCAGTTATGTACCCAAATCTCATTGGGATGATGCTGTCCTAACTGCTATTATCATGCATCCAAACTTGATTCACAAGCTGTCGGGTGAATCTTCTTAGGCTACTCGGGCTCTCAGAAAGGATACAAGTGTTATGACCCCACTACCAACCGACTATATGTTACCTGTGATGTCACTTTTCATGAGACCATACCTTTCTACTCTCAGTCTTCTGTGCAAGGGGAGAGTTGGAGTGAACCACCTCAGACTGAAAAACATCCTTCTGACATGTTCATTGAGTATGATCCTGATTTCTCAGCCCTTCCTGAAACTGATCCTAGCATTCCTCCAGAACCTTCACCATCCGATGAGGTGCCTAATATAGATGAGAGAAATACCAATCTAAGGGGAGACACTAATACAAATATTCAGATCTACACCAGGAGACACAAGACAGGTAGAGGAGCTCCTCCAACCACTAGTACACTCCAGGAGTCACAACCGGAGGTAGTTCCAAGGGGAATTGAGACTCTGGGAGTAAGACAAGCACAAAATGATACTGATATGCCAATTGCACTCCGAAAAGAGCGTCGCTCATGCACAAGACACCCTATTGAGAGGTTTGTGTCCTATCATGCACTGTCACCAACATATTCTGCATTTGTTTCTCACTTAGATGAGATCCGGGTTCCTAACAACATTGATGAGGCATTAGACAGTCCTGAGTGGAGACAGGCAGTTATGGAAGAAATGAAAGCATTGGAAAATAATAACACTTGGGAAATTGTTGATTTACCTAAAGGAAATAAAGCAGTAGGATGCAAATGGGTCTTTACCCCTAAATACACAGCAGATGGAAGCCTAGATAAGTACAAGGCGAGATTGGTGGCACAGGGATTCTCACAGATATATGGCATAGACTACAATGAGACGTTTGCACCTGTTGCAAAGTTGAACACTATTAGAATCTTATTATCTCTAGCAGTAAATCTCGACTGGCCCCTTCACCAAATGGATGTGAAAAATGCCTTTCTCAATGGCAATCTAAAGGAGTAAGTATATATGAAGATGCCTCCAGGTTTCCCCGGGAAAAAGAGTCGTCAAGTGTGTAAATTGACAAAATCATTATATGGTTTGAAACAGTCTCCTAGAGCATGGTTTGAAAGATTCTCATGTGTGCTAAAAACTCAAGGATATGTCCAAGGACAAAGTGATCACACGATGTTCTTTAGACATCAGAACGAGAAGATAGTGGTGATGGCAGTCTATGTAGATGATATTGTCCTTACGGGAGATGATTCAGTAGAGATTGACAGGATAAAGGAAGCATTAAACCAAGAATTTCAGATCAAGGATTTAGGAGAAATGAAGTACTTCCTTGGGATGGAAGTTGCTAGATCAAAGAAGGGGGTCTATATATCCCAAAGAAAATATATCCTAGATCTCCTAAAAGAATCTGGTATGTTGGGCTGTAAGCCGAGTGACACTCCTATAAAAATTGAGAAGATAAGCGATGACCAAGAACTTGGGAAGAATGTAGACACGGGGAGGTACCAACGCATGGTTGGAAAATTAATATACTTGTCTCATACCCGACCAGACATTGCTTTTGCAGTCAGCGTGGTGAGTCAACACTCACATGACCTTAAACAAAAGCACTTAAATGAAGTCTACAGGATTCTGAGATATCTCAAAGGATCACCTGGCCGTGGACTACTATTCACAAAGACTAATAAGAGGATGGCAGAAATGTATACTGATGCAGATTAGGCAGGTGATCATGATGACAGGAGGTCTACTTCAGGATATGCAACATTTGTTTGGGGCAACCTTGTCACATGGCGAAGTAAGAAACAAAGTGTAGTAGCAAGGAGCAGTGCTGAAGCCGAATATAGAGCCATAGCTCTCGGAATTTGTGAGGGAATATGGGTGAAGCAAGTACTCGAAGAGTTAAAGGTGACCGTAGGCCTACCAATACGGTTTTACTTGGACAGCATATCAGCTATTAATATCTCACGTAATCCTATCCAACATGATCGCACAAAGCATGTTGAGATAGACAGACACTTCATAAGACAGAAGATTGATGAAGAAACTGTTGATCTGAGATACATACCATCTAGGGAACAAACAGCAGATGTGCTTACCAAAGGACTAGCTCGGGACAAATTTGAGTATTTTATTGGCAAGTTGGGCATGATCAATATCTATGCTCCAACTTGAGGGGGAGTGTAGATAATATTCTGCTAATTTTAAGGAGCTGATTTTAAGGAGATATTATTAGTTATGATATGATATGATCTTGATTAATTAGTTGAGATATGATAGGATATGATTCTGTAAATATTTCACATTTATTACTGTAAATCAGCCCCATGATTCTAGCACTAAGATCAGGGACTGATATATGTTCCTAACTGTATATATGAAGCATATGATCAGCAATATACGTTGAACTTTTCCAAGAAACTCTCACTGCCTTGCATTGATCATATATACTTCAGAAAATGAAACATCAGTGGGAAAAAATTGATCAGTTAGTCACACACCTCAGTGGTAGGATCAAACATATTCTTCAACAGTAGACACTCGCTAGGGCTTCCTATAGGTTCTACCACAGGGGAAGGCATGATTTGGGCTGGGGGGCCTGATGTGGGCATTAAACCTGGAGCACTAGGCAAACTAACAGGCTGTTGACCAGGTACGGACCCATTCACAAGGGGCACACCAACAGACCCTGCAATGCTGCAATATAGAATATTTGTCAAGCAAATGAAGTTAAACTTTTTCCCAAAAAAAAAGTGGAAAGTTTTTTAGTAAACCTTGTGGCAATGCCAGATCGATCCAGCTTCTGCATAAGCAATGCTCTAGACTGAGCATTTAAGGCCTGCATAAAAAAGACATAATTCATGAGCAGGGATGTATTGTTGAGAAGAGGTTACAATATTGTTCAGGATAAAAATTCACCAACATCAACATATCACCAAAAAAGGGAGGGAAATGACAAGCACCAGTCCCCAAACCCCAAATAGAACGAAAGTGAGGTTTCCAGATAGAAGAGAGATACCGTTTTCAGATAGAATAGAAAGGCCAACAAGGGGACAGAAATAGAAGATGCATAAAAAAATGAAGACTGATTTGAACCAGACCAATGAAGAAATGTTGGAATAACCCAATATTGACCTAATCATATTGAATCTTGAAAAACATGTCACTAATCAAGATTTCCTGCTCAGGATATTTGTTTAACATCTTTATTTGTGGTGTTACACCAAAGAATTCATGTCGTCTTCTGCATTTATTGACTCTAATTAAAAGAGAGAAAGAGTGCTCAAAAGCACTAATACATCAATGCACCTATCTATCACATAGAAATGATCTTGCCATCAGTCTGCAATATTTATAGCTAGATTTGTTATAGTTATTGATGAACTATGAAACAAACGAAATTTCCAGCCAATCATGCCTCTATAAACCTGAAAAAATAACCAATCAGGCTAAATTTTTTAGTAACTTCATATTAAATATAAGTGCTATATTATATGATGAGATGAAGAATTTGATAGCTCATATTTGGGGAACAAACTTTTCCTTAACTTACCAATCCACCTTCATCATCATCAAAGTCTGCAGATTTTGCAGTTGTATCTTGGCTCCCCATGTAATCTGTCACACATGAAACCTGTGCGCAATAAAAGGCATTAGTCAAGATTCAAGAACAGTAGGACTAGCAATTTGATTGCCAATTAAAGCAAGCAAACATAAGCCAGAAATATACATAACCATGGAATGAAACATATCTACCTTGATAGTCCTACCAGCAATCTCCAGTTTTCCATTTAAACTCTGAGCTGCTTTGGCATGTTCAAGATGGGAAAACTGTTCAAGAATCAGACAAACAAAATAAATAACACTATTACTGGAAACCATCATTCTCAAGGTAACCAATGCACGGTAACTAACTTGAATAAAGCCAAAACCCTTGCAATGTCCTGTCTCCAGGTCAGTAGGCAGCAGCACAAGCTCCACTGGACCAAAAGGCTCAAAAATCTGAACCAACAATTCAAAAAAAATAAAGATTTTAATCAGGGTATTAAAAACCAAACCAGTAATTGAACCCATCAAGGAATTTGTTAGCAGTTCAAAAGTCAATACGGTCATGAATAAAATAATATATTTTAACTATATACTCACGATTTTTCAAGAAAAATTAAAAATTAAAGATATAAATTAATTTCAAATAAAAAAAATTATTTTTTAAAAAAAACAAATATAAGAAGTAAAAATATAATTTTAAAAAGTTAAGATATTTTATAATAAAAAAAATAAAATAATCATGAAATAATGGATATCTACCATGTATATATTTACTTTATATATATATATACATATTTATAATTATATGATATATACATATACATATCTTTTGCCTATTTGCCCCCATATCTCCCTTTCCTAGTGCTTGTAAGGTATAGGAAAGCATAAAATACAGCTTAGAAATGGTTTGAAGTTTAATTTTTTTAAATAAAAAATAATGACTGGTTCAAGCCATTTCTTATTCTCAGTTCTTTACTGGCTCTGATCAGTTCAACTGGTTTTTTGTTCCACCGCTTCTCTCTTAATTCAAGACCACGCCAGTTCATCAGTTTTCCAATTAAACTGGCTAGTCCGGTCCCCTTTTCCATTCATTGACTTAAATAAAAAAAGAAACATATAGAGACACCAATCCCCAATTACTATGGAACTGCAAAGTGTGAAACAGCAAGGACAAAATTAGAACCACATACTTCCGTCAGCTGACTCTCTGTCATGTTGAAATGAAGGTTTCCCACATAAAGTTTCCTGTCTACTGCTCCATATGGTCCTGCTACACCTGCAGCTCCATTGGAAGCATTAGACTGAACAAGGTTCTTTTCATCTTCAGAAGGTTTGACCATTACGGGTTGTCCAAGAAGCAATTGACCAGAGAGAGCAATTGCCATTGGCACTGACATTGCATCATAAAATTCAACATACCTGCACAGCCTCATCAAGAACTTGCATCAAGTTTTCAGAACTACAAAGTACAAATGGTTGCAATCAAAACTTACAATGCATACAGCAAAGAGATGTAGGGAAACAAAAACTCTAGTGCAGACAGCTCAAGCTGAGTTTCTTTTGATGTATCTGACTCATGTAAAGAAAAGGTTAGCATGTCATAATTAAAAAATAAAACTAAATCATAGCAATTAGTAAGAGAATAAAAGAAGGCCATAAAAGAATAATGTGTCAGGAACCACTGAGTCATGGAGGATTAGGTAATAGGGTAACCAGATACTCATTTACTTCACTTAAATATGTGCAAGTGTGCAAATTATCCCATGAAAAAGACCCCAACTAAAAGCTGGCCTAGTATGGCAAATCACCCATCAACTAATAGCAAAAGTTAGATGACACCAAATCCATAAGCTCTTCTAGACGCTCACCATCCATCACCTTCCTCCAAAATGAAAAAGGAAATAGAAGACTAAAAATTCTCCTATACATATACGAACCTAAACCTTATTAAGGAATAACCCAACAGCTTGCATAAGAGACTTTGAAGTCATAGAGGGAGGAAATACAATGGACAGTCTCATTAACATAAGAATGAAACGCTCACTGTAAGGCATATGTAGAGGAAGAAAACTAGGATTATGTCATCTACCTTGAGTACGCAGCATGAATTGATTAAACATGAGTGCATGGTATTCCCATCATCCCTCATCATTATCGCAATGCTAGTCCATTTAACAATACAGTTAAACATAATTCTTGGAATTTGATATCTTAATACCACTATAGCACATGCATATAAATAAGAAAGTATTTGATAATCAAGGACATACCCAACTCCTTTAGACCGTCTTGAATTCCTATCCATGATCAGACGGACATCCCTCACCTGAAAATAAGGAACATTAGAATTAGAACTACATACAAATAAGGAATTATCAGATGATGGTGGAAGATGTAAGAAATACACCCTAAGCATGCAAACACCTTAATGCGTTCAGTGTACAATCATTTACTCTTATTCACTCAACACATGTGTACATAATGTTGAGACATAAGAAAGTAACTATGCTACCCAAAACAGAAGGCAGTGGAGGATTGGCATCAAGAACAACCAAATGTCTCTTAAGAACATGCATCTAACATGGTTACATTTGACTGTTTAATCTGAGTTATAAATTGAATAGCATCAATCTAGTAAAATATGATGAAAGATAATAGCAATTACAACAAAAGCATTGTCCACTTCCAAAAAAACAATGCAACATAGAACTCAACCTTAAACATTTCATCAAAAGTGAGGAAACTTTAAAATTAACTGACCTTGCCAGCTTTTGAGAAAAATTCATAAACATCTCTCTCAGTGGCCTTTAAGGGCATCTGCAATTATCACATGGTAAAACGGAAATCATCAGAAACAAGTTAAAAAGATCCAAAACAATCAGACCTCAAATCAAAAATTCAAAAACAAACATATAAAGGTAAATATCATCAACCTGGTATGCAAAAACAGTTCTCTGATCCCTTTCTGGATCTGCCTCAGGCTCCACAGCCTCTTTCTTGTCTCTGAATCTCCTACAACCCAAACAAGAAATTCAGCTACAAGAAAAAATACACAGAAAAGTTCATGTCAATCTAATTTGACATTCATATTGAATAATTATAGCCATAATTTCCAAATCCACATTCCTAATATTGGAATCCCAAAGGAGACTTAATCTTCCAAGGAATTTCAAAATACCACTGGCGCAACTGTTCTAAATGTTCCCTGTCGATATTGGAATCCAAAAAATCAATTAATCCCGCGATATCTACAGATCATACGTAACTAGAAAAGTAACACTAACTCAATCCCAATGCATTTTCACATCTTATCTCCACCATGAATGCTGTGAAATCTGGAAATACTGCACCTAAACCAATTTGAGATAGAGCACCGCAACACTTTGCACTAAAACATGCTATGCATGACAAATACATCCAACTCAGTTACCAGGGCGAAGGCTTCTATTTCAGGTATGTAAACATCATGATTAGAATATTAATATGGCAAGCTTAAATGCATAAATTTGGTCTTCAAAGCCTTGGTGGGTCGACTGGTCCAAGACACGTAGAAGATGTGGGTCACATCTGCCAATCCGGAGGGCTTGGCTTCGGTGTCATTTCGATCCGAGATATCGCATTGAATATATTCGACAGGATGATCGGCATTTCAACTGGGTCGGGGGCGACAAGCAACGCCGTATACCTTCCATGGTCCGTCGGGTGTGTCGAGAGAGGTAAGATCTCGGCTAGGCTATTCCCAACTATTCCGATAACGCCAATGACAAGAGCCACGCTCTGGAAACTTGGGGACTGTTCATCTTCATCAAGTTTTTTCTGAAGGGGGAAATGGAAGAATCAGAGAAGTGGAAAGACATATAACTTACAAAACAATAGAATTGGTGGAAGATACTTGCCTTGGTAGCACCAGACCACCACCATCTCATAGTTCAGTCTTTAATCTTTGTTGAGATGCAAAATAAGTGTAGTGGTTAAATCAAATCTTTCGGACTTGAGATTTGTCAAGGCGTGCGTTTTCGTGTCGTCGTGCCATTACTGCGTATGAAGATCAGCGAAAGTATGGAGAGTAGCTCTGAAATTTTATAAAATTAGCATGGATATTTTGGTTCAAAAATGGAGTAAAGTTCCTCACCCCTCCAAAACTCCTCAATTTTGGAGGTGTGAGAGAGGGGGTAGGGGAGTAAATAAAAACCAAAAAAATTTCTTTCCCTCCCTTCCATTTTTTAAACCAAACATTTATATACCCTTCCCTATTCTCCTCTTCAAAAATCTCTAACTAAATAATGCCTTCAGGTTTTTTATTTCTAGGGTTTAGATAAGATTTTAAAGAAGAGTTTATAAAAAAAATAGATTTTTTGACAGCTTATAGAAAAAAACTTTTAAAGAAGAGTTTATGAAAAAAAACAATAGTTTTAGATAAATGAGTGTTTGGATAATTGTTACAAAAATAGATTTTGTAATTGAAAAATTACTAAAAAAAGTATGTATGAGAGACAAGAGGGGAGGGAGGGTAAAAAAGATAGAAGAGAGATGATAGATGCTAGAAAAGATAGAGGAGAGAGGAGAGATAGTGGAAAAGATAGAGAAGAGATGGTGTAAGAAAAAATAAGGGTAAAATAATAATTGAGTAGTTGAAAAGGGTTTTACTATTCCAAAAGATACTCTGACCAGCTTATCTGAAACTATGGTTTAGTCCAGAAGCCTGTTTGAACAAATATGGCTATTTATTTTAAAATTTTTTTAAACTAAAATTTAGACCAGAAATTTTTTTAAAATTATAATTTTAGCACTTACCAAACAGCCTATATAAGATCTCATATGGAGGGGGTCTCTTAACTTTCACCTAGATGAGATGTGGAATAGTCTGGGCAAATCGGTTCTTTGCTCCTAGTGTTTTTTTTTGTTGCCCACCCAGTTCACCGGAGCTTTGCCCCAACTACATCCGGATTCGACCCGCGTCGCGCACCTGGCTATGGTGGGTGAGTCTCCCAACGGGGATTTTCTGCGTACGCCAAGGCTCAAACTCGAGACCTCGCTTAAACGATACTGAGCTGCTTACCACTCGGATCAACCCCCGTTGGTTCTTTGCTCCTAGTGTTGGTTTTATAAAATTTCACGTCCGAGTTTGGAACTGTGTGGGAAAACGATGAGCGGAATGTTGTAATCTGTACAGTGAGAGTGAAGTGGGAAATAGGTTTGGGCCTTGTACCGGATTAATTTCCAGCTCGGCCGAAGGAGAGGCTAAAATTAAAACTGCACACGTTTATAGGTAACTGATAATAGGATGATACATATATAACTATTTAGAGCATATTTAATATTTAAAAAATACCATTTTATTATCTGGGAAAGCATCCTAACTCCTGAGTGTTTAGATTTACTTTTAAAAGTAATAGAAGGCTCGTCCTGCTTGACATTAATATCGCCTAGGAATAAGGGAGACTTTACCTTACTCTTAAATCATAAGTGAGTTCAACCCCTTTTCAAAAAATTTTGTACCAAACAAATAATTAAAACTGCCCTTGTATCAAAAAATTTTTAAAACTGCCGAAATTTTTAAATAAGCAAAACAACGTTGTTTTAACTAAACGGTGAGGAAATGGGGAAGGGATTTTGAGGAGACATATGGTAGTCCGGAAATATATAGGGTCAAATCATGGTTCCCCGGCTTGCTAATTTCCTCCTAGCATAACCACAACAGAATTTATTCTATCGCTATAATTGATGAACCAGAGACTTCTAAGGAGAAAAAAATTGGAAAAATCAACAAAATATCTTGTTGGAAAATTTAATTCCAGTACTAATACTTTCTTTATATAAATTATTTAGAGTATCAATACTTACACCATCAACTTATGCCACAAACTCAGGTCACAAACTTGCACTATTTCTTTTATAAAACGATGAATTGATTTAATATTAACGAAAAAGAAAAGGAAAGGAAAAATAAAGCAACCCAAGCCTTTAGGCTCGGTTTTTTCATTTTGGATTCGATTATAAAAGCCCAACCTTTGGGATAAACAGACCAAGCCTACCCGGCGCATTTTTCCAAATTAGTCTGTAATCCGCAGACGTGTTCTGGACTCAGCGGAATCACAAATGACAATCGGGAGAAGAGAATAATTTCATGATGACCATTAAAAGGTAGCCTTTAATTAAATTAACATAGTCTGTTCATCTGTCCAATTTCGAGAGGGTGGAAGAGCGAAGAAAAGTAAGTCAATAAACACCATAAAGATTCAACCTCTATGTCACTCCCATTTGAACATAAATTGTAACATCAGACAAAACTATGCCCATTTACAGCCACTATATATCCTCAAAGGCCTTTATCCTAATCTGTTCATAGGAATTCTGTCATTCACTCGACCAACCCTTTGCGCCGGAGAGATCGTTTGCGGCATAGTCATTCCCCCAGAAACAATTATTTCTGCATCAGCATAAATACAGTTGTTAATGCACACAATTAAGATAGTGGCTAAGTGATGAATGTGCGAGTAATGTGTTTGATTCCTAAGAACTTTAGAAACATTATTTTCAAAATGTGACTTTATAACATCACTTAAAAATACAATCTTCCAAGATTTATTTTCCTTGGCAAGAGCATGACAATTTAAAATGATGTTCAAGAAATTAAAAAGGATCACAAAATTTGCATTTGTAATTACCAACAATTCTTCGTTCAAGAATCAAAGACCAAATGGGGGTGGGAGGTCTTACACATATTACGCTATAAAAAACATACCTATGCCTTCTCGAATGGAAAGATTTGGTCTTATTATATCTTTAGAGTTAACCAGAAATATGTCGCCAATATACAGATGGTTTGTAGGGACAAAAACACTACATAGCTCTTCATCTTCATTATCTTTCTGAAAAGGAGGAAAAAAAGATAAATCCAAAGTTTAAATATACAAAACGAAACAGATAAAATCACAATGGTTTCCAAGCAATTTCATCAACCTCATCAAAATGATGACGCACCAAAATGAACACCAAAAACAAAGTGCAATGAAATCCTTTTAGGTTATAAAGAGCTAAAAGGGAACCCCAAGTTCTGATTTTTGAATAATAAAACAGCAATGCTAAAATAAAGTATTACTAACTCAAGAAAGCAAGCAAGCACTAGATGTAACCAAATGTGTTTATATAATATATTAGTATGTCTTTACGTGACGGAAGACTGCACCTCAACAAGCACGTTTTCCTTTTTCAGATGACCACCCTCTATTACATAACTAGCTACCCAGCTTATTTAAGATCTGATGCAACCTGTTCCCAAAACAGAAATGATAACCAGGAATTTACTTATCTGGATAATACTGGGTTTATATTGATAGAAATTCAGGCAGTTACAACTATAGGGTTGGACCAACAATCCTGGCCATACCCCAGTAGAACAGTTGCTACTTCTCAATGTGCTAAGGTCCCCCTGGTATTCGAGAGACCAGCCTCTCCCAACATAAAACTCACACTCAAAAACTGCCCGCCTCCCCCCACGATATTCCTGCTGCTAAATACTATTAAAAGTGCATTGCACACCTCCCAAAATAAAGTCAAAAGTAGGACAACAAAAGGTAGCAGCTATTCATAAAGTCTATAGCCACCTAGTCCGCTGTTTCTTTCTCAATTTCAGCATGACAATTTGGGTCAACCTCCTGATCCACAAAAGGAATCTTGCCCTCTCCATGTTTCCTCCTTGTATAGGTCTTTTCGGCAAAGACAAATGTATCATTACCCACCCCTAAAAGTTTCACCTTGTCCTCAAGGGGAAAAGAAGGAAACTGCAATGCGATAGTAGACATTTCTTCCCATGAATTTTCAAATTCTGGCATATCTTTCCATTTGACCAGTACCTCCAGTTGCCCGTCTGAGAGCTTGCGGATCTTGCGGATGTCCTCCGGTTGCACTTGTAACTCTAAGTCAGTAGCTAAGGCAGCCGGTATGGTTGGAGCCACTACAGCAGAAGGAACAGATTTTTTTAGGTTGGAGACATGAAACACTGAATGAATTCTTGCTGTGGGGGGTAATTCCAGCCGATATGCCACTAGCCCCACTTTCTCTATAACTTTAAAGGGGCCATAGAAGCGAGGGCACAGCTCTCATTGACTCTGCGGGCTAAAGAGCGTAATCGGTACGGTCTAATTTTCACATAAACCTGGTCACCGATTTCGAATTGAACATCCCGTCGGTGTTTATCAGCTTGAGACTTCATGGTCTGTTGTGCTCTAGCTAAATTTTCCCTCAAGGTAGCGATGATCTCATGGCGGTCATTAATTTGTTCGTTGACTTCTTCAATGGCAGAAGTTTCACCTTGCAAGGTCAGGAAAGAGGGAGGATCCCGCCCATACACCGCCTTAAAAGGGGTCATATTGGCGGCAGTGTGGAAAGAGGTATTGTACCAATACTCAGCCCAAGAAAGCCATAATGCCCAATGGGTAGGTTTCTCACTGGTGAAACAGCGTAGATATGTCTCCAAAACACGGTTCAGCACCTCGGTTTGTCCATCCGTCTCTGGATGATAAGAGGAGCTAAGGCACAATCTGGTTCCGGCCTGGTTGAAAAGCTCCTTCCAGAATTGACTCACAAAGACTCGGTCCCTGTCAGAAACTATGGTTTTAGGGAACCCATGTAGCTTAATGACCTCCTGCACAAATAAACCAGCAATATCCTTTGCTGTAAAAGGATGAGACAGAGGTAGGAAATGGGCATATTTGGTGAATCTGTCTACTACCACCAGGATGGTATCATATCTCTTGGATTTGGGAAGACCAGAGATGAAATCCATGCTGATATCCTCCCATATTCGTTGGGGAATCGGGAGTGGCTGTAATAAACCCGCCGGTGAGAGAGCTTGATATTTATTTTTCTGGCACACGTTGCATTGAGCCACATAATCTTGGACCATACGCTTCATTCCTTCCCAATATACAACTTGAGCCAGGCGTTTATAAGTGCGAAGATACCCAGCGTGTCCCCCCATGGGAGAATCATGATATTCTTTCATTAACAATGGAATTCGGGATGAATTCTTTGATAAAACCATTCGGCCCTTGTAGTGTAAAATCCCCTTTTTCAGGCTGTACCCCTCAAGACTGTTTGGTTGAGCAATTAGTTGTTGTGTAATATGACTAAGCTTGGCATCAGACTGTACCTCCTGCTCCCACTCCTCTATTTCATCATGCTGCCACAGTGAGAATCCCTTCAGCTCCAGACATTCCTCCTGCCTTGAGAGAGCATCTGCTGCCCTGTTCTCTTTACCGGGTTTGTAGTATATTTCAAACTTGAACCCCATCAGCTTTGAAACCCATTTTTGCTGGTTTTCTTCAACTATACGTTGTTCTAGCAAATACTTTAGAGCCTTTTGATCTGTTCTAATGATAAATTTCTGCCCCCACAGATAGTGTCTCCACTTCTTGACCGCCATTACTATTGCCATGAGTTCCCTTTCATATACCGAACACTGCTGAGCTCTGTTAGACAATTTTTGGCTGAAATATGCCACTGGTCTGCCCTTCTGCATCAAAACAGCACCCACCCCAATACCTGAAGCATCAGTCTCTACTTCGAAGGGAAGGGAGAAATCTGGTACAGCCAGCACAGGAAGGGTAGTCATTGCTGTTTTTAATTTGGTGAAGGCCTCATCAGCATCTTCAGTCCATCTAAAAGCATCCTTCCTTAACAAGTCAGTGAGTGGACTGGCTATCTTTCCATAATTCTTCACAAAGCGCCGGTAATATCCAGTGAGCCCTAGGAAACCTCTTAAGGACTTCACATTCTTGGGCGTAGGCCACTGTAGCATACTGTCTATCTTCATTGGGTCTGCTTGAACTCCCTCCTTGGAGATGATATGACCCAGGTACTCAAGTCTTGGCTGGGCGAAACTACATTTTTTTAAGTTAATCACTAGCTGATTCTCCTTCAAGAGGGTTAGTACAGCCTGTAAATGCTCTAAATGGGAATCTAGATCACTGCTGTATATGAGGATGTCATCAAAAAATACTAGTACAAACTTACGCAAGTGCTGTCGGAATACCTCATTCATTAATGACTGAAAAGTTGACGGTGCGTTGGTCAACCCGAAAGGCATAACCTTGAACTCATAGTGGCCCTCGTGTGTCCTGAATGCCGTCTTATGCTCATCTCCCGCTTTAATTCTGATTTGGTGATATCCAGATTTGAGATCCAGTTTGGAGAACACCGTAGCCCCCTTCAACTCATCTAGAAGTTCATCAATGGCAGGGATTGGAAATCTATCTGGAACTGTGATCTTGTTCAAAGCTCGGTAGTCCACGCAGAATCTCCAGCTCCCATCCTTTTTTTTGACTAACAGAACTGGGCTCGAGTAGGGGCTAGTACTGGGTTGGATAATTCCACTTTTCAGCATATCTTTCACCATGCTCTCAATCTCATTTTTTTGCAAATGAGGGTAACGATAAGGCCTTATGTTTGGTGGTTGTTCCCCTGACTTGATTGGAATGGCATGGTCTTGAAACCTGGAGGGTGGTAACCCCGTGAGAGCCTGACGAACTTCAGGAAATTCTGCTAGTATCTCTTGTATTTTGGGTATCATAGGGACTTCCTCTCCCTCAGGCTGATTTTCCTCCTCACCTCCCATCCCATGATATTCCACCAAATAACCCTCTCCTTGCTTCTGTAATGATCGAACTAATGACTTCATGGTCACTTGAGTCCTAGCCAGGGAAGGGTCCCCTTGTATGCAAGTTTGATTGGGCTTCTTACCAATTTTCATGGTTAGTTGACTCCAATTCATTTTGACCTCCCCTAACGACTTCAACCATTCCATACCCAAAACTGCGTCGACTCCATTTAAAGGGAAGGGGTAAAAAGTCTGGTTAATGTTTAGGCCCTGTACCTGGAATTGGAGGCCTTCACACCTTTGCTTGCGTCGGATGGAATACCCATCTCCCACGGTGACTTTGTATTCTGCAATCTCATCCACCGGCAACTCCAATTTTTGCTGTAATTCCTCCGATATGAAGTTATGAGATGCCCCACTGTCCAAGAGTAGTACTACGTCTCTTCCCCGGATTTTTCCTCGGAATTTCATGGTATGATTGTCCCCGAAGCCAGCCATGGAATTCAGTGATAGCTCCATATGGGTGGCGTCCGCCATATCTTCCAAGTCTCCCTCTTCCTCTTCTCTAATGGGCTCGTCACTTGCCTTGTTCCCTCCGTCTTCCTTTTCTAAGATCATGACTTGTAGGCTTCGATTTTTACACACGTGGGTGGGGCTGAACTTATCTCCACACTTGAAACATAATCCGAGTTCTCTTCTGCGGTTGAGCTCAGCTTCTGGTAGTTTGTGGGCTCTCCATCCTTGTTTGCCCGCGGTACTCCCAGAAGAGTTACTAGCGGATCTTACCTCCGCTGCTTTTAGCTCTGTTTTCTTAAACGGAACTGAATGGGCAGTGGCTACGTAATGGCTTTTGGTGGACTCTGGTGTGTGAGCAATCCGTATGGGCTGGGTGTAGGCCCAATCCATTTTTGGCCCAATTGCAAACCGTTGACCTCTGGCACTCTTCCCTTCCTTTGCCTTCTCGAGGGTTTCGTTTCTTTCTTCCACTCGCACAGCAGTTCTGATGAGCTCCCGCAAGGACAGTGTATTGACCAGACGTAGCTCGGCCCTAATTTCTGGCTTCAGCGCATTCTTGAAAACTCCCATCAAGCACTCCTCTGGAATATCTTTGAGAGCAGCGGTGAGTCTCTCAAATTCTTCAACCAGCTCCAAAACAGAGTTCTCTTGCTTCAGGGCCAGTAACAGTTCGTATTCATCCCCCAGTTGTGATGGATGAAAGCGATACAGGAGTTCCTGTTTAAACTCTGTCCAGCTACGCAATGGGGTCCGGCTTTCAACCCAATGGTACCAGTTGAGAGCTTTTCCTTCCAGGCAGACCGCCGCGGCTCCGAGTTTCTCTGCTTCACCGACGGAGTTCAGGTTGAAATATCGTTCCACACGTGAGAACCATCCCAACGGATCTTCCCCTTCAAACACAGGTAGTTCCAGCTTCCTAAATCTCCCCCTGTCTCCATTATGATTCTCGGGTGTTTCTGATATTTCTTCTCCATTTTGAGGTCCTGTTTCCGCGCCTCGTGCTTGTTCCATCTCCTTCTGTTTCTCGACCAGCTGTAACAAAGCCTCCTGCATTTTAAGCATCATCTCCTTTACCCCATTCATCTCGGTCGTTAGCCTTGCATTCACCTCTTTCATTCCCTGGTTCAATCCTCCCACTGCTTCCTTTAACTCCTGTATTTCCTCCGCGGCCCGTCTGTCCATCGTCTCCCACAGAACTTAGGATCGTTGCTCTGATACCAAATGATGCAACCTGTTCCCAAAACAGAAATGATAACCAGGAATTTACTTATCTGGATAATACTGGGTTTATATTGATAGAAATTCAGGCAGTTACAACTATAGGGTTGGACCAACAATCCTGGCCATACCCCAGTAGAACAGTTGCTACTTCTCAATGTGCTAAGGTCCCCCTGGTATTCGAGAGACCAGCCTCTCCCAACATAAAACTCACACTCAAAAACTGCCCGCCTCCCCCCACGATATTCCTGCTGCTAAATACTATTAAAAGTGCATTGCACACCTCCCAAAATAAAGTCAAAAGTAGGACAACAAAAGGTAGCAGCTATTCATAAAGTCTATAGCCACCTAGTCCGCTGTTTCTTTCTCAATTTCAGCATGACAATTTGGGTCAACCTCCTGATCCACAAAAGGAATCTTGCCCTCTCCATGTTTCCTCCTTGTATAGGTCTTTTCGGCAAAGACAAATGTATCAAGATCATTCAGCCATATGATCCAATGGCGAGGAGACTTTTGTTGTGTGTGTGTGTGTTGGGGGGGTTATGTGTGGACAACAAAAATCACACGCACTCTAATAGAGTGTTTGGCTCAATTGAGGGGAGGGGAGGTAAAGGATTTTAATGGAGGTAGAAAGGAGAAAAAGGAAAGGAAGGGATTTTAATATTATCTCATTTGGATTGATGAAAAGGGAGAGAAAGTAAGAGATTTTAATGTTACATTGTTTAATTCAATAGGAAAGGGGAGAAAATATATTTTTATATAGATAATTTTGAGGTACAGAAGAGATATTTTAGTGATATTAAAAAAAATATTATGGATATAATCGTCAAAACAAAGTAAAAATTTAATTTTTCCCACAAATCCCCTAATCTTGGAGGGGAAGGTTAGGAGGGGAGGGAAAATCTTAAAAAAAAAATTCCCTCCCCTCCCCTCCCCTCCAAATCCCTCGTACCAAACTTATTATAAATATATGGCCCAATCAAAGCAGTAAAACCAAAAGCTTTGCAAGTTTACTTTTGTATAACCAAAGAGCAGGAACCCAAATGTCCAATGTGAATATGATGGGGCCTGGCATATCGATTAAGAGAGTGAAAGAATTAGGAGTACCTGTAGGGTGACAGTTGATGTAATAAAGCCAAAAGCATACTCGCCAACACGTGGATGACGAATAATTGCCACCTCTTTAAATGCTGTCGTGTTTTGATCTGCAAAGAAGATACAATATCATAACAAATAGTTGCAGGCATTCAGAAATGGTCACTCAATCAACAACATAGACTAGTAACAACTCAAATATAGGTGAGAAATAGGGGTGTGGGTTTCAACTGCACTGGGCATGGTTGAGGATACCTGGAGATATGGCAGCACTAATCTGCTTGGATGCTGAGTATATATGTCTGACAAAAGGCATTCGCTTAATGACCCATTCTCCAACCCAGATGACAGTTGCACCCATCCATGATGAAACAAAAACGCCAACAAGAAATACAAAAACTAAAGATGTAACAAAACCAAGTCCTGCACCACAAATTGAAAGCCTTCGAATTATAAACAGAAGAGTAAGAAAGAATTACAAGTTGTTACACAATATGCAACATGATGTTAACCTATCTCAAGTGTGAATAAAAATATATTCTTTTGATAGACGCATCCTTTAGGTGTTGGTACACTTCCTTGGACTCCAGCCATACCACTAATGACCAAAATCAATTTAGTAATAAAGAAAAAAGAATTAGAACAGACCGAGCACAAAAGTAATCAACTGTAAGTCAGTAAATTTAACTCTTCCCTTGACTCCATCACACAGCAAAAGTAACTCGCGAATAATTACAATGACCATTTCTTTTCAGTATAGCCACAAGGAACAGTCATCATTGAATCCAATTTTACAATTCAACTATCATTACACATAGAATAACAGGAACAAACATTTAAATTCATCGTCTTCTCATTCTGTCATTCAGATAGAATTTGATAATGTATCTCAGATTGGAACTCATCTCTGAGAATAAACAATAATGCCTTCCTGTCAGTATGGGTTCACAAGTTCATGCATTATTCTAAATTAACTCGCTATGTTTTAACATAAAGAACAAAAAAATTCTCTCAATTATGCAAAAAAAAAAAAATCAGAAGGACAATTAATTAGAGCCATTGTTAATCAAAGGAAAAATAAATAACTCACCAAATATGTCAAAGCCAAGCCTGGAGTATAATGGGCTGAAGAAACCATCAACAAACTGAATAAACCACCACGTTATGAAAAAGGTAACCGCAACTGGAAAAAGAACTACACTGCAAATTCAAAATTCAGAATGATTATCAGGCCTATGATACTGATAGCAATGAGTCATCTCAGTAAGTTTATTCCGTTACCATCCAGTCATAAATTTCTTTGAGACCCAACTCTGGAGAACAAAGCAGCAGGCCTGAAGCAAGAACACAGAAAGAGTTAGAGTTTAATAGCAAGACAACAATGATCGATAATCCATCGACTTATAAACACCGCAAATTTTACTCTAGCAGAAAAGCGCGGGCAAGTAGGAAACAAAGGACAGGTCCTCGGCAGCTATTCTTTGACAGAAGAGTCTTCATTCTCCAACCCCTTCAGACACATTACAGAAACGTCGTCTTGCAAGTTTCCAACGAACGACATCGGCCTATAATGCATAGAGCATCTGACATATATTCCTCTCATGAAGTGCTTATCAATTCAATCGACCAAAGTTAGACTAACTAAAACGGGAAAGATGTTGGGCTAAGAAAGAAGCAAAAACATGCATCCCGAGCTGTCAGCATTCAATCATACAAGGCGTTAATCTCTGGTAAGCGAATCACGACGTAATAATAACACGAGTTTTCATCAGACTGCCTCCGATGCTGCAAGTGGTTTGGACATTCTAGAAGAAAGCCCCAGCACGCCTTTGAAGTTCAATGGTAGCCACCAATTTTCGTTAATTCAATCTCCTGCTTATCGAAATAAAGAAAATGCATGCACATCGTGCAATTTTCGGTGCTACTGGTCTAAACTCATCGCAGCCGCAACAAAATTGGATTTGGGGAACAATCATATAATCTGGGCTGTGAGTGCCCTAGTGAATTTCCGAAAGTGGTAGTGAGCCCAGATCAATATAATTCCAAACACAAACGACACCGTTGGCTCCTCGGATTTTCGACAGTCCCGGCAATAAACAAGTCAATAGGGAAATAAGAAAAAAGAGGGAGGAAATTTGAGGAGGGAGAAGTGGGGAAATTAAACAAACCTTGCGAGTGGATGAGTTGGGAGATGAAGGGGGGGACTTGGCTGGATCTTCGGGATCCTGAATAGCCGCATTATCTGCTTGACTTAGAGGTACTGAAGTTGGATCTTTTTCTTCAGCCATCTCCGATTCTCCACCGCTTCCTCTGCAGTTGCGGGCGGCAATTTCCAGGAGAAGCGTAGCGACTTGATAGAATGATTAACCTTGGTAGGTTTATGATAGTGACACAGAATGATTAGACTCTTATTGACAAGTTGGATTGGATTGCAAGCAAGCCTCCCGTTTGCATCGCTAAGCAATATCGAAACTCACGTGGCAGTACAGGAAACGAGATCCGCCCCCTCCCCAAAAAACTGTTTTTGCCTCGTTGAGTTGCAGGTCTAAAAAATGGTTCAACGACCGATGGGATTATATGTTGCCAGTGATTTAAATAATTTAGATGTTAGTGGGTACATTTTTTTGCTAATTTTTTGCATTGTTATTTTCATTTAAAAACTTGAAAGAGGCGGATCTTAAGATTCACCTTAATATGCCCACATAATATTACCTTATAAAAAACATAATACTTATAAATTATCTATTATTCAAGTCCTCAAATTGGCTATGAGATTATTTTTTATGGAAAAAATGGCCGTGAGATTCAATCTCATACGTAGCTACAGGTCATATCATTAAAGTCTTTCTTCTAGATTTTATCTTTTATTGTTATATTTTTTATTTACAACTCACATATGGTAATCTGATGAATAGAATTACGGACACAGGCGCATAATTAATCGGATTCACTACAATTTCCCCGTTGAGTTGCGGTCTTAACATGGGTTAATGGTCAATTTGCTTTCTGATCATCAGGTCAATGCAGGCGATTTTATGGTCAACGTATTCATGTGTGTATAATCATCGCAAAAAGGTAAGTGTGTTCAGAATTTGACTAGTATTTGTTGATGACGATTGATTTTCGAAGTTCAGAATCTTCTGTTTTTATGGACTTCAGTATTCGTAACATTTTATTCCTGTTGTCTTGTACTCTCTCTTTTTTTTCCTTGTCAAGAATTCAAGTTAGTTCAACCTTTTCGTACAAAAACTCCTCTGAATTGAATAAAATGCATAGCACATTTTGAATTCGTACCCTGCTTCAGGTCTTCCCCTTTCCCTCGCGCCTCCTTGCAATGATCAAAATTGACTAATTCATCTTATTCCAGTTATAAACATTTGGATTAAAAATATGACTATGACAGTTCGTGACCTGTTTGCATTTACGCCGTTGAGATGCGGTTGCTTTCCCTTGCAAGTCAAAGGCCCACGTTGCACGTAAAACGTCATTCTTAGAATTAAAACGTGGATCGAGCGCAACATCAACTTCTAACATTCGGATAATATTTTTATTCTGATAGAAAATATTTGTATGAGTTAGACCTTTTTTTTTTTTACCTCAAGACGTGTTAGACTTTAGACAAATACTTTAGCTAGACTTACTCTAGACTCAATGATCTTTTTCTTTAAGATTAGTATGGAGAATTACAGACTCCATGATCAATTAATTTGACAAGGGGTGGTGACCCTTCACCTTCTTTTTTCCCGATATCTATGAACTTAATTAATTAATTAATCCAAGTCATTGAGCGAAATACTTTTCATGCATACATAGTCATCGAATACAAATGTCTTAACCGTGGAAAGTGTACATATATACGGCTAACAAAGGGTATATTTTTCATCCACTGGTAGATGCATGGCGATTACGCATGACTTCTCATTCTGGAATATAATTCAACAACCAAAATATTACTTTAGCAGTTCAGCCTTATAGCCAATTAAGGATTTAACCAGAAAGAAAAGGATCTCCACGAAAAGGGTGGAAGGTTTAACAAACGTTTACTTCGTTAACTTTAATACAAGGGATCAGTAATAGCTAATTGCGATGCTTACCAGGGGAAATGTAATTACCAATTTGCCACCCTTCCCCATCTAATCCTTTTCGTTTTGGGTGAGCTTGACTGATTGATAGGCCCAAGATGGGGCGTGGCCCATTATTTTAGACGCACGCTGAAGCATATTATTGTCATGGATAATATTATTCATTCGGCTCGGAGGGATCTCAAACTCTTAAAACATAGAGAATATTTCCGTCACAAAATTCCACTCGCGATGATAAACTGATCATGTTATGAACTCGTCTAACTGGTTCATCTGATATATTGGTAACCCTTTACTGATTGTAGACATTAGATATTAATTATATTGTTACTCCCTCCAATTTTTAAGTATAAAAGTTTATTGAAAGATTCATTTCCACCCACCTAATCTTGTTATGTATATATATATAAATATATAAAAGATGTTAATATATTCTGTCTCTCAAATCTATTTTTTATTTAAACTGTTACATACTAATAATGATAGCTATTATTAAAAGAGGAATTTAACATATTTTTTATAAATAATTAATTTAATTTATTTTCTTAACTCGGGTAAATTAATTATCTACACCCATATTTATGACCGAATGACATGTTATTTATATATGCTTCAATTTAAATGCTGATGAAGGAGAATAAAATCTATGTATATATTCTAGACATTGAAGAAGATAAAATAAAAACGTTGAAGATGCTTGTACCAAAACAAAAAAAAACGTTGAGGATGCGATGTCGACGCAGCAGAACTCAGAAGCTTGTCGGGTAAAGAAGAAGATGAACAAGAAGAACTCAAAAGCATTATCCATTAAGGAATAAGGAGACCCGTCTTTGACTGATATTAATAATGTTCCCATAAGGATTGAAAACCAATATGCAAAAAACCAAAAAATAGCGAAACACCGTAAAGCCACGTCAAACCATATCCAAGCATCATTGTCTAGCCTACGTCATCCATGTCGTTGATCCTCAGGCCCCAGGGTGGGCCACTTTGACTCGACCGTCCTTTTTTAATTAACCAATTATCTACTTGTCAAGTTGACTAAAAATAATCAGACTTAATCGCATGAATTTAGTCACTTTACACGTTTAATTTATCTCAACTGGGTTGATCCAAAATACTGTACTATTAGACATAATAATATCGCTGTTTAGGAAAGCGCAGGGGAAACCATCCGCGTTCACATCCCTCACTAATGAAAATTGGTAACACGGATTAATTCATCTTACTTTTAAAAGGAATATAATACAATCCGACACCTATTTGTTATATTCCTCAAAAACTGGATAGAAACATGGTATCACCACCGGCGGTATTGTATAATAATTAATAATGAAATCTGGCATCGAGTGGATCATTCCCCTACCTTCCTCCCTGGATCCTTAGCTTAGAATATAATAACCAGCAATTTGTGCTGTTCGCCATCTTTTTTAAGATTGCAATTAGCGACATTATTATAAAATAATAGTATAATATTTATTCTATTTAATTAATTATGATGTGCTCGTGCGGTTGCATCTAATATGAAAGCGACTTTTTTTAAAATGAAAAATTCACGTCGGCTCGTCTTGTTCCTCCAATTGGCCGCACGTTCATCACCGACTTGCTTTCCCATTGCAGCCTCAAGTTGGTTCTCCGCACACAAATTATTTCAGCATTCACATTGACGCACCCCACACCGTTGTTTGATTTGCTCGCTAATATTAAAGGCCCATGCTCTGCTTTCAAATAATCATGTCGTTATCCTCTGTTCATCTGGAAAGGGACGGCGGGTAATATAAAAAGGCGACCAAGAAAAGAGAAAGGATTTGTTTTCCCTAAAACCACCAACACTCTCACATAAATATTGAGACGTGCATTGGCGTCTGAAGAATTTGCATGCGGAAACCAAGAGGCAGATTTGGTTGATATATATATATATATATATATTTGCATGTCAAACGTGGCAAATCTGAGGGACAAGGCAGAGGAAGAAGGTGAACACAAAAGCAATCCCGTGACGTCTATGCCGATGATATTTCCAGATATCGATAGGGAGAAGGAGATGGCGGCCATGGTTTCAGCTTTGACCCACGTCTTGTCTGGCGAGGTGCCCTCTGATTATACGGATTTTCATCAATACTCAACGTACCTTAATACAGTTGAAGCTTCTGCAACGCCATCTTGTTCATTCTATGGTGCTAGTTCTGCGGCAACGATAAGTATGGAAGATGGCACATTCTCACAGAGAGGTTCATCCTCATCCCCTGCTGTTACAAGTAAGCGCCAAAACTGTTCTATTCTTTTTTATAATACTCCTATTTATTTTCTGTCAGAAAGTTCAGGTTATATATATCTTGATGGGTCCCCGCACGCTTTAGAGATTAAAGAACTTTTCTTTAAGAGTAACTTGTGATATGGGACAAGCAGAACAAAACGAGTCAAAGACATTGATTGCATGAAAACAGGGAAAATTAACTGCACTTGTGATGGAACCGAATAAGAAAGAAAAGGGACTTATTTTGGAGAGTAATTCATGTTGGGTTTTATGCGAATGCAGATAGAGAAGGGAGGAACGGAAGAAACGAAACGAGGAATGCAGTATATGAATACAGAGCACAGAACAGGAGGGAGCAGGGGAGAAGAAAATACAGAGGAGTGAGACAGAGGCCGTGGGGGAAGTGGGCCGCAGAAATCAGAGATCCATTCAAAGCAGCGAGGGTGTGGTTAGGCACATTTGAAACAGCAGAAGCCGCCGCCAGGGCATACGACGAAGCTGCCCTGCGTTTCAGAGGCAACAGGGCAAAGCTCAATTTCCCTGAAAATGTCACCCTACGTCCCCCAACCCCGAATCTTCACGGCTACGCTCAGATTGATCACATGGTTCCACATCTTCGACCATCCCTAACGCCGCCGCCGGCTGCGTCGTCGTCGTCCTCGTTTTCTGCCTTTGCCTCCTCTGTTACAAGTACGATACTTCCTTCGCTTTATCCTGCACAGACTCAAATCAGCGATTCTGAGTACTTAGTACCTTCATCGTTTTCTTCTGCCGGTTACCCCTCCTTTTATTCTGGATGATATCATTATTACTCGTTTGTGGGCATTTTCTCTTTCTTTCTATGTTATTTATTTCTCCAACCTCTTGTTCGAGATTGGCATTGGTTTCACCCGCTTTTTGAAGTTAAAGAATAGGTAAATTCTAATTGATGCGACTGTACGACTAACTGTTCCTTGGTATGGTTGCCTAAAGAGGACCAACATAATACTTTTCTGTTGGTGTGGGTGTGTGTTCGTTGCAGAACGTCAAACCACATAAACTAGGATATTTGCATGATCCGTGGGTTTTGACTTGAGAACAGTCAACAGACCATGATAAAGGGATTTGTTTATTCTCTGCGCGGGTGAAACTTAAAGTAGATGTGCAAGGACAAATGTGTACGAGTGGTCAAACTTTGACGCGCTAAAAGAAAAGTGGGGAAACGCCTGCGCTCACTGCTATATAAGGCTTCAACTTCATAGTCTTTCAATGTCTCATGTCATGTTGGGCCACAGTAGAACAACGTAACGTTTTCTAACTGGATTCACTGCATCCTAATTAGCACTTCTAATTTAAATTTGCTGGATTCTTCGTTGCCCTCTTAAAAAATAAAAACCAGAGCACTATATAGGCGGAACAATCATCCGTCACGTTCACACGTGCTGAATTCAAGGAAAGGGACTTGCAAGTAGTAAATTATTTTTTTTCCCGCTGATCAGTAATATAATATCTAACTCAATAACTCTCCGTAATTTGATCTGGGAATATTGATGGGATTCACAGGCTCAAGCAGAAAGACCATTTTTCACTCTCTTAACCTGCTTGCGAAACTCCATATACCTTTACTCGAATAGAAAAATTCTCATAACATTATGCAGATCGGATTATCCAAGAATCGGAGGAAACGTTGACCACACTCGTCAAGAGCTGCAACGGGCCATGCTCATTATGGATTTAACATGGGCTAGCCCAAATGCGTTGTTGTATTTTTTAAGAGCACTCAAACATCCAGAACATGTTATTTGCTAGTTTTGAAATATTATACTCATACTATTTAAATAAATATGGAGGAAACAGAATCTTTTGGAGACTCAAAGTGAACCCTTCCACCACTAGAAGGATGGTATAAATTAAACGTTGATGGTGCCATGTCAAAATCCAATCGTATTGCGGGTTGTGGAGGTATAATAAGAGACTCTAATGGTAATTGGGTGCTAAATTTTACACATTTTATTAGATTATATATTGCATTTGACTCAGAACAGTGGACAATCTTGCAAGGGCTCACACTCGCATGGGATCATGGCTACAGAAAAATTATCCTTGAATCAGATTCAATGGTTCTTATTAATATGTTAGAAAAGGAGCATAATACTCATATTGGTAGCTTGCTCTTTTTAAAGATTGAGCAAATGATTAGTAGACCATGGGAGGTACTATTAAAATACATTCAAAGGGAGAAGAACAAGATGACAGATGCATTAGCAAAAGAATGACTCTTTAAATCATCATTATACATTACATGTCCATTCTATTTGAGGGAACAACTAGATTCTGAGGGTTTGTGATTAATTTTTCCATTAGTGTAAACTATTTGTATTGGGCAACAACCCTCATTTCTTATAAAAAAAAAGGCCTTGTTGTTTTATTTCTTTAATATAAAATATACAATTATAATAAATTGTGAATGATAGAAGGTACTGAGATTCATTCTTCACATTCAGATTTCATGCAATGTAGCCATTATTTTTATGTTCAACTAATAAAAAGGTGAGATATACGACCATTTAGAGCGTGCTCAATTTTTAGAGAGTATTATTTTATTGTAGTTTTAGTTATGACACTTATGGAGGCATCCTAACTCTTGGATGTTTAGGTTTACGTCTGAGGGTAATTGATGACTTGCCCTGCCTGACATTGGTATCGCCTAGGAGAAAAAAAAACTTTACTCTAGCCTTATATCGTGAGTGGGTCAACCCCTTTCTAAACAATTTCATATCAAAAAAGATTCCATGCAATGTTTGATAGTCTCACCTAGTTATAATAGATTAAATTTACATGCGTTTTTTTGTGTGTGTTTCAAATGGTTATATTTTTATTTAAAATATGATATATGAATCGCATATCGCACAAAATATAATTTAAATAAATAATTATATATATTCCATAAGATTATCAAATTTTGATTTTTTTAATGTGAAAATTTATATGCTTGTTATACTAATTGGAGGTTGTTATAGTAAAATTACCAAAAGCCATTAACATCTCTCTCCACTCCATATCCTCACCATCAAATTACCTTACAATGGGGATATTTAATGTCCTATAAAAGTATTAAATACTAAGTACTAAAAGATAGATAAATTTGATCTGTTCTTCTCCCCTCTTGGTCCTCCCTTCCCTCTTGTTTCGTTGACGCTATTCCACTGAGATCAATGTAGATAATTCATCGCATCACAATGTTACAAGAATTCGTGGATAAGCTTATAAGATCAAATAGCCACGCTATATATGGATAGCTATACTTTAGTTAAATCATTCTACTATTTTTTTTGAAAAAAACATAATGCTGCTCAATCCCTTTTGTCTTATACTTACATAAAGAAAAAGGACAATATCATTTTTTTCAGAGCTCAATATTATTTTATTAATTTTGCTTTTTAAGAAAGCTTAAGATATCACATGCACAACCTCTTTTCATATGGAAAGGCAGAAAGACTTTGTCACCGTAAGTTCTACGTAGTTACAGTTTTGCTACAACAATATAGCAAGCACGGAATCAAGCCAAAGTAGGTACAAGAAATAAAATAATAATTATAAATTTGGGAAGCATATATATTTGAATCTTAATTGTGAATCGGGGGCTTCCTCCTGGCCGGAGTGTAATCCATTGAGAAAACTTCCCCGTCTGCATGATTACCCTCGTTCTCTTTTGGCTTAAACATCCCATCATGCGCCTCCTTACGATCTCTAACATTACCGCCGGCATTGATTCTTTCTTTCAATGTTCTCGCTGCATATGGATCAAAAAATATATTAATATATTGATTATTAAAATAAAGAAGGAAACCAAATCATGAAGAAAGAAAAGAGTGTAATATAATATGCAACTATATATACCTGTGGCTTGAGAGGAGATGAAGCAGAGAAGGAAGAAAACTAAAATTACAGCAAGTCGCTTGTTCTGCTGGATAGCCATTGTATGTTAATATTGGCAGATGCCACAATATTCATCTCAGTTTCGGTCCTTTATATAGAGGCGAAGATGGAGGAGTAGCTCCTATGCCCTAGCTTCTAGCTAGCTAGCGAGTTGCCAGTTGCCACCGAGATAAAGATTATTGGGAAACTACGTGGAATTTGCGAATATGTTATGAGCCATAGGTTCTACGAGGGTCAACATCGCTGTCTGCTGCTGTGTCTGACAATAAATGGACTGCTACGTGCTTTTCTTGGGGAGATGCTTTAATTTTGTGAATATTCCAGATATCCAATCACCTCCATTAACCACAACCTTAGCTTCCACGCCGTAATCTTAATTAAATTTTGCTAACTTCTGACCTTATAACTATTGAGGGAATTGGCGTTTCAATGATGAACGCCCCATGCAGTGATTGAACTGTTAATTATCTAAACCTTTCGTTGAATAACTGATTTTGTTGACACTGTTGCTGGAACGCTCCATACAGTGATTGAACTGTTTGAATGATGAAGCCGAAGTAGGAATATTTTGGTTTGTCAAACTCAACTATTTTTCTCCATTTGAGTGAAAACTGAAAAGTCCCCGCATTATTGAGTTATTTATTGGAGAGGTCACTGCTCTTAGCCATCGGCAAGCAAGATAACAACAGCATGAATGGTTAGTACCAATCTAAATGGAACTTGATGAATGGGAGGAAATTAAATATGCGTGTAATGTTGAGCTGTGTCATTAAAATTGCGAGGGAATATTCAGACAAGATAACACGTCGGAGCATGCAAGAGGGCCATATATACCGGCTCTGTACCTGTTTCTGTAGCCAATCTTAGGCATTTTACCTGGCCTTCACATCCTCAAAACATTTCAACTGAACGTTGCCACCAGCATTCTCTTTTTGGTCGCTCTTCAACATCCACAAGTTCTGTTTCTAACATCTCTAATTATTACGATTCATCACACACGTACACACACTTGTCTCTCAGATGTACATGGAACTAACTATATGTGAAGGAATCATTTTGTTGCCTTTCAGTTCTTTTCCTCATTAAACACTAACCAAAGCTTTGGCTGGGGTGAAGTGAAATTAAAAATCCGTAAGATGGAATTCCCAGATATTATTTCAGATTTAGCTCGCAATACTTCGATGGCGTATATGAGTTGAGGAAGATGCCGAGTGAAATTTAGGGTAAGATGCATATACACATAATACAGTGATTGTTTTGTTTTGTTGCGCTCAAGTTAGATGACGTGGGTGGAGAGGTGGAAAGAGATTTTGATTTTATGGTCATGGAAGGAAAATGCCAAGCATTAATGAATGGAGGGAGAAAAAGCGACAAAGGTAAGACGACGATCATTGTCTGATAAGACAAGAGACAATGTTTTTCATATTTTAGTGAAAGAGTAAGACAGTAGACAAAGGAACGTATGCTTCACATGGGAGGATGTGCTTCATCGTCTACCTGGTAGGCCTGCCTTGTCGCTCGCATATTGTGCCTAACCCCAAACATGATTTAATATGGTAGAGCTAATAAAGGCTATGACAGAGAGTGAAATCAACAAGACAACAAGCATCCCATTTGATCTGTCCTAATTATTACCAGGAACCCGGAACTGAACCCTCTCTTGTATTTGCCCGTATTAATACCTCTATTCAGTCTTCATTTTAACGTACGTTCAATGTATGTATATGTGACATGTCAGTATTACAAAAATGAAGATCAGATGGGTCTCTCTTTCCATGGATCCTTGCTTTATTGACATTTGTCACTTCTTTGTTATTATCTTCTGAGAATTATATCCATCATCCGTCCATAGTTCTCCAAGTAATTTTTCTACACAGATCTTGTGATGGAGAGTACTTGGTAGGTCCTAGATTCTTTATTTCCTTCACAAAGTAGTTCGTTTCGCATAAATCAAACCTTACAAAACCTATCATCATGCAGATCTCACTTTCATTTTAACTCTGTTTATCTCTCCACAAAATCTCGGGGAAAAATACAGGACCCCCACCCCTTCATGCATGTTTTCATTTCGTGCGTATTTGCTTTTATTTTTCACTCCTTTCTTTGCTATTATAACTTGTTTATAATCAATTTTTATGTTTTTAACGAAGTATAACTTAAAAATAATGTTTTTATATTCGGTATTTGAACCTCAGAAGTTCGATGCTGTTCATAAAGTGTTTGGTGCAAGCCATGTCTCCAAGATGCTAATGGTTCATTCCTCCTATCAATCACTAAGTGTGTGTATAGATATATTGTTAAGTTTTTAGGCAACATTTGAAGTTACTATTTCTCATCAAATTTGTGATTGCATCATATGTTATTACCTATCATTATTTTGTTCATCGTCATTTGATACGTACCAAATCAAAGGCCATTAACTGATGACCATTGTATCCAAAAAAATTAACGTACGATTCCGTAAGGGAGGCCACTGTGTATTATATATTTTAAGTTAGTTATAGCAAGAAATTCGAATAATTTACACAAAAGAATTAAATTCTTGTAATGTCTATAAAGAAAGCCAAAAAGTTGAAAGGTTTAATTAGATCCAATTGTTTTATGAGATTGGAAAGGCCCCATCACTTGTTTGTTAAAAAAGAAAAAATCTTGCTTTGAAAAGCACCACCCAAATTTGGAGGCTCATGTATGAGTTCATTTCTTAAAAGTCAAAACATAATTAGTTGAATATTAACACTTCTCACTAGCTAATAATTTCTTCTATCGTCCTCATCATAAATCAACTGTCATTAGTCCAAGGTTTTAACAAATGGGTAAAAAAAAGCAATAAAGCTATACGTCAGCATAAGCATTGCAATGATTGATAACTTTTCATAGTGGGCACTTTTTGAGACTAAGAGCATCAAATAACTGAACCCTATAAAGTGATCAGTTTGTAGTTCCCCACCAGAGGAAAAAAGTTCAATAATAATCCAGAAGCCCTCTAACACGACATGATCGATCTCCACATTACAATTGCATTAGTTGACATATTTGTTTTTATTTGTCTTCACTCTTCAAGCATCATCTGAGTTCTAATTTGCTTGGTTAATGAAATATATACTGGGACGACTAAACCACTCATCAGTTAGATTATCTAATACTGTTTCGATGCTGAAAGTAATATTACTATCTTTTCATGTCGATTACAGGAGTTTATAATTGCTCCTCTGTCAAATTCTTAACATAATATAGGAAGCACAACGAGTCTAACTCTTGAGATACACTTTTCTTGTGGAAAATGAACACGAAGAAACGAGATACTGATTGACATATGAGGAGAGGATAAAGGGTATATATATAAGAAATTAAACATGTTGTTTTAGTCTACAAGCAAATTTTTAGTCTCCAGTTCTGCTCAAAACTTCAAAAACTTTTCTCCATCATATGCTCCCCCTCCAATAACTCTCCCGTCTTGAAAACTATTTACACCAAAATTCTAGAGCCTAAACACAGTAGCGAGCTAGCGAGACTGGTTTCGGAGATTTCTTACTGTGGTATCTCCTAGAAGTTCAAAATAGTTTAAAACATTATATTTTAACTATATATATATATATACATAGAAATGCAGAGAATACATCTGCAATATTTAGGGCTCCCTCTAAGAATCGATGGAGGATCTAATGATCAGTTATGAATAGGAGGGTTCTTTTTGGCAGGAGTGTAGTCCATGGTAACCAAGTCATCACCGTTTAATTGTTCTCCTCCTTGGCTCTGCACCTCCTGATTCAACGAACTATTCGGTCTCTGTGCCTTCTCATCTACATGATGCCCTGATGTCTCCCTCAAACTTCTGGCTGCAAATGAAGAAAGCGACACATAAATGAAACGATGGATATAGACGATAGATGATTATTCAGCAAAGGAAATGAGGCCTACCTGAAGCTGTGGAAGAGACGATGCAGAAGAAGAGAAAAGCAACAAGAAGAAGGCGGTGGGTAGGTTGCATACCCATCTTGATCCGAAACTTGGATTAATCCTGACGAGTGTTGTGGTATGTGTGTATAAGCTAAAACCTAAAGCAGAAGCAGAAGATGAAGGTGAAGGTGAAGGAGAAGGAGAAGGAGGGATGGCTTTATAGCGAGAGAAGGGAGACCTGGAGAAGAGGATGTTGAGAGAGGAGGAAGACAAGATCAATAAATTGATGAAATTGAGGTTCAAATCAATGCCTCCTGCCATGTCCCCTGCATGAAAACGACAAGGCCTTGCTTGCTAGATAAATTACCATCCAACAATTAACTGCACACATGGATCCCCTTCTATTCATTCCTTCATTGCTATCTCTTTTGGCGCCTTCTGCCCCCTAACCCTATTTTTCTCCTGAAATAAAATAAACTAGAACAACAAAACTTGCCTATTAAGTGAGAGAGAATGTCGTTAAGTAAGTTATCTGTACCAATATGCGACTTTTTTCTCTTTTGCCAGAGATTTTTATCTCCACACATGAGAATTTAAAGGTATGATTTTAGTTCAGTTAAATGCAGGGAAGTTGGAAGCATCAAGAGTTGTTTGGAGAATCTTAAACTAGTTATAAAGGCTTCGTTGGGGAAAAAAATATTTTTAATAGATTATAATATATTTTTTAGCACATCCTTTAGTTTAAGAATCCCCGTGACAATTTTCTCATGTTTAACTTAATAAATAACCTTTTGTAAAATAATTTTAAACAAACTGACCCTATAAGCACCAGAAATTAATGGCACAAGAATAATCAATAAGAACTTAAACACTGCTTCAAGATCCCCATGCAAAACACACAGATAGGTTGCATCTGTAGTTAATACTTTTGAATAATTAAGTACAGTATTTCATTAATAATACACGACTCACCACAAGGAACTACAACTTGCTTCCTTCATATCAATCTCCCCCTCCTGTCTAGAGTGATCAAAGATATAAAATTTTGCTTTCATATAGTGGGGGGAATTAGCTAAATAGTCATTAAAAACAAAACATTTTCCTATAGTCAATACTTCAAATTGGACCGATGAATTATTAGTTGAAGTGTTAACTAATTTTATTTTTTAAAGGGGAGAATATAAGTTCAAATTTTGATAAGTGCAATTATTGAGAGAGGTAAAAAAATTTTATGCTCTAAACCTCTAAATCTAAAAAAAAATTATATCATTGACTAAATCAAAATACTTCAAATTGGATAAATGCATGTTTGTTTTCACGTTATAAACCAAAAAAAAAAAAACTAGGATTTTGGTAGATTTTAATATAAAACCAAATATTCACTGAGTTTCTAATTATCAGTTTCTTTCTTTGATAATTTGATTGTTCATGTAAGCTGTAAACATGCATAGAGAAAAAGCTTTCCATAATATTCAATACTCTCTATCATCATTTTCTTCAAACCAACAATGATATAATTTACTTTCTTTTATAGTTTTAATTAAATGGAAGTTGTACTAATCTCATTTATCCTCCTTAATTAATTTCCTTGCAAAGATGCAAATAAATTCCAACCAGAAATACTAGCTATCTGATCATGATTTATTAATTGTAGATACGAGAGAGACACATGTACACACATATAATCATTCCATAAATCGAAGGCTTGCACTGAATAAATCTCAATTTGGAAATAACTGCAGACACTGACCATTTAAGCATGGGGAAGTGTGAAGCCATTGAAGCAAACGGAGAAGTTGAAGATGCTAGAGAGTCATCCGTCCTGGGGACAAAGGGCACTTCCCTTGCAAAATCCCCTTAAGGTCCCAAATCCAATAGAATTATCAAGCGCGTCCTCCTTTTTTATTAAACTTCCCCCACTTGTCTCTTTCTCCTTTTTAATTAAGACCCAACCATTCATTCATTCATTCTGCAATAACTCATGCCCCTGTTTCATTATGCGGCAAAGCAACCAAAGCAGTCGCCTCTCCGATGGGATAACCGACACCTATGTGCCTTCCATCACTTTCACATAATAATAATCACGTGGAGGCCGCGTCTTCCTTTAACTGTGGGCCTCCTCTGTCCCCTTCACTTCTTGCTAATTAATCTTATTAAACATGATTTGCCCCCGCAATTAAGTCCTAATCAACCACTAATTAATAATACTACGGACGCAAAATTATTATGTTCATGTACCTGAGCACCCTGTAACGGGAAAAGGGGAAATCACTTTCTCTCGGAGACAAAACATGAGGGAGGGCCGTCCCCACAATTTTGTTAGGAAGACGACCCAGAGATCGGGAGCTTTCTGCTACATCACGTGCTTCTCAACGGTGTCAAGAGGATTAGAAGAGTAATCACGCCTGGTTTCGGATTTATTGGAGGAATGGGACTGCCGGTTCCTCTCTCACTCGACAATTTTGGAAGCTACCCCTAATGCTGATTAGTGGCGTAGGGCACATCCTCACGTGCCGTTGTTACACTTCTTCACGCGATTCAATCCATTTCCTTCCTTATACTTTGTATCTCTTGATTAATCACGATTATTTATATATCACTGCTTTGATTCTTTTCGGCGATTAGAGATTAAGGCACCACAAAATAGTGTTCAAGGATAATTTCTTTTATTGGCAAAAGACCAAGGATGAAAATATAAGTATCACCATTTTATTTCTTTTGATTTCTATCGTCCATAAGTCTGTGATGTATTAGAGGATGAGCAGTGAAATGTCTGTGCCGTAAAATCGTTATTATATCCCCTCAAAAAAAAAAACTCGTTATTATGATATTAACGTAATTCTTCTTTATTTTGCAAAGTATCACTAAAAAAAATAAAGAATGGAATATGGATAGGACTAGTACTACTCAGATCTTCGTATCACATCCTCGTATCCAAACATACCTCTCCGACCCTTACCCCGTCCGCTCGACGGGAAAAACCAGTCCAGAGCCATACCCCAATTGGCCGACTCCGATGACGAAGACCAAACCCCCAGCGACCGGACGCCAGAGAATCATCGGCTTGAGCTTTAGTTCCAGCCTTCTTTCGTTCCCAGATTCCGATGTTGAATTCATGGAACGCACAAGAAGTTCATCTGATTCAGAATGAGATACATGTAGATTGCCTTTCCATCATTTTTATTTATTCACTAGGCCTTCGATGCATTATTACACTGTACATTATCCTTCCCTATAATTAGAGACAAAGCTTTGTGGACACCACGAGCAGAACTGCATCCATCCATTGATTTCTGATCACGAGAAGTGGAAAATCTGTGTGCATCCCTTCGTCGTTTCTTCCCAACAGTATATTCCTAATGTGAGCAGTGTACATCTGCACAATTCATTTCATCATCTTCATCGCCATAATTTTTTCGAATGAACAAGTTCCATTGATGAAAAAAACTTAGCTTTTGGCGTCTGCATGACATATGTATATACTAAAAGCACATTTCTACTTATCAGCGTTGGTCCCAGAGGCCACTATCTCCAATTAGACAGTATTTCCGATAATGCAAACAGGCAAGTGGCCTTTTAAATTTGGCTTCAACTTCGAAGATTTTCTCTCCCTCTGGCCATAACCCCTGTGCCCTGTGATTGTGGAATTTCTCCTCTCTTCTGCAACTTCTTTCTGATCCTTCCGTAATTCTCTATCCCCCCGCTCTTATATTTCTTATTTCTAGTAGTCTAACTCTGTAATTTTTTGTTTAGTACAAAGAAATTTAGGTGGGTTTAATACCAGTTCTCCATTAAGACTATGACACAGCCTTAAAGTTCAGATAGCGGTTACAGGTGACTTATGAAATCGCTTATCAAAAGAATCCTTACAATAACAACGCAAATCGAACTCGAGTCTTTGTGGATACGAACTCGTTCTTATCATATGTCACAACTCTACGATCTAGCTCTGTAATTTCCTTTAATCTTCTTGAAACCGTGAATTTGGATTGGGAATTTTCATCAAACTTAGACCAGTATTGTTTTATAATTTGAGTAAGTTTTTGGAATTCATTGCATCTCTTTTGGGCCTACCATTCGACATCATACGCTGACATGGCTACGATCGATCCAAGGGTCCAAGTAGCAAAAAAGATGTTTAGGCCACTACTGGATTATAAAAGCTATTATTTTTGTAACAAAAAAAAAAGAAACTATAATTTTTTTAATAAATAATTTTTTAAAAAAAGATTAAGTTTATCTATAATCTAAAGGTATGGTGAAGTCTCTCTTTCTTTTAAGCGATATCAATGTTAAGCAGGATGAGCTGTCGATTATCCTTAAGCATAAATCTAAGTACCCAAAAATTAAAATATCTCCCCAAGTATCGCAATTAGAATCACAACAAAGTATTATTCCTATTAGCTATAATTTTTGGAAGAGATGAAAGCTTTATGCACGGGTTATATCTTTGTCCAAATAAAAAAAAACTTTTGACAAAAAAAAGATATAAGATATAGCCTTTTTCTACGTATTTTTTTTATCAAAAAATAATCATATTTAAAACACCATTAGCTATGGTTTTTGCATAATAAAGCTACTTTTTGTGTCGGGCTTATGAATAATTTTTTTGTCACAAACTTATGGATATTGTTCTCATTTGAGATATGTAGACGCCACTTGACTCCATATTTTGTCTTTTTATTTTTTCTCCTTTTATGTCTTATTTTTCTGTTTAACATAATTTCTTGGGATGTGTATGAGTTTGGCAAAATCTGTTAGTGACTGGCAATTTTCATCTTTTGTACTGAAAAGAATTTTAGTTTGAAGCCAAAGAAAGAAACCATTATGATATCAATATATCAACATATGTAAAAAGAAATTTCAAAAAGGTACACATTTTTAATATCGAATGAAAACTGGATTTTTATGTTAATAATATGATTTATTTGAAATGAAAAAAAGGTAAATACAAGTAAGTTGCAATCCGGTCAACGGAGGCATATTTTAAAATTAATTAAAGACCATAATTCAATGAGAATTATATGCTCAACAAGTCAAGGTATTTAAGTTATTAATATCACCCTGCAGATATCACAAACTATATCATAGTATGACCAGAAACCTCTCATTATACAATCTGTGTTTGGAGTAATAACTCAGGTTTTCAGCAGAATATTTTCCTCAAAACTACGAGTTTACATGTTCAAACTGGCCGACGCGATACATAAAAGAATAAAGTAACATCCACATCAAATTTCAAATTTCATCCTTTCTCTCTCACCACACATATTACCAGAGACTTCGGCAATCCTTCTCTTTCATGTTCACAATATCATCAGCATCAATAAGAAAAATCATGACCTGGACTGTCTGCATGCATGTCCATGCTATCACTAGAGTTGGAAGAATTAGTATCCTTGTTGTGGTTATTAAGATACCCAATCTCAGTGTTCCCGTTTCCATTCCCTAATGACATGATATTACTCGAAAGACTACCACCCTGTGCTAACTGATATGGCTGAAGGCCGTGACGAGTGGGGCTAAACAAAGCATTGGAGAAAACAGAATTCTTTCCTTGCTGATCAGGTTGCCCATCACGAATAGCCTGCCCTGTAACAGCTGCTGCAAGTGCATTGGATGGTATGGATGCACTCATGGCATTGGTGTGCATTGCATTCTGGAATTGTTGCTGGTGAAATGGCTGCCTTGGGGACATTGGTGACTCTTCTGCTCCATATTCAAGCTCATTCTACATAAAGACACAACACTTATTATTAAGGAGTTATATTAGCTAACCCAATGCAGGTTATATATTTTCAAAGAGCCATCCCAACATCGAGTTATACTGTGTCAGTCATCTCATCACTGTGTAGAAGATTACAAGGCAAAATCAGAGGATATTCACTGGTCTGATACATCCATGACTAGGTCAAAGACTAGGGTTTAATCGCTGTTTCCATAAAACGTAAGTCTTACATTTGAATCAACTGAAAAAAGGGATCTAAGTACGAAAACAAACTAGATGCAACAGAAGTTAGGGGTGCCTGCTCCATGACAAGAACAACCTTGATGCCAAAAAAAGGTATGGTGTACGCCATGACAAAGGAAAGTTTATAATCAATCAATTCGGCTAGGAGAGGGAGAAGAGATAGCTTAATGAAGATGTAACGCTGCAATAAACAAAGCCCAACCCCACCCTCCTCCTGGCAATAAAAACAAAATCAGTAAACATTTAGTGACTACAACACCTGCAAGTAAGTCACTATATCTTTTGTTGCCACTCTTGATCCTTCTTCTTCTTGTCTAAGAATCCATTGATATAATTTTTCCTGTATATCAAAAGAAGCAATGTCAACCAAAATAAGAAATTGCCACAATACCAATGCCAACAAGAGCAAGAACACAAATGCATGGGTGCAACGCGCCAAGCAGCTGATCATAAACAGATAGAACCAGCTGTTTGACATTTCAACGATAAAGCAGCCAGAGGTATCGCCAAGCAAACACATAAAAAAATAGCAATCAAGTTGTTCTGTCATAAAGAACAGAATTGTTCGCAGTTCAAAAATTCAAGGATGGAGGGACCACGCTGTCAATCAGGAACTTTAAATAACTAGATTGAAAAGCACTACTCACTGTGAAGCCGTCAAGATATTTAAAACAAGACTAAAATTTTGATTTGCCTGATCTTTACTCACCGAAACAGGAGCACAAGACATCAAATGATATACTTAAACGCAAATGTCGAATTCAAACACTTCTACCAAATTAGTTTAGCGGTAGAAATAGATGGCCTATAATCAGTCAGTCTAAAACAAGCCAGTGTCTAGTATTGATTTATGATGAGTAGTTCGAAAACTCTACTTCGTAGAAAGGAAAAGCTTCAGAAGACAATACAGTACAAGCAAGCAGTAGAGATAAAGCCTATCCGGCGAATGATAAGAGGAATGATGATAATGTTCCTAGAAAAACACGGGTGGAAAAATTGTCCAGCGGCGCCAATTAAAACTAATACAATGAAGAGAAAATGAGAAACCAGATATTCTCTGATCCTCCAAAAGATTCAAGTAAACGAATGTGGACCGACTGGCATAGATTCAATTAATTGATCACAATTAGGAGAAGGAGGTTAACCAAAATCAAGGGATCACACCAGAGAGTGTCGTTCGCCAGCTTGGAAGGAGAGTTTTTGTTGGTTCATCGCCTGAGTGTAAAGGTGAGAGAGGGAGTTGGCGGCGCTGCGGAAGGTGGAGTACATGGTGCGGTCGACTTCATCGAGGCGGGTGGCAACGGACTTCCTCTTCTTGGCCATGGGAATTGAAAGGAGGGAGAGACGGAGAAACCTGGGAATGTGATGTATTTGATTCGAAGGTTAGAGAAAGGGAACGAGGAAGAAAACGGTGAGGTTTGCGGGCTCAAAGGTTGGTGCGTGGTGTAGAGACGGAGACGACGGTGTGGATGAATCTCCAGGTGGAGTACACGTGGCGTATCTACTCATTCATGCCCTTTTTCCTCCTATACGAATAGTTTATTAATTAATTACTAATTATGAACCACCTTTTTGGTACAATGGTTATTCCCTTAACCGAAAATCATACTTTTTTTTATTTGTCCACTTACTTCATCGAAATTTTATCCCGACTATATCCGGATTCGACCCGCGTCGCATACCTGACTATAGTAGGTGAGTCTCCTAACGAGAATTTTCTACGTACGCCAAGACTCAAGCTCAAAATTTCGCTTAAACGATATCGAGCCGCTTACCACCACTCAGACCAACCCTGAAAATCCTACTTAACTGGGCGTGTTTAGTTTTGTCTCGTCTGGGCCCCAATTTTACAAAAAAAATAGTACTTGACCGTAAATAATTTTGCTTTTTAAGATACGGATGTACAATATCATAAATAATGACTGATTTATTTATATTATAAAATTTTTAAAATAATTTTAATGACTGATTTATTATGAATCCATAGTCTGTACATCATATATGGACTATAAATACATGATGTACAGATTATAGATTCATCATCTTTACATAATATATTTTTCACATCTCCCTGTTGTTTATCAGAAGTGATTGCGTGTTAAGCTTCGCTAAAGGTTTTGGTTCTCAAAAACTCGAAATATTTTGCAGAATATATACAGTCTTTATTTATTTCATGAATTGCCATAGCTAATACTCTTGACATCACAGAGAGACAGACTCTACACCTTCATGCACACTATATTTTATATATATATATATATATATATATATATCAAAGCATATGGGTACATCTTGAGAGGCAAGAAAAAATTACATCAATTTTTAAATAGAGGCAATCTTAAAAATATACCACTAAAACCCCATTCATTGACTAATACGAATAAAAACTACTCAACCCTATTAAAAAATATCTTATAATAAGAGTTGTATTAGTATATTGCATGCGCATATACTACCAAATCTACGGATTCCTTCCCAAGCCTCTTAGTCTCGTACTAACCTCCTTCAATTTTTTACCCGTTCTGAAAATGACTCATAAATCCGTATTATCTGAATCATTTTGAGGATCTATATACATCTTCCTAAATTGATACGTTTATTTGCTAATTTATCTCACCAACAAAATTATCACATTGTCCAGGAATTTGGAATTTTGAAAAAAAAATAAAAAAAAAATACTTTTCATTATCTAACTTCATACGAGACTTCAATTTTATTCCTTAATATAGCCTCATATTGTGAAGATCGAAGTCATGTATTTTGAATGAAGAATAATAATTTTTTTTAACAATGATAGGAAAGGTTACAGGCTATGATGCAAGGCTGCCACCTAGCCATAGCCTCTAACCTCTTCCCCACTCCACTCAGGCGATAGTGAGTCCCCTCCCATCGCACATGCACGCGTAAGACTTCAAGAATTTTAAGTACTATAGTCCGATAACATATTTATAAATTTATAATGCATTGATTTAAAAAAATTAGTGTCGTAATTTATTAAATAAGTATTATTTATATACTATAGTTATGGCCAAAGAAACGAGTCATACCTATATTTTTTTTAATTTTTAATTTGGTATGCGTAATTTTTTTTAATAAATCATTTTTTTTTACTCATCCGGTTCACCTGAGCTTTGCCCTGACTATATCCAGATCCGACCTGCGTCGCGTACCTGGCTATAGTGGGTGAGTTTTCTAACAAGAATTTTCTGCATTCGTCAAGGCTCAAACTCGAGACATCGCTTAAACGATACCAAGTCACTTACTACTCGGACTAACCCTCGTTAGTTAATAAATCATCTAACTTCACCCCATATATTCCAGAGCTAAGAGATTGTGTGAGTGCAAACACTGTAGTATCCGAGCTAGAGAGCCGCTGGCCTCTAACAAGAAATGCGGCGGCGGCGGCCTGCAGTGTAGTACAAGAGTGAGGTTGGGCCGAGTGTGGGTGTGGGTAAGGGCCAGGCCGACGTGATTGTTAATTCAAGCCCTCGTCATCATTTTCCTTCCTCCTCCATTTTCAGTGCTCCTTTTATTCACTTGCACCTCCTGACCCACCTATCAATCTTGGGTCACTCGAATGAAATCCGTCCGTCCAGTAGAAAAAAGAGGCTACAATACTAATTAGATAATTGAATCACATAAATTCATCGGTAAAATTCTTACCAAACAAATTTTGAGGAGTTAATCAAACACAGTAAAAAAGTTGGTCAATTTGATTATTGATTTTCTATTTTTTTTTACGAGAACAAAACCCTTCACTTTAAGAGAATTAAAAATAAATACACATGAAACTTGGTTAAAAAAATTGCAGTTCAAACAAAAAGAATTTCACTTGTTTCATTCGCTACAAGGAAGGAGTACTGCAATTGATGAAATTTTCTGAATAGGCATAGAAAGTCTTTGGTTATTTTATAAAACTTTTTCTGCCCTACACCTTACGGCAATTGGTTATAGAAAGTCTTATTTGATTTTATTTTTGTATTTCATTATCATTAGAATACTTTTTATAATTATATTATAATATATCAGTAATAATTGTTATTGCCATCTCATTTAATTGCCCAGCCATCGTTTAATTAAATTTGATGAGTTATTATTTTTTGTTAAATAAAATTAAAGATGTTAAAATTAGTAGATTAAAAATATACTTTATAAATTTAAAAAGCTAAAATAAAATCTCATATATACATAAATGTTTATGGTTCAACTGTTCGTCTTTAAAACAACAAAAGTAGGTTATTGTAAGTAAGAAACAGCAAATGGAAAAGAGTGAAAACCATGAAAGAAAAGGGGAAGGCTTTTATAGACGCAATATCAAACCAAAAGCATAATAGGAAGATCATGATATATACACTTACAAAGCCACATCCATACTTAGCTTCGTACTCGTGGTGATGGGAAATCATTTGTTCCGCTATTAACCGACAAACAATTTCTTTGAATTTAGTGAAGTGATTTACTACCCATAGCATAAATTTTGCCCAAGTAGCCATAACAGTTTGCGCAGGTAAACTTGATGGTCCTTCTTCATGAGTTGTCCGTCTTCTGGGCTTTTCCTTGCTTCACCTGCCAACCCATGCATGCTTGTTCGATTGCTAGATGTTAACTATAGTAAGCAAATCAGATCGCATTCCACGGAAAAGGAAAGAGGATCCATAAAATCAAGCGCTACAAGTCAAATAAGCAGCGAGAAAATCACACAATAGCTTAACCAGGACGACAAGACGTGGATTTAAGGAGAGACAATTCGACAAGTACGAGAAGACCCACTTCTGCATGTACCCAGAGAAACTTGCTAGGATTGATGAGAACCATTTTTCACCTTACAGGAATTTCCCAGACATCATAAAAATGATCTTCCCATGCTCTGTAAAATTATAACTCAGTGTTCTTGATAAAAACACTGAAAAATATCAATTATATATGAAGAGTATAGAGAATAGTTTTATAAAAGGATCCATAATTACTTTAAAGAGTGTTAATAATTAATAAAAACGTCTTTCTATAACTATTAGCAAGTGTTCAACTTGACAACTTTAAATATCATTGCTTTCAGCTCAAAACAAAATCTTTAAATGGGAAGTGTGTGTATAGGGGAGGCTCATAAGCTGTGTGGCGGTTGAAATCCAAAGGTACATGATTGGGTTGTATGGATGGATACATGCAAGACTAGTCACTTCAAATAATTGATGCCGCGTACCGCCAGAGAGCCTAATACAAAAGAGTTATTATTGTAAAATGCAAATGCCTTGCATTATATTGACTCAAATGTTAGGTAGACTTTATTGTTTTTTTTTTAACCTTGATAGACTTTATTGTTGGAGACTTGGAAGAGCCCCGTATTTTTATGGACAAAGTCAATAGTTTAATTACCATATCATTTCTTTTAATCAAATTGATAAATGTTTTCAAGGGCAATGGGGCCATCAATAGGTGGATCTCAAATCTAGAGGCCACCCCTCTTGGAGGGTCCTGTCCTATCACATGTGGATTGATGTCTTCTCTCGTTCGTTCGTTCATTCAACGCAGGTCAAAAGCTACAAGAGTCTCTCAGATATTATTTATTTTTAACTTTTTTTGTTCACTTCTTCTCCCTATCGTATTGGGATTACTATAAGCATTATTTAGTATTTTAAACTATCACATATTTTATTAAATATTTTGAGTAATACATGTAATATTTTTAGTATAATTTTATTCTTAAAATATTTTTTTTAAAGACAAAAAGTAAGGTCATAGCACAGTGGCGTGGGACGCCTTCCTTCAATTTATCAGATTCAAAACAATGATACAGGCATTGGCCTAGCATTTCGCCATTTCGATGTTAAGACTTAAGACGGAGTAAGTACAGATGAGAGCATAATGTTTTACATAATTATTGTTAGGGGATATAAAAAAGGGTTATAGATATTATATCATATTCAAAACCCTTTTCAGGATAAATATAACACAATCCATGTGGAACCTAACAAATAAATTATATAATTCACAGCTTCTAAATAATAATATAAATCAGCATAGGTGCATGTTGACATATCCGTATTGATTGAGAAGGAAGCTGAAAGCCGCATGAAAGGCCCCCCTGTGGCAATGACGTTGTTGTCACGCTCGAAAAGTCTCCCCTTCGCTCTCGTGCGGCATTCATTTTCATTCTCATTTCATCCCTTTTATTGTACTCCTTATTTCGTGCAAAGAACGACCAACTCCGCCGTGGGACCCATCCTCCCTCTCTCCCGTCCTTCTCTCTAGGTTTACCGGGCCCACCCTATTTAAGCCTCCTGTTAAGTCGGGCCGGTCGGTCCAATTAAATGCTTTCACACTCGTCCTTTCATCCAGTGTAATTTCACATCTGGGTTACCAACCACGTTTTCTCCAGATTGGGCCTAATCTCCACTGGCCCAAAACCTTCTAGAAAGAAGATAAGCCAGTTCGATCCCACTACCCCTCTAAGTTATGCTTGTTTTTATCATCGTTTAGGAGTTTAGAACTTATTCCATTTAGAAATAATATTATTTTATTATAATTCTAATCATAATATTTTAAGATATATTTTAATTTTTATATACCTAAATTTATAGCCGAGGATAATTGATGATTATCTTTACCCGATATTAGTATCTTTTAAGAGGAAGGAAAACTATATCTTTAAATTGTGGGTAAACCAACTACTTTCTAAAAAAATTATAAAAAAAATGGTTATACCTGTTTTCATTTCAGATGCAAAAGTTCTTTCCGTTATTCCATGATTTCTAACAAAATGATATAATAATCGTATTTTAATTAAAATATAAAATATTGCTATTTTTATCACAAATTACATAATTTTTGTGAATAGATATTTGAATTTTATTTGAATATATATATTTAGAGTATCATTATCGAATGATTATGAATTTATTATGTCTTGATTGAGATTCCAATAATAGAATATACTTTGTATGGTTTATTATGAATAATAATTAATCAGTGATATGAACAAATAAAATGGGAAGAAATAAATGCGGGGTGAGGGGTTGGCCGACGTGTCGGTAAGGAGGCAGTCAAAGGGAGGGATTGTGGGGGTGGACACTTAAAGTTAATTGGGCCACGTCAATGTGATGGACAGCCGCACGTGTTGATCGCAGCTTGAGGTCCCTCCCCAGCTTAATCATCACCTTCATCATCATTTTCCTTCTCTTTAATTTTTCTTTGTTTTTCTTTTCTCTCACAAAACCCGCTCCAACCTTTCTCCTTAATTTTCAGTGCCCATTTTATTCGCTAGCATAATCTGACCCACCCATCGATCTTGGGTCCCACCTCTCCCACTTTCCCAGCGTAAAAACCAATACCGCATCCGAATGAAGTCAATTCGTCTAATTTAAAGTCGCTAATTAGATAATTGAATTATCTTATCATACAGTTTTTTGATCGCAAGAAGGTGGAAGTTACTCAAATAAAAAGGTTGGTCAATTTGATTATAGCGCTTCTCATAAATTAAAAAAAGTAACTGTAAAGGGTAATAAAAAATAAAAAAAGTTGAAACAACAAGAAAATTTGACAAAAACTATAGCATTAATTACCCAGGCCAGTTGGAGGAATATTAAATTTTATTCCCACTTGTTTCATTTGATACAAGATAGAACTATTGCTATTCGAGGGATTTTCTGAAAGCATATAGATATTTTAATTTATTGGGTAAAGTTAAAACCCCCTTAGGGCTAATTTCGTATATATTTTATGAAAAATGGTTTTCTAATAGATAAACAGTGAAATAAACAACTTTGGGGATGAGCTTTTTGACGAGGAAGTGATTTTCCAAGAGAGTATGAATCGGAACAAACAAACGGGATTTAAATATATAAGTTATGTTTGGATTGAGAAGGATGTGAGTGAAGATATGGGAGAATTATTATGAAGCAAGATTTTATAAAATAGTAAAAAAAATTATTATTTTTAAAGAATTTTATCTCATAATTTTTTCCCTATTTAAACATAAGAATATAGTGTTTAGTTCAATTTAGTTGAAGTAGGTCCCTTTACTTTTATATCGAAGGAATGAAGGAAAAATCCACCAAAGATCTTCCTTGATTTCTCATAAATTTTTTCAACTAGACAATGAAAGAGCAGCAAAAACCTTAATTTGCCATAGCCTCCTAATATATCAAACTAAACACGCCGTGAGAAAAGTAAAAGCAATAACTTGATATTTTCTGCCTCCAATTAATCTTTTTCATGTTTAATTTGCCCTTATTTTTTTACATGGGTCAAATGGAAGAGTACACGTGCGTTATATAGTACTAGCACACAAACACATACACCCACAGTGACCATGTTCGAACCTGAGACCTCTCATAGAGAGATAGGAGCGAACTGAACTAAAGGTTGTTGGCTTTAATTTGCCCCGTTGATAGGGTATTTCTTAGATATGAGTCTGGTCAAAGCTATTTATATATTTATATGCTAGTAGTATCTAGTATTATTTATGATGTCATCTGAGGATGCTGAAAATCACCCTTCAATGTTGACCGCAGGAACACGGTGACTCATAGACACGCTCACAGTTTTGTAGAGATCTTTCAAGGGAGGTTAAATATGTTTACCCATCACACACACACAAATCCTAGACATTACTTTTTGAAAGTAGGCTTATATGTTTATATATATATTTAAATTTACCAGGGTCTTTGACTTGATTGAGTGAGGAGGGGATGATGATAAGGAGGGTGGCATTTGAGTGCGAAATAATGGAAATCATGGTAGGAGAGGGGGGGGGGGGCAATCACGCAAGTGAAATAAAGCAGGTGATGTCGTCAGCAAAATATTCACCTTCCCCTCGGCCGATACAGCAGATCTAATAACTGCAAGAACTGCCGAATATCCTATCCCTCCCAAATCTTTAAAGAATCCATATGCCTGCTTACTCGCTTCTCCCCCATCATCTGGTCAAAACTATGTGGTTGTAATTGTTGATCAATAGGAAAAGATATAGACAGCTGAGGAACAAATTATAAAGATTATTTTATCAAGGGTATAATAATTGGAAACAAAAGTAAAAGGGGATGGATGTCTCTAGCTCAAAGCTCTTCATGTGGATATAATAAGCATCCAGTGATTGGAAATTGGAGTGCCATAATTAAGCACCATCGTGCCATGCATCGTGACTACTCTTTCTTGTCACTTTGCAACCAAATCATTAGCTTACTATTTCAGTCTTCCTACTCAGTCTGCCCTTTTGAGCTGGCTTCCTCTAAACTCATCAAACCCGTAAACATATAATATTAAAATGACAATATTAATATTCCTATCTTGTATTTATGTTAGGGAAAAAAAAAAAAGAACTACTGTGGCGAGAAGGGTGCATGGGGCGGGGAAAACGATAAAAGTAAAAAGAAGTGGCCAATTACCTAATTAAGACCCTCGTGAGCAGAAGATCCCGATTAATTAAGAGAGGGAATCTCCATTAATTGATGGCGATGGATCAATGCCTCGTCGCACGTACGCGGAAAGCTAGAGAGAACAAACTGACAATTTTGCTTAGAGAGGGAGAGAAACTGATTGCTGCCCCGGAATAGTCTCTCGCCCCAAACGCCAACATTAAATTAAATACTAGTAGTAATAATTTAGAGTGAAGGGGATGGATTTGAGAGCCAAATGGAGGACATTCATGTTAAAAATAGCAAGAAAAGAAAGATCAGAGGCATGTGAATCGTAGCAACAGGTGTGCCCGCTGGCTTCATCTCTGATAAAATACCCTTGTTACCTTGTTTACTCGGACTTTTGACTCCCCTGGCCCCCCATCATCCTCTTCCTTAGTCCTTACTTTCTCTTCCCAATCTTCATCACTCAAGTCACTTTCTCCCCTCTATAGTGTTTACCAGAGCTTCTGCTCTCTCCCTCTAATGGCAGACCTCGTACCCTAAGGAAAAAAAGCTACCCACTCCCCCCCCCTCTATCTCTCTCTGCTTCACAAGATGAAACATCCCTCTCCCTCCTACTGTCATCGTTCTTTCTTCCTCTTATTCTCCCTGACTCTTCTCTCCCTCCAGCCTCCTCCCTCTTCCTCTGCTTCTTCATCAGTTTTCATAGACCAAATCCAAAAGCTTCTCACCTTCAAGGACTCCCTCCCCGACCCCTCCCTACTCCAAAACTGGCTCCCTGATCAAAATCCCTGTTCCTTCTTTCGGGTTTCCTGCCAGGATTCCCTCGTCTCTTCCATAGACCTCACTCAAGTCCCCTTGAACACTAATTTCAGCCTCGTCTCTACCTCTCTACTCACCCTCGACCACCTGCAGGTTCTTCATCTGCAAGGCACCAATCTTTCCGGCACCATTTCTTTCTCGGCTGGCTTCAGGTGTAGCAGCTCATTGAGCTCCTTAGATCTATCTCAGAACACTTTGTCTGGTTCCGTTTCGTCCTTGAACTATTTGTCCTCCTGTTTGTCCCTGAAGTCTCTCAACCTTTCAGCTAATCTCCTGGAATTTTCAGGGAGAGATTCAACCGGGTTGAGGCTCAGTCTCCAGGTCCTCGATCTCTCTTACAACAATAAGATTTCGGGTCCCAACGTTCTCCCATGGATCTTATCACAGGGTTGTGACGTGATGAAGCTCTTGTCTCTAAAGGGCAACAAAATCACAGGGCAAATGAGCTTTTCGACTTGCAAAGCTTTGCAGCATCTCGACCTTTCCTCTAACAATTTCTCTCTCGCTGTTCCTTCTTTTGGGGAGTGTCTGGCTTTAGAGTACCTCGACATCTCTGCAAATAAGTTTTACGGTGACATTGGTAGCGCCCTCTCCGGTTGCAAGCAGCTCAGCTACTTGAACATCTCAAGCAACGAGTTCTCCGGTCCTGTTCCCTCACCTCCATCCGGTTCTCTACAGTACTTGTATCTCGCCCACAACCATTTCCAGGGACAGATTCCTGCTGGCCTTTCTGACTTGTGCACCACCCTGGTAGTACTCGATCTTTCCTCAAACAACCTTTCCGGTGTGCTTCCAAGCGATTTCAGGGCTTGTTCTTCGTTAGAATCTTTTGATATATCCTACAACAAGTTCACCGGCGAACTTCCGATTGATTTTTTCGCAGAATTGAGTGTCTTGAAGAGGTTAGTTCTTTCCTCTAATGGCTTCACCGGTACCTTGCCTCATACTCTCTCTCAGTTCTCGAATTTGGAGTCGTTGGATCTGAGCTCTAATAACCTCACTGGCTCAATTCCTGGAGGGCTCTGTGAAGATCCGAGGAATAATCTGAAAGAATTATACCTGCAGAATAATCTGTTGACGGGTTCTATTCCACCCACACTCAGCAACTGTTCTCAGCTTGTGGCTTTGGATTTGAGTTTCAACTACTTGACGGGAACTATCCCTTCCAGCTTTGGGTCCCTTTCAAAACTCAAAGATTTGATTCTTTGGCTTAATCAGCTCCATGGAGAAATACCCCAAGAGCTTAAGCACATTAGGACTCTAGAGAATTTGATTCTAGACTTCAATGAGCTGTCTGGGACCATTCCTTCTGGCTTAAGCAACTGCACCAACATGAATTGGTTGTCCTTGTCTAATAACAGGTTGAGTGGGGAGATTCCGGCATGGATTGGTCAGCTTTCAAATCTTGCGATCTTGAAATTGAGTAATAACTCCTTCTCTGGGAGGATTCCGCCGGAGCTTGGGAATTGTCAAAGATTGATATGGTTGGATCTGAATACTAATTATCTGAATGGATCGATTCCTCCTGAGTTGTTTAAGCAGTCGGGCAAAATTGAAGTCAATTTCATCAGTCGAAAGACATATGTGTACATCAAGACTGACGGCAGTAAGCAGTGCCATGGAGCAGGAAATTTGCTAGAGTTTGCCGGTATTCCTATGGAGAAGATGAGCCGAATTTCAGCCAGGAGCCCTTGCAATTTCACTAGCTTCACTAGAGTTTATAATGGTAAGGTCCGTCCCAAGTTCAATAGTGGTTCTATGATTTTTTTGGACATTTCACATAATATGTTGTCGGGTACTCTTCCTAAGGAGATGGGGAGTATGAACACTTTGTTTATTTTGAACTTGGGATACAACAATATATCTGGGAATATCCCACTGGAATTTGGAGAGATGAAAAATCTCAACATTCTTGATCTCTCCAACAATAGGCTTGAAGGACAGATTCCTCAATCCTTGACAGGCATTTCCATGCTCACGGAAATTGATTTGTCAAACAACAATCTCTCAGGACTGATTCCTGAATCTGGTCAATTTGATACCTTTCCAGCTGCCAAGTTTGCAAATAATTCTGGTCTCTGTGGTGTCCCTCTTGCTTCATGTGGATCAGACTCGAGATCAAGTGCAAATGCCCGGCATCAGAGGTCTGACCAGAGACGGGCATCTCTGGCAAGGAGTGTGTCCATTGGATTGCTGTTCGCCCTATTTTGCATCCTTGGTCTGATTATAATCGCCTTCGAGGCAAGAAAGAGGAGGAAGAAGAAGGAGGCTACCCTGGATGTCTACATTGACAGCCGGTCTCACTCAGGTACAGCTAATGCTGGTTGGAAGGTGAGTGCCCGTGAAGCTCTTAGCATAAATCTTGCAACTTTCGAGAGGCCCCTTCGGAAGCTTACTTTTGCGGATCTTCTTGAAGCCACAAATGGTTTCCACAATGATAGTCTTATTGGTAAAGGTGGTTTTGGAGATGTATACAAGGCTCAGTTGAAAGATGGAAGTGTAGTGGCGATTAAGAAACTGATTCATATCAGCGGGCAAGGGGACAGGGAGTTCACTGCTGAAATGGAAACCATCGGGAAAATTAAGCATCGGAACCTTGTTCCCCTTCTTGGTTACTGCAAAGTCGGAGAAGAAAGACTCTTGGTTTATGATTATATGAAATATGGAAGCTTGGAGGATGTTTTGCATGATCAGAAGAAAGCCGGGATAAAGCTGAACTGGGCAGCCAGGAGGAAGATTGCAATTGGAGCTGCTAGGGGATTGGCTTTTCTTCACCACAATTGCACCCCTCATATCATTCACAGAGACATGAAATCGAGCAATGTATTGCTTGATGCGAATCTGGAAGCCAGAGTCTCGGATTTTGGAATGGCTAGGCTTATGAGTGCCATGGATACCCATTTAAGTGTCAGCACACTAGCAGGCACCCCTGGCTATGTTCCTCCCGAATACTACCAGAGCTTCAGATGCTCTACTAAAGGTGACGTTTATAGTTACGGTGTAGTTTTATTGGAGCTACTGACAGGGAAACGACCCACGGATTCATCAGACTTCGGGGATAACAACCTTGTGGGATGGGTTAAACAGCATGCTAAATTAAAAATAAGTGATGTTTTTGACCCAGAGCTCATGAAAGAGGATCCGAGTCTTGAGATTGAGCTTTTACAACACTTGAGAGTTGCCTGTGCTTGTCTTGATGATCGACCACCGCGGCGTCCCACGATGATTCAAGTGATGGCAATGTTCAAGGAAATCCAAGCAGGATGTGGGATGGATTCCCAGTCTACCATCACTAGTGAGGATGGCGGTTTTGGCGCCATGGAAATGGTAGACATGAGCATAAAAGAAATCCCTGAATTAAGCAGCAAGCAGTAGGCAAGAATTCTTTGGGGAAAAGGACGAAAGAAGCAGTAGCTGATGACATCAGCTCCCCCCCCAAAATTTTTTTCCTTCTTGACCAGTTCCAATTATTTCGGAAAAGAGGAAGTGCGTGAAAGTGGGAAATGGGAATTGCCTGTGTTTCTACCATTTGATGTAAGTAATATTGTTGTTTTATACATAAACTGTTGCTCAAGCTGGGATATATTTTTATTTGATATTAAACACGAACAGCTCCCGTTGTTTCCTAGATTTTGAAATTATTCTCGATTCAAATCATCCCTGAGAAGGGGCCCTGCATCTGACGACCCCAATGACGGTGACCAAGTGAACTATCATTTGGAGCTTTGTTCAAGCCATTTGGTATGCTCGCCCCCCGTTTTTTCAACTGCATTTGCGAAATAATATGTCAAGACATGTCTTTAAATGACTAAAACGTGGGTTTCTTGATTAAGAAAGAAACGCAGGCCCTCTACTCTTTCATGTTGTTTGATTAGGGCCCTTTGCCTGTAGGGAAACACACCGCTCCACTCGCGGCATTTTCCTTCCGTTGATGGATCATGTCTCCTTGACCAATCTGCACCCTAACTCTCCGTTTGTTTAACCCTTTTTCTTATGCATCTTCGCCAATATGTCTCTCTGCCAGTTGAGAGAGACTAATACGAGAAAGATGCCTAGCCTTGTGTAAAAGACTCACTGATTTCCGCGACAATAGTTAATACCCTGTACCACACAAGTAAATATTATATTGTACTATTCTCTTAAGTATCAAGAATCTTCAGCTATTCTTTTTGATTCGGAGAAACGGTAGGAATTGAGTGCATCTTGTCTGTTTCTTGACCATGTGTGCCAAGCATGTGATCTGGCCATCTGGACCATGAGACCAGAATTATATTATTCGCTTCTCTGACTGGGAAAATGTACCATGTGGTGGTCACCTAATTTTGACTCTTACCGATTAGCACGTATCTATAAACTAACAATCAAGAATCGTTTGCCTCACACGGTTGCAAACATCGCATTATATATATTGCTCGATTCTCACTGTTCTGCCATAATTACAATCACCATGTGCAGTTCAGGGACGACAACTCTTGTTTGACATTTCCTTGGACAAAGTAAATCACTTGGATTATTTTTTTTTTAAAAAAATGAAGGAAATGGGTACTTTTTTAAAGTATATATTGCGGAGAAGTTGGTAAACTGCGTTCGAATATTTGGAAGCTCAAGGTTCCCTCCTCACAGCTATTAATTGGCGATCCACATCTGTACTTCTGGTTTTTCCCTATTTCAGAGTAACGTATTAGTGTCATTTAATATTGTCGTGTTATTTCCTCTCTCTCTCTCTCTCTCTCTCTCTCTCTCTCTCTCTGTGGCGTGGCTAGTTTTATTTTGAATCTCATTATTTTATGAATGTCCTGTCTTTTCTCGTTCTCTTGTCCGGGTTGCAACTCTGCAACAGTTGTAGACACCTCGGTGTATGTCCTCTAATCTGTCATTAGATTAGATATATATTCCAGCGCTGATGTGTTCGTTGGAAGTACGTAATAGGATTTAATTACCCCACACGCGCAACATCCTCAGTATTATTATTGTCCATGTTTGTTTTTTGAATCCACCCCACCCCATAGTTGATATTGTTCTCCCACAAATTACACGAGGTAAAATAAATCAATCAAGGGGCTTCTCGGAAAATCAAACTTAACCCTCGCTTGTCTTTTGTTTGACGCCTGAATCTGATTTGTAGAGAGAATCGGGATGGACTTGAGTTGTGCAATATGCCCTAGTCAAAGATTTTGAAACTGTTAGTTGAGTACAGTATACAACTCTTCATTAATTTTATTTTATTTATTCAGGATCTTCAGGCACACTACATGTATATGAAGGCCTATATAATAGAAACGAAACGATGTGACTTGTCCCGTCAAATAACAAAAGGAGAGCTAGTTGAATAAAGAAAGAAGATTTGCGTGTGAAGATGAAGGTGATTAAAGCGGTTAAGTATACGTAGATGATAATAGGAGGGGGAGAGGGAGGGAGGGAATGGGGGTCGGAGAAGGGGGGTTTGAGGTTGGTGTGGTTCGCGCATTGGCAGCCACATGTGGGAGCGAGACACGTGGGCCACCGGGGCACCTGACCGTGTCTGAAATCTTATCCCCCACCGTCGTCTTTGTGGTACGACACCGTAGCTTTCGGGTCCGGCCAGCTCTAATTGACCCTGCCACCTCCATTTTATTTTTTAATAGTAAAAGACGCCGCTACTCGCCCCCGTAACGGAACGAAGCTTTTAGGGGCACTACACGGTGTGGCAGGAGGGATGAAATCAACAGAAGCATGAGATTCATTTCAATCATTCATTCATGAAATGCTATGTATTTCGGAGAGGAGGGGGAGTGGGGTTCAGAGGTAGCGTGTGGACAAGATATGCAGATGAGAGGTAGGGGCCATCTTCACGTACGAGTGATGGCCAGGGATTCAATACCCTCCCTACCGTACTCTCTTACGCTTTATATATGGCCATTCGTCACTATTGATAATAAACCATTAATCAATTAATTAATTAACAATAATGCCACACGTGTACGGGGCATGTGTGTGCTTCGTCCCATGATTAATGGGGAAGGGATGGTGAGTGAGTGTGGGGATCAAGTGTGGGTGGTGGCTACATGTGTGCACGTGCACTCGGGGGTTGTGTGGAGATTGTTGGAGGATTCAAGTTAACGTTAGCGATATGCATAAATGGTAGGTGAGGCGCATTAAAACAACGATTCCCACAATAAGCGTTAAGTGGTTCCTCATCCTGCGGACGCACCCTCTTGTTCCGTTCAACTCACCCTTCACGTTTTCCCAGTCCCAGTTCATCAAGAACTGCAAATAAATTAAGGAACAGGTCAGGGGCTTTACTTTAGACGAGGTTAAACTAAGGAGGCATCGCCTAGAAAAGGGGAATGGAGGCGGGGGTCACGAGGGAGCACGTGCTGGGTCTCCCCCATGCCTTGCCTCTTCCTATACTCTATTGCCTATTTGCCTTCAAACTTCAAGCTCCCAAGTGTGTCTGGATTTTTGATCACTGCTAGCAACTTGGGGCTTAAAATAAACAATGCACATGACCTCACGTGCTTGTCTTTTTTTTTCTCTCGGGTATTAACCAAATCAAAATCAATTCAATGGACGCCCTGCTCTCCTCTCTCTGTTTTAAACTTGGAAAGGGAATCTCCAATTCCCAACATGTTACTTCCGCTTGCTTCCATTTATTTGCTCATCCCCATTTCCCTCCATGCTATTCCAACATTATGTTATGAGTCCCATATCGGGAGTCTCACAAATAGAATAGAGTTTATAAGTTTAAGGGATTCTCTCTTCTAACATGCTAGTCTTTTGGAAATAGATTTTCCCTTTAGGCTTATGTTCATCTCATTAATGCTTTTATTGAGAGTAGACTCATTGGAGAGGGCTACCTACGGAGGGTTCTGATCGGCAAAAGGCCGAGTGAAATGCTGTAGAGTGGTGCCGCCGGGGACGTCGGCTTTCGAGGGGGTGACATTGTTATGAGTCACACATTGGGAATTTTACAAGTAGAGTGGAGTTTATAAGTTTAAAGGGTTTTCCCTCCTAACAAGCTAGTCTTTTAGGAATGTGCTCTCCCTTTAAACTTATGCTCATCTCACATTCCTGATTCGCCTTCCTCCGATGCTATCATGAAAAATACCAAACTGGGTCGCATATGAGCTGATATTGCAAAAAAACTTAATTGGCGTAAGGTGTCTTGTTCATTAAACAGTAGTGTTCCTAATTTTTTTTTACAACAAAATTTTAGAAAAGGGTTTGACTCACCTACGGTCTAAGGATAAGTCGAACTTTCCCTTCCTCTTAGGCGATATCAATGTTGGGCAGGGCGAGTTGTCTATTATCCTCAGACATAAATTTAAATACTCAAAAATTAAAATATCCCCTCAGTGGTAACTAAAACTATAATAAAATATCCCTAATTTTGATGTTTCGTGAGTTTGATCTGACCCATATTTCCCACGACTTAACGGCTTAGGGCTCAAAGCAATTTCCCCACGTCAACGTTTTTCACCTAAGCATCAAGGATGGAGAGATTAATGATCCAGTCCAAAACTAAAGGATGGACGGATCACTTGTCCGGTCTATAACTTTTACCCAAAACCCTTTCCCACCATTTTCTACCTTTAAACAAATCTTGAATCTTTTCGGCCCAAAATTAAAATCCTCTTGAATCTTGATTTTTCACCAATTCTACTTGTAATCATCTTCATCTTTTTGGTTGGTCAAAAACAAATTGCTTTCTCAATCACCTTATTTTTTTCATCAATGTGAAGTATAAATTTTTTTAAAATATATATATACTATAATATTGAATTCCGTAAGAGATGTAATACATAAAAATGCATATATTGGCCCACTTTATTTCTTTTTCCTTTTTGAAAAAAAGATATCTTGTTAGCCATCCTCCGTATTCCCCCCAAAATAACAATCAAAGTTAACACACGCACATAACCAATATCTATGCCATATTCAAGTTCGGAAGCTCTACAATACAAGGCATAAACACTTGCCATTGGGTCAGCTGCTCGTCAACTCTTCAGCTTTCCTCCTCATAACCATTCCAAACAAATAAGAATGCGAGTGCCATGTGTGCCAAAGTAATGATGAATTTCTCATTTGCATGTTTAGTTTCTCCAACACGAGACCAAATAGTACATTGTAAGTATGGATGCATTCAAAATGGACATCTCACAATGAGATTCGAGTGTGTTTTTATACTTGGTTCGCAGTTCAAATGGAGAAAATTAAGCTCCGAAGCTAGAAGTGGTAAAAACATTTATATATATACAAGGGCAGCATTATAAAGCTGCAGCAAAGTATACGAGAGGGCAGCCCACAGAAGTTACAGCAGTGGTCTATTATTGGTTTTTCTGATATCGGGAAAGAGGACAAGACAAACATACACTTGAGGAAACACATGCATATATAGTTAAACTAGGAATTGAAGGAAACACAAGCACACTGTTACACTTACAAATTAATGGAAAAAAGAGTGAAAACTGAAAATGAATCAGACATCCGTATGAGTGATTGCCACAATAAGATACATTGCCAATTTTCACTCTTCCCTTTGGAGACGGAAAATGTAAGGAACACGCTCAAATTAAGCTACCAGAAGAAATTAGTAAGCCGAGAAGGAGCTTGCGAGTCTTCAACATCATTGGAGGGAGAGTGTGCGTGTCTCCCTTCGTACGTTGTTATCACCATCCTCGGATCCTCCGCCAGGCGCTCCACCCTCTTCTTCACGCGGCAATTGTCTTGTGTGCAACGATAGTAGCTTCTACACGTCACATGTTGAATTAATCCACAGACTAATTATTAAGAGCTGGCCTACTGCGAGCAAATTAAGCTAAATTGCTAATGCTTCAAGGTATCATGTATAGGCCTATAGGGTCCTAATTAGTAATCACTCGTTCTTTTTAACATGGTCAACATTTCAATGTGTCCTCTCCTATTGAAAAATACTCCTGCGCATATATCTTCATAAAGTGATCCAAGTTTTTTTTAATATGTTGGATTAATGAGTGTAATCATTCCGGCATTATTCACTAAAATTAAAATCATCCAAAGCCTGTTTGATAAAGCAGACTAATTATGATGAAACAAATAAAGACAGAGACATAAGTTGAGGTTGGCTCGTTGGAGAGAGAAACTATGATCTATATATGTATTGGAGTACAGACAGACCGATAGAATCCCCAATCAAATATGTCAAATACACTTTCAATATTTCAATTTTTGTGTGTTAATGATATGCAGTGATCTAGCGTTTGCCATTCAGCAAGTGAGAGGAAATCAAATTATGAAATGAACAGACATGAGAACACAGACACAAACCTGGGGTGCTGGGTGTTCTTGACGACCTTCTGTCCGTACTTCCTCCACTTGTAGCCATCATCCAAGACATCGACATTGCTCATGGTCTTGAAGCAAAACCTAGGCTCCCTCACCTTCCTCCTTCCCTTTATCTTCTTCATCTTCATTGCGGACATCCCTAGACAATGGCTATTCTCTCCTCCACTACTTTTACTGCTCAGGCATTCGCTTACTTCTCCCCATCCCCTATTCAGAAATAGTTACACATAAGGCCAAATTTTATATAAAGTTCTCAAACATTTCCTGTCATGTTTTTCACAATACAAATGACCGACAGTTGACATGTTTTTTATATATAACTAATATAGGAGAATTTTGTGAGAAACAATCGGCGGAGTTTTCCGATAAAGAAAGCTAATATAGGAGCAAGCTAGCTAGTTAGCATGCATAGGCGGATGTGAAGAATAAAGTGAGGTTACTTTACCATGGATTTAGTACACTCGATGTGTTCAAGGAAAGGAGATGGGTTGGTCCTCCCAAGCTAAAAGCTAGGTCTTGCCTTGGCTTTTGAGCATTGGCTGCAAATAGGGTTTCTGTAAGATTTGCAGTGGTGGTAGAAGATGTTTCGGATGAAAGCGAAGGACCCATTGTATGGAAGCCCTTCAAAGATTGATGGCAACCCAAAGAAGGAAAGCTCAGATTTGCTGGGAAATTAGGAAGGAAACCCAGCTGTGTATGCATCACGTACTGCTGATCGTCGAACAAATTACCACTATGGTTCAGAATTGATCGTGTGGTTGTTGACATCACGCTCTTCTATAAGTATCGATCTCTTTCTCTCTCTAATCTCTTTAGCTATATATGCCCAAAGTTGCTGAATATATGAAAGAAAAGGGCTGGACTTTTCTTATTGAAGGAAACGATCTGTTTCTGAGAGGTTTGATCTTTTTAGGGTTTGGCCGGGGAAGAACGAGCTAGGAATCGCGAAGGGTTAGAAACTGCTTTCCCTTCTGGTTGTGGCTCTCTTTCTCTCTACAGAGATATATGCCAATTTCTGAATTCCTACGTCGACCCCCTCTTAAATAAAATCATGAAGCGTGAGAAACTAGGTAGGTATGGAATAAAATAAATGAGACCAGGAACTCACCATCGCAGAATATATTTTTTTTTCTAAAAAAAAACAGAAGGGGAAAATATGCTAAAAAGTTAAGCAGGGAGTGACTTTTGTAACGTTTTGCTTTCAACTAAAGCTGGCCTTGATACTGCTAGCTGCAGATAAATGGTATTATTAATCCTCAAAAGCTTGGAAATTCCATATCCTTCAAGGTTAGTGGAATTTTACTGTGTGACAAAGGGGGTCAACATTACACGACAAAACGTCTCAACAGAGAAAGTTTGGTGCCTTTGCAATGTTGTATGAAACTTCCATGCAACAGCCGGTCACTATAGAAAATAATTATAATATATGGGCAAAAGCGAAAGTTGTGTTGAGTGCACAATAATAGAAGCAGATTCATGATTAAAAATTTAATATAAAAAGGAAAATTATTATCATTCATTCACCACGATCCTCACCACAAAATCTCCGCTAAAGAGTAAAAAGAGAGCGGGGTGAAACATATACCTGTAACTTTTCTAGGGTTTTTTTTGTGGCTGGTTTTAGTATAAAGTGATCCCTTTGGGGACACCATATATATGAAAAAGAAATCACAGACGACAATGATGATGAATCTTGGGTGCATATCTATCTATATCACACCCTGCTCTCTCTCTCTCTCTACAAGGATATCATTATGATGAGTGAATGAAGCTTTATTTGACTTTTTTGCAGCAAAAAAGCTTGTTGCCTTTCTCGCATCCCTTTTCCTATCTGGCTTTCTAAAACTCAAACTAACCCACAACCCACCAACTTTTTTCTCAAATTCCAAACCCAAACTTATTATATTATTGCTTGTCATTCTTGGATCAATTAAGCGTGTAACACTAATCATGGTTAACCACCTTTCACTTGTTAAGTGTGTCGAATGTTTGTGGACCATTGTGGCCATAGAAATCACAGTTTATCTACTTGCTTAAATTTAACCCATAATTCAATAATTATTATGTGGCCTTTGTACTTCTTCTCGTTTCTCAACTCAATAAAATGATGAGCTTCATTTGCAGAAATTAATGAATGAAGTAAAAGTAGCTGCTGAGTAATTAGAGTTTCCTAGCTATAATAGGAAAACAATGGATAGTATGATTGATGAAATCCATGGGCAAAAAATAATACATGTATTGATGCACGGTTATTACTTTAACAAGCAATGCAAGTAATTAGCTAATAATTTTTAATATTGGCGTTAGTATTCATTTTGTGTTAATTTGCAGCCCCCTCATTTGAATTCACCATATTATTACGCTGATCTTTCATTTAAAAAAAATGCGCCTTTTTTGTACAGTTTTTTGGAACTAAACAACAGTAGTGTTTGGGAAAACGGGAAGGGAGAGGGAATGATCTCCAAGGCGCCATACTGAACTTCCACTGTATATTATTACTCTGATATTTCATTTAAAAAATATTTTATCAGACGATCTATTTCGATGGAAAGTTATTGTCCATCCAGCAGAAAAGTATCGTTTACATTACAGTTTCGGCCCTATTGAAGCAGCAGCAGCAGCAGCGGTTGCACACTACTACTATCTGTGTATATATACACAGTATGCACTATATACGCATGGCAGTACTGGCAAATAGTTGTGTGTACATGTATATTTTTTATCTTTCATCTTAATTTATTCATGTATCATTTTTGCTTTATTAAACATCTAATTAAAAATACTTTTATTTACTGGTATCTCAAGCTATTTATTTATTATCATCTAGACTAAAATTTATCACCAGTTATAAATGGTCCACTCTACAATAAATGGGTGATAAACCTATATTTTTATATATTTATTCATATCATTTTAGTAAATTTTTTATATTATTTTGGCCCTTAATTATATTATTTATACATAATTTAGATTAATGTGTTTTATATTGAATTAGTGTTTAACATGGAATAATTATTATATTTTTATAGTTTCTCTAAAGTAGTTATTTTTGAAATAAAATGCATTACAATGGGCATATGGTTGTTTATGTAAGATAAATGGGCAAATATAATACGTTTTAATTAGAGGAGTGTAATAGAATGGAAAATGGAGGGAATAGGGTTTGTGCTGGCGTTAGGCTAACGTGGTGATGATGTCAGAAGGAAGGCCTACGAGGGAATAATATCTTGCATCGTCTACAGACACCTCCATTAGGTTTTTATTAATGCGATGCAATTTTAAATGCTAGTAATGCTTTTTTTCTTTTTAAACGGTTTAAAGTTTAAAGCTTAAAGGTTTAAGCAAGTTGGAGAAACTAAAGGGCATCCCGTGGCAAACACACATCATTTCTTTTTGTCTCTCCTTATGCCTCTCCATTATGCCTTTCCGATTACCTCCTTCATCAATCCCTCGTTTATCGCTCACCTTGCCTTTCCCTTTTCCTTCGCAATTATAATCCATTCTTCTTTCTTATTACTCTGTTCTCTTTTCCGTGGCCATGATTAATTAATCTGTACAAGAATTGGAATTTATTTATTTATCATGATACCCATCAGCACGTATATATCAGAACTCAAGTTCTTGTCTTTTATAATTTATTGAGAGAGGCAAAGGCGAGTGTTCTGTGTGAGGTGATGATGCCGACAGTTCCATTAGCTGAGTTATAGCCCTTGAATTTATCTTTTACTATTAAACTTCAAATTAAAACAATTTTCTATTTAAAGATCACCGGTGGTATTATTATGCAGGAGAATGAAGCAGAGATGAAATTAATAAGTGGGTGGTGAAAGAGATTGATTTCAAAGGGTGTGGAGATGTAGAGGAAATGATTAGGCCACGCACCTTCCCTCAAGTGTCTCTGTGACTGTAATTGTTGTCTGTTTGCTGATAAGATCCTGCCCTTTGTCAGAGACAACCCATGCCCCCTCCAGTCACTTACAACCTCTTGTGACAACACACTGCCATTTCCTCTCCTGCGTACAATTCTACATTCCCAATTCAACATAACTAGCATTAACAATGGAATGTTGTCGTTTTTCTTACTTTATCCCATTAAGTCTGCCATAATCCTTTTATGTTCTATTTAGCTTTCCCTTTTATCCGTCAAACTTGGAGTAGTGCCCCAGAATTTTCCACAGAATAAACTCTTCGTAATAATCAGAATATAATTATGTGACTAACATGAATTAGATGGCCAGCAGGTTTCAAGTTATTAGGGTGTGTGTAATACTATTCATCACAAATCTTATGTAATTACTTTAGATGAGTGAATGAGAGACTGGTCAAAGTTTGTGTGGAAAATCTCTACAAAATGAAACAAGGTCTTCGATTCTTAAAGAAGGGAAGTTGCAGCTTTTTTAGGCACATGCGCACGGTTTTCAGGTAGAGAGGCTTGTTGAGTGATGATGGAGAGTACTTAGGGTTTATTCCAAGTTGGAACTAGTGACTACAACTCTGCATATTCCCTAGCTAGCTACGTACGGCAAAAGCATAAAAGTATCACATCACAGGTGGTATTCAAAACTGGAATTGCATGAAAGTGACTAAAGTACTTCATGTAATTGTACAATAAGCGTGTGAAAATGACCAAAGGAGATGTTATAGTATAACTAAGTATTTTTCTACTGCTAAAGTAGGGATTCTGGCATGCGTGAACACATAACATGATATAGTTGCAGTGTCATTGGTTCCAGCGTGTGCTTTAGAAATGGATGTATCAGATCTTCTTCTTCTTCACAAACCCCAAAAAGCCACCCCCCCTCCGGCGCGTCCGCTTGCTCTCTCTCTCTCAAGACTGAAAAAGCCACAAAATCAGAACGTCAAGGGAACAACCCCATCATTTGCTTTCTTTCCCAACAAAATCTTATTCAATAACGAAAACGAAATTTTATGATTGCCATTTACTAAATCTTATTCTCTCGTCTTTATTAGCTTGGCCGTGTTTAAGCTACCAAGGTTATCTTCTCTCTTCAGCTGGTCATTTATCTGCCTTAGAGATCAGAAAATGACCCTATTTCTGCTGAGGAAGTTAGTTATAATAAGTTATAGAGTTCTATATATATATATGTATTCATCGTAAATATAACTATATATAATTTTGTTTCAATAATGTTGTCCCCGATAAATAATGAATCAATCATCCATGTACAATGTACAATGGTGGATGGATCACAAATAACTAATATATAATTCATGGGGCACAAATAGTCATCATAATTACTTCAGCTTTTTTTCGTTTTTTCCCCATACTGGTAACCGTTGGCCTAAAAAGTGGCGTTCTAGACAATGCTTTAATCTCTGGTATATGATTAAGCTCACACTTTTCTAATAATTTTTTTATGCCGAAATAATAGCCTAACACTTGTACAGTCTGATTTTCATCATTTTCGTCTTCTTTATGGGTATTAAGGATAATTAGGTAATGAGATAAGGGGCCTACCCTGGAGAAGGATTATTATGTCTTAAAAGTCTAAGTTATTATTACATATGTTTGCCATTATAAGTCACCCATGTATACATTTTTCTTTCTAGCTAACTAGGCAATTACATGTGACATAATAATAAACTTTGACGTTGTACAAACAAATGAAATCATATTATTATTTCCTTGTCAAAGAAAAATGAAACCGGTAGCTATAGTGATCCTTACTTTTCACTCTTTAACAACAATAGACGGACTTCGATTCCAACGCTTCTGCTTCACCCAAATGCGAGTTCCAACAGGTATTCATGTGAATGGCATATATATACATCTTGCCAAACATAATTAGTTAAAACCACAAATAGCTCTATTTCATAAGTCACAAAACCTGTTTTCAACAGTTTTTAACACGGGCATAATAGTGATAATTGAAATAATTTTATGCATCTACCCAATGTAATAATGGAAGTTAACGACACCAAAGTGAATATATCACTCATGTGTTTGATCTCACAACCTCCTCCTTAGGTTGTGAAGTGTCATCGAACTGCAAGGTTCTTAGTAGAACTGTAATAGTTCAATAAGTTCTAGCAGGTGTTAGCTATCTTATGGAGGTTTGGCGTCAAGGCACATTAGTTTTCACAGAGCTGATGCATGTCAGTTTGGGCACCTTATGGGGAAGATTTGCTAATCCTTTGAGTTGTATCCTTTGACCTCTATCTTGCAGTTTACTATTATCCATATGTTCAGCTGTTATCTTTCATGAGTGTTTATGTATGTAGGAATCTTGTCCTTCGTGTTTGTGTACGCTTATTTTGGACTTCTTGTAGTTTTTGTTTTTGTTGTTTAATGCATAATTGACCTATTATGAAACCTCAAATATATATATGTATGTATGTATGGCGAATCAGCTCCAAGTATATAATATAAGCGGTTGGTTTGGTTTGAAATTGTAGAAGATATAATGGAACTGACGTACGTAGCTTGATTGCCGGTGATATAAGCTTTTTATATAAATATATATATATATATATAAACTAAATGCGTCAAGTGATAATGATGACAGATTAGGCTCGTGTTATGCTTCAAATTCAAGTTACTAGAAAGATATATAGGTGGTAGCAAATAGTATTAGCTAAAACTAAAGGCAAGGGCGTACCTAAAAGTCAATGCACACTATAGCCTGCCCTACCAAGTACCAATTATATATTTTTACAATCAACAAGGCTACTTGTTTTCTTCCATATATAATATGCCTCTCTTCCCTTTTCATTCTTATTCTGGAGTTGTAAATTTTGACACGCAATTGACTCTGCTCACTTGGTCGGAACAAGCATTGAAATTTCTCCGGTGGTAGGGCAATATATTAATAATAAATGTCAACCTTAATCATTCGAAATAATATTTTAGAATTTATAAACTTCTCCCACATTATATATTAATCAGTTTCAAGACGGACAGCTAACATGAGTGTGGAAAATGTGTGGCCAACGTAGAGACTATATATTCCCCAGATTTTACTTTCATTTATTTTGTAAATAAACAAAATCAAAAAGTTAAAAAGTCACGCCCATATGAGTATGACAACTTCACATGTGAGTTTTTTATCTCCTCTATTTGTTGTCCTCCTTCATTAGTATGTCAAGATTAATAAAAAAGTCTAAAATCTACACTAAGTTATGATATTTATAAGCTATGAATGCGATTCATTTCAGATTCAGTATACTTTTTATTTTGCGTGATGATGTAACAGAACATCAAGAGATATGTCTGATACAAGAAGACTACTATCACTGAAGCTTTGAGTCAGAGGTGTGAGGAGGATTAGGACGCCTCTCGGCCAGAATACGCTTTGTGCCCTCCAAGACGCCGAAGAAGATTGAGCCACCTATCCCTATCCAAAGCACCCTTGGCCCAATGCCCTGTCCTCAAACACAAACACTCAAACCAACACCTGATTATACAACTTCTTTTGCTTGGGGTTTTAAATCCAAATCATATTGTTTTATTTTTTTACCTGTACTTATTTATAATTAAACTGAAACTGTATAGTTCAAACATAGATGAGAAGGATAAAACTCAAGGGAAGAACACGTAATTTGCACTAAAAAAAATGATGAATGCTGGATACTGTTTGACACACGTCGCTATTCCTCTGAACCTGCACGGGGCTAAATGTTGATAGCATGATTTGAGGAAGACTAAAATTGCTTTTTCTTCGTGGGGGTGCACAAGCAAATGCATGCAAAGTGGACGAATAATAACATGTACTACAAGACAAGATTTTGCTCGCAGGATGATTATTGATCCTCAATGAAATTGGCTTGGGCGGTAAGAACAAAGTCACTCATAGCATATTTACAATGATTATTCTTAGACATGGACATGACAAGGATGTCACGCATTACTCCACCAACCACCTCATGATGAGGAAAACGACTCCAGCAATCACCATATCACACAATCAACAATTACTTGTCAAGCACAGAAACACTTTCTCGGATTTTTCCCACTTCCCCAAGGAAATAGCTTTCAATTCCATGCAAAACACAGAAGAAAAGAAAAAACCTGGTGCCATGATAACAAGGACAGGATTCTGCTACTCTACCACGCCAGCTACCGTGTGAAGGAGAAAATGGAGAGAAATCCCATACCTTCAGAAAAGCCTGAGGCCCCTCTTCCTTGATGACAGTTTGAACACAATCCACGATTCCTTTGTATCGGTTTGCAGTTCCCTTACAGAGCAATATAGAAACTCATGTTCATGGCTTCATAATTGGCATTGAATTCAATACTCTTTAAAAGCCCATATGGGTCATCATTACTATACTACATGATCTTACCTGAACCATTAATCTCGTCTTAATCACATCAAGGGGAGTAGTTATAGCGCCAGTCAGTGCACCTAAAATAATCAAAATGTTGTTACCTAACTGTGTTTTAGCATAAGTTAATTGATACGTTCTGAGGAGATAACTTGTACAATGTCCACACGTTAAATATACGTTAGCATGTATAGACGGGGCTATAATATTACCAGCGAAAGCACCGACGATGGCATTTTCCGGGTCATTCAGATTTCTTCGTGCCTAGCAAAAAGGAAATGCAAGTCACATCATCATCAAACACAAAAGAGGAGTCTGAAAAAAAATACTGGACATCGAAAGGAAAATTGAACCAGTAAACTAAATTAATACATATGCACACAGGTAAACAACTTGAGGAGCTTACCGCCAACATATAACCTATTCGAAGCTGCTCATAGATGCAAAACTGAATAGCATCAAAGGGCAAATCCCGCAGTAGAAAAGACCCATATCCCTATATTTTCATAGATAAACATTAAAAAAAACATTTTATTGCACAATAAGTGCCATGGGAAAGGAGGTAATCCAAAATTTGAAAGGAAGAGATAATAAGATAAGAGATTCCATACTGCATAAAGTCCTTTGATGCCCTCAACAGAAGAAATATAGCGGACAGCAATAACAGGTGAAGTGAATTGCCCAGTTTGGATTCGTTGTTTAACAACCTAAGGATCATTAATGAAATTGGTGTTGCCCAGTGAAGCTGATTTCAATAATGGAAATATCATTTTTATGCACGAGGGAGTCAATCTACCTCTGTTGGAACACGAATCAGTGAAGCTGCAATTCCCCCTATGGCACCTGCGGTCTATATAAAATCTAAAACCCGTACGAAATAATTTCATTTAAAAAAAACAAAGGATTGAGAGATTTTACATCAATCAAAAGATATTCGGGCAATAGAATAAAGCGATTACATAGAATTAGTATCAACTCTAGTGAGGGCCAAACAAATTCCAAAAACTTCATGACCCTAAATAGCCAGCTTTCAGACTTGGAAAGACATGGCGAGGCTATAAGGAGTCTGTGTCTTGTTTCAAAGTTAGCAGCATAAGTATCGAATGGTTTTGGGGGCAATAATGAATTTTGATAAAACTCTATAGTTGGTTGAATCTCCAATGCGTTAACATTTTCAGTAAGAAGTATCTTACAAAATGAGCAAGAGCACTCAAATTTTCTGGAAATATCCTCGTCAGTGTCTGCTTTACAGGTTCATAGACTCCAACAAAAAGAGCAGATGCCCTGCAAATTTTGGACAACAAATCACTCCAAGATGTTAAAAAAGAATCCAGATATGGTTGATGAATTCAAATCTTGATGACTAGAGAACAAAGAGCTTTAACCGTTATAAAAAGAAAACTGTGAAAAGATTCACTATCTAGCATTAACTACACATAGACAACAGTTAGGAGTTACTTTTTGTTGATTTTAGTCATTAAAAGAAAAACCTAGATAAGGAAAGGGACAAAACTAATGTGAAAAACTCATGAAATTGAGATTTAGAAAAGCCTAAAGCAGAATTTGGTGTTATCTTAAGCCCAATCACCCTTTCAAACAATCAGAACCGAACTTGATCCTGCACTGCAGTGCCATGTATCATCAAAGACCATCCATTGTAAGAAGGAAGAACAATGACTCCTGCTTATAGAAAAACTTAACCAATGGAGTTTCTTGGGCTAGGCTACTAAGCAATTCTTCATCAAACTAGTCTAAACAAGATGAAGTTATAGGCCCTACACCTGCCAATGTCTTAAGAGTTTTAAAATTTTCTAGTTGACAAACATGTTCTTATGTTTGAGACACTCTTCCAGAAACTACTCACGGTAAGACACCGGCAAGATTTCCTGCCAATCCAGAATAAAGGCCTTTGAAAACTAATTTTTCTCCTCCCCGGGTAGCCTGTAACAAAAGGATACATATGTTTATTATATATTTGGAGAAATGAGAATCACTTAGATCGCAACAAAAATAAAAGGTATAGCAATAGTAGACTGGTACTAATTAAAAGCAAGGTAACATATGATAGATATTAGCATTTCAGTCTAATAACTCAGAAAAAGAAACAGGGAGAAATTCTAATGGAGTTGCTCTTAAAGGACAGAAAGTACAGTGGCAAAACACACAAGGAATAGCTGAAACAGAAAGAAGAAAAGAGCAAAAATAAAGATACTGCTGGGCCTTTGAGATGCTAGCTATCTCCAGCCAAAACCATTATATCATTTTCCATGCCTATTCCAATCTCAACCCCTCCTACTCATGCCCCCAAAAGCATCTAAACAAATTCCATTAGCATCCTCTGTTTATCCCCCTGGTGTTTCCAGCCTGGCTAATCATGTTTGTTACACAGCCATCCTTATAGCTTACCTCACCCTTAGTTCCATGCCTTTATCATCTAGAGTAATAGGGGATTTTCACCATTTTGCATCAAGAAGTAATGAGTTCAGCAAACATTTAAGTAAAAACACTAAACGGCCAATCTTCATATGATTTATGATCACGATAACCTGCCTGCAAGCGTGTCTTTCTAGTGTCAATAGGGTATAAAGCTGTTTCAACAACAACTCCAGCTGTACCTCCAGCAACTAAGCCCTCTGCAAAAATTCCTAGGCTCGTTAGAAACATCAAAATGCTGTTAAAGAACCAGTATCAGATTCTACCAGTGTCAATAAAATAAAAGATCAACTAAGGGAAAAAGCTGCAGGATTTCCTCTCTTTATATATAGGGAATGGGAGCTAATCAATGAACATCATCTTATTGTACTTCCTCATGAAGTAATTATTATTGCATACACATAATTCCTACCTTTTCATTTCAAGAAAACATATCTAGCATGCTTTCTTTACATACAGTATAAAACAGACGTGCTTGGATCGATTTCAAAATGTATTATGAATACCTACCCTTTATATGCAGGTACCGGCACAGCAATATGTTCTTTCTAGAACAATTACCCAAACATGGTTTCTATTTCATAGACTCGGTCCAAAACAGTACTCAAGACGTAGAACTAAAAGATACAAATTTTATACTCCTATTAAGCATATCATTTCATCATTTTTATTATTGACTTAGAGAAGATTGAGGGCATAGGATAAGATATCCTTGAGAATAGACAACAGAAAAGGGAAAGCACCCAGAAATGCTCTCAAAACATGACAAGTTTGACCATTCTCTTTGCACATCAGACATTGGAAACCCCTTAAAACAAGCATGGACTCAAGTTTCAACACAAGAAAAAAGCATTTACTACAACCATCTTTTTGTAAAATAGGACAACAATAATGTTAGAGTTTCTTTTTTAGGAACATGTTATACTTGCCAAATAAGGTGCGTAAAAAATCAAAAGGATTTTCCTCTCCCATGCTAACCGATGCAAAAGATTTTCTCAGCGATAAGTTCTGTGTCCTCTTGGTACCAGCATCTGCAAAACCATATTCCCTGTTGAAACAAGAAGCAGGGAGTATAATCCAGTGGAAGACAGAGCGAGAATATAACATGAATGAGATTCCCACCACTTCCCCATATTTGATCTGTTTGCTAAACCATTCCATGAAAGACAATAAGCTACTTGATGAGAAGGATTCCAGAATCTTCTTACAAAAAAATAATACATTAAATTTAGTAATGTGTTTTTTATATTCACTATACCTGAATCTGGATATACCCCTAGCTTACAGTAACTAGTTGATTGTACTGTATAAAACCTTCTCAGAAATGCGAAGAGCAAGAAACATCTCTGTCAAAAATTGATAAGGTGCTAGATAATGCACTTAGGACAATGTACACTCATCAGAATCCTGTTTAGAATTTAGATATAACAATCTAGGGAAAAAAAAAAAACTTTCCATATGTAGTTATATCACTGTTCTGAAATCCTTGAGAGCCAGATGATTATGAACCGCCAAAATTTCAATTATGTGAATTTCATACTTTTTGGATACTTGGCAAAATTCACACATCTTTGTACAATTATAAGAGATAAACAATTGCAATTAGAGTCATAGCGTCTCTCTTTATCATCATAGCTACCAAAATAATCTATGAGAATCCTTGAATTTACTGGAAGCTACTAGTCTTCTCGCACAGGTATAATTCGAATTTCTCCATAATGCCATATATGAATCTCAAGTTATGGTGACACGTGTTACCTGGAGATGATATGGAAGAGGCTTCAGCAATAATGGGCAGTGTAAAGGGACCCATCAAGGTCCAACAACTGGAAGAATAAGAGATTAACCATAACCAATAGTTTGATAGACAACTTAACAGAAACAGAGGAAGTGCTACTACTTAACAACGTTCCTAAAAATGCAAGCTTTACAACGATGGGGGGATAATAAGCAGCTAAAACTATAACTGCAGCAAGAGGCTGTTTCCAAAGTACTTAGTGAAGCCAGGGTTCACAATCTAATTTGCTCAAGTCCATAAGCAAGTGGCAGAAGAAAGAAAAAGAGAAAGAAATACTTGCATATAGAGACACAGAATCTTTACCAGTGACTACAGTGACTGACGAAGCTGAGACAGGCGCTAGCTGATACAACGGATAGAACGGCGAAGGATGAAAGGCCTTGATTCCTTCTTCAAAATCATCTTTTAGGATACGGACGGTGATCCCATTACCCGACTGAAGTGGGATTTAACCCGACCCACGATCAAACCCATATTGAAGAACTCCGTTTAATCGTAACAAAACTTATGCGCGGCCGTGCCAAATACTCACACATTAAAATTATAATAAAAATGAAAATATTAATTTTTAACCTTAAGTAATTTTTATTGCAAAACTAAGAATTTTACTCCCGGATTTTTTGAGAGATTTATTATGCACTAATATTTTTTTATTGTTCGATTATTTAACTAGTTTTTAATTCAATCTTAAGTTAAGAGTGAAACAAAACCTTGACATTTTCCGAAATCCTTGTAAAACCTTGCCTATACGTTTTGATTACTTAAATTACTGTATATTTAGATCAAGAATGATGTTTAAAAAAACAAAAAACAAAAGTGCCACGTACGTACTCGACGTAGGATATATCAATCAATCAGACAATATACAAACTAATACACAAATGATAATTTTTTTGTTTGCCCACCGATTCACCACCAATTCACCGGAATTTTATCTCGACTATATTCGGATCCGACCCGTGTCGCGCACCTGACTATAGTGGGTGAGTCTCCCAACGGGAATTTTCTGCGTACGTCAAAGCTCGAACTCGAGATCTCACTTAAACGATACCGAGCTGCTTATCACTCGAACTAATTTCTCGTCAAATGACAATTTTAAATAATGTAACGCACTATAGTTGAACATTTTTGGGCTAAAATGAAAGCCCATTTATATCAGCAAAGCATGGCCCGCCAACCAGAGCCACAGAAGACGTTAAACCATACCAACGTCAAGAACATGAGGAAGAAAGCACCAACAACACAAGTTAGCACATATAGTCGAGAGTATGTGTCATTTAACTATCACTTTCAGATTCAATCCCTAAAGGATGAGAATAGAGTTGATGTGTTTGAGAGAGTCGCCCCCATAATTAGATTTATGCAGTATCAAGAAGATTAGTTTCTGGGATAATCTGATATATATATATATATAAAACATGAGGAAGAAAGCGTCAATCAACAGTGCTGTCATCACATGCCCTGCTTTAAGCATGTGGCCACTACTCTGTATTTCTACAGCGAAGAAGCAATTCCCAGAGGATGGATCGTCGCTCACAATTTGCCCTATTCCACTGAAATCACAAGCATCCCCGCTTTGGTCTCTCACTTGAAAATATTGGTTAAACGCATAGGAGGTTCTGCGAGCCATGTCTACGTCAACACACACCATTTTCGATCTTGGTACTCGACCCCTTTTGCGCTCCTATTGGCATCTTCTCTCGTCCTTGCCCTGTGAAGTCCAGTGCGTATTTTGGTGCCCCATCGAAGCGAAAAATCCCCCAGTGACGGTCAAAATTGCCTGGGTCGATGCTTTTTAAGTCCTCGTCGAATAGCGAAAATAAATAGGCTTCTATGGGTCCTTGGTGAAGAGGCGTCCCTTTCTTGCTCGCCATTTTCTTGAGGAATCCTTGGTTGAACCTTTTTGCGTTATTGGGGTTAGCATTCTTGTCACCGTCCGTAAGCCATCCAACTTCTCCGACCACGATTTTCGTGTTAGGGTAACCGGCTTTTTTAAACGACCAAACGAGGGTGTCGAAGTTTTCGTCGAACACGTTGGTGTACTGTTTGTTCTTGTCTGTAATTGTTTGGCCGCCGTCAAACAATGCAAAATCTTGAGGGAGATCTTGGGATTGATATAGACTGAGGAAGGGATATATATATATATATATATGTTGACTAGAAATGGTGACTTGTTGTCGTTAAGAAAACGCACTATTTGTAACATAAGGTCGCGAAAGTCACTGAAAATCCCCATCCGATGGCATGTTCGAATGTGATTCGTAAACGTCGGCGTTCAAAGGCACAGTGACCTTCACTTGATCTCCCAACCCAGCATTCTCCATAGCCTTCTGAATATTCTGCATTGCTGGGGACGTGGACTTCATATACGAACCACTGAAACTTTTCAAGAATGGTTCATTACCAACAGCTACGTACCTAAAACATGTTTACGTTAATTTTTTGTCCATAATGCAAGAAAGAAAAGAGTCTCATTATATGATTGCTTACTTGATATTGACCCCACCCTTGTCCAAATGTTTGGAGACATTATGTTGGACCCAATCCTTGGCGTCGTCGAAGCTACGAGCAAAGCTATTCAATTGATCATTGGGAATTCCGAGCATGACTTCGATGTCCGTGCCGGCGAAGGCCTTGACCGTCCAAGAATCTGCGCCGAAAAGCTTAACCTTGTTGATTCCGTTGTACTTCAACATGTTTACCACAATGGGGGGATCCACTGGGTGAGACGCTAGTGATCCCCAGTTGACACCAAGACCTGCTATTGCTTGCCCTTTTACATGAGCCCCCATCAACATCAAACAACACTAACATGGCCGCGTTACTGGGAACTGCGCTTGCACCATGGTTATCGATGTTGGTATCGTTATTAGTTCTTGATATTAGAACCAGGTCTGGATGTGGGAGGACGAAAGAAGGAAGATGAGAGGGAATGCAATATATAAGAGGGGAAGATATTCTGAAAAGTCTCTTGAGCTGCAATTTTTAGATAGATGCAGAACGTTACCGGCATTGTTACTTGCACGACACATTTTGGGCTTAGTTTTGTTGTTCAAAGTTATGAGAAGAGAGACAGTTAATCAACAGTATACTCACATCTCTATCAAATGGCAACGAATTCCCGCGAGATCTCCAAGCTGGAGTCACTGTTAAACTCAGGCTATATATAGTTAAAATTTGCAATATTCATGTACTGCTGTTATATATGAATATACTCTAGTAGAAGAAACTAAACATATGTAATACTTCTCGATGAGGAACAACTCTATCATGTCTAGATATGATATGAAACGTGAATAATCTTTTTACTCCTTCCATTCCTAATGTGAGATCTATTGATAACTTCACATAGATCGATAAAAAAAACTCAATTAAGATTACTTATCGGTTTTAAAATTGTAAAATTATAAATTTGTAAAGGAATTCATTGATCAGAAAGATGTTATTTATTTAGTTAGGAAATTGTAATGGCCCGTGAAACTACTCAGATTTAGAACCAATTTAATAAAGTATATATATTAGTCAGTAAAATCACAAAGGGATATGCATAGTTGAGTGGTTTGTGGTTGAGTATTTGATCTTCAGGTCTTCAGTTCGACACCCCAAGCCCGCAAAAGGAGAGGGTTTTATTTTTTTTTCAGGAGTGTGAAATTTCCAGAATACCCTTCTACCTTTTTCCTACCCCGACTTCCCTTCCCCATTCTCCATTCTGTCCAGTCGCATCTCCATGGCAGAGTAGGTGGCTGAGCAACGTTAGGTGAGTAGCTAGCATCAGCGTGCGGCGCGGGGAGAGCGTCCACGGCACGGTAATGGTATGTGCTGTTGATCTCTATTTGAGTCTCTTCCTTCCCATTTCGTTTTTCTGTCATCGGCATTTTTAGTGAGAGTAGAGGCAGAAGGGAAATGAAGGCAGAGGCAGCGAGAGCATAATAGCTCTCATTTTTCATTCTTCATTGTTCCCAACTGTAACAGGAGAGTGAGGGTGAGTGTTGGGGAAAGGGGTCGGCGGCATCAACGGGAGCTAAAGAGGGGGGTGTCGCGACTGAAATAGTGGCCGTGGAAGACATTGTCGGAGCTCAGATAGTGTAGGTTGGCAAGGATTCCGACTGAGGTCAGTGTTCTCACCATTTTTTCACCAATTTCTCTATTGATCTGCTAGTCGACGGGTTAGGATACTGTAGTAGCTACAGTGCTCTGAGCTTCTCCCTTGTTTGTGGTTGGTTTGCTCTGGGCTGGCATCACCGTCACTGTTAATTGGCGTCTGTGGGAACTCAGTTGTCTTTCTCATTTCTGTTTCAGTTGGGCCCGATGCCTTGCTGCGGTTGGAGCCGTCGTGAGTGGTAATTAATAGCCAGAATTTTCCTCCTCCATTTGTATTCTGTGTCACAGTGATTTTGGTGGTAAGTTTAACTATTTCCTTTCCATTGAACTGCAGGTGGGAGAATGTTTGTTCTGTATGTTGCTCTTCTTGCTTGTTCTGTATGTTACTCTGTCTGTCAGTCGTGAGGACGAGGATGAACAGATGGAATTGAAACTATTGTGACTGTAAGGAATGAGTTTGGTTAAGGGACACCGAGTATGTGTGGCTGTGGCATGTGTGTGTGTATTTATGGTTGTGTGCAGTTGTACTGGGAAGAAAAGAAATGAAACAGAAAACAGAGGATGATAGAAGCGGGGACACTGTTTTGTTATGTGCTGAAGCGTATGTGTGTGTTTCTGTGTGTGTTTGGGGTATGTGTTAATGAATGCCGAAAGGAAATAAAGTAAGACAGAAAGCAAAGAAAAAGAAAAGGGGGGAACTCTGCTGTATTGCTTGCTGCGGTATTTTGAAGTTGGAAAATAATGTCAAAGTAAGAGAAACTGAGGAACCAATAGTTGGAAATTTCAGATTATAAGATGAATGTATAAAAGATTATTATTTGATGTTTGGAGGGTTTTAAATCGTGGAAGCCATAATTTGGAAGTGAACTTGCTGTTTTGTGATATATGTGTACCTAAAGCTTCTAAAATGTTGATGATTAATATGGAATTTTTGAATTGGAGGTCTTGAAGAAGGTGTGGTATAACACGTGTTTTGGAATGCTCTATAGTTGCTGTTTTTTTTTGAAGAAGTTGTGCGTTGGATTTGTTAACTAAATAAAACGGGAGTCCAAATCGTGGAATGAGTTTGTGTTTTGGAAACTGAAAGTTGAACAAGATACCCACTGTTTTGACACTGTTTTGGACAGCAACGTCTAGGCTATAAAGAAATTAAGTTTGGTTGAATTTAAATGTGCTAATGAGTTTGGTAGAGGTCAAAGAATAGTGGCAAGTTCCAAGCAAAGGTTTGGGACTAATAAACGCACAATTTAATTGGAATCTGATTTATATGTTTAATATAGATTAGATTGAAGGGAAGTAAGGGAATGTGATTTTAGAAATAACTTTACACAGATGTAGAAGTTGGATATAATTATAGCAATGCATTGGAAGTACTAAATTATTGGAAATTAAATGCATTTTATGTTGATACATAATAGATAAAGTATTCTTTGGTAAAGTCAGTAAGGTAACTAATGCCTTGATGATAGATGTCTTGAAGGGTAGTCACGTAGGGAGATTTTTCTCTAAGGGAGAAGTTTTCGAGAAAGATTGTATATTAGCAAAGGGAAAGTCGGCTTTGTGTTTAAGGTTAAGGGTGTGTTTGGATTAGCTTTTGGAGAATAGATTTTGGGAAGAATAGATTCTGGAGAATAGATTCTGGAAGAATAGATTTTGGGGAAAAATTGATTTTGGAAAAATAAGTGTTTGGATGATTAGTAGCAGAATAGCTTTTTTTTATTGACAATTTACCAAAAAGGACATAAACAAGTATGATAATTACATAAGATATAAATTCTATTTATAAATTTTTATTTAGTTGATTTAACAATAAAACATACACATATGTGTTGGGGCAGGAAGAAATTTTCAATATTCACCTTCATTTAAATTTCCCCCTTAAATAGTACTTTTTAATTTAGACCTTACGTGCATAATTTAAAAATGTATATAGTCAAGAGAAATTATGTCTGTAGAAATTAAAAATATTTACTATTATGATTCATTAAAGTGACAATTTTAGATTAATGATAAGGTCAAATTACATATCGTTACTTAGAAAATACCGGGTGCATCAGAAAAATGTACAATCTTAAACTATTAGTCTTGTCTATAATAAATAAGTTGATCTCGTATGAAATCACGACAACGAGCCATTTCAGATGAAGAGGTGATGGATACAGGTATTCGTGAAGAGTCATATTCATCATCACCATCATCATCTTGCGTTGGCTCATCATCGTGTTCGTCCTCTCGCGCGAAATCAGGGTCAGTAATAGAGGTTCTTCTAACGAAATTGTGTATCGCCATCGTTGCACAGACAATCTTAACTTGCGTTTCATAGTCGTAGCTGCGCATGCGTTGTAAAATGCCGAACTTATTTTTCCATACTCCAAAAGTTCTTTCTATTGTGCACCTCAAACTTGAATGAGCATAATTGAACACTTCATTAGGGTTCACCAGTCTAGATGAACGTCGAAAATCAGGGAGATGGTAACGCTCCCGCCGGTATGGACCCAGATATCCAATTGGTGTTGGATAACCAGCATCAACCAAATAATATTTACCTACATGAAAGAGAGGTTAGTATTTTCACTAATTGTACTCACATGTTAAGAGAAACCGGTTGAATGTATCAGAAACATTTGTCCTTCACCATGATCCTATACACAAGTGAAGCAATTAATTATCCTAATACTGCAATTTCCTTCCTGCAACGCACTCACACGTGCCACCAACCATCCGCAAGATTCACATCACATTCATACTGACAATCTGCCCCAACAGAAATCAAGCATACACTGATACAAATGACCCAATTCAACTATTATGTGTGTTCTGTACAGGCCACTGCAGAAATCAGCTAACAAAAGGAAACAACCATTTTTTACAGAAATCAAGCATAAGGGAGAGAGTACAAGCCGGGTACACATGTAAATTTTCAGTTCTACGTCAACAAACGGATCATATTGCCAGTACAGAAGATCAACCGCAACACTGGAACACTAGCAGAAAGCAAATTGAAAAAATCATGCAGACAACAGCACACAGAGGTAAATCATGCGGAAAAATCCAACACTACGCAGGCAGTTCAGCAGAAAATAACATCACGCAATGTGGGAAGCATAGAGCACAGAAGATCAACCGCAAGAGTGGAACACTAGCAGAAAGCGAATTGAAAAAACAAATCTTCGGCCAACATGCAGAACAGAAGCTGAATGACCCCAGTAACCATGAATGAAAGCATGCAGTAACACAAATCAGCCACTTCACTTTACCTGAAGAAGTTGGCGAGCTCTGCAGAACAGGGCGTCGGCGCGTCACGGACGGAAGAAGGAGATTGACACCGAGGGACGATGATGATGGCTCAAATGTGCGGATCCACACACCCGACCACCAAGCCTGACCACAGAAGCAGGGTATTGGCAGCGATCAACTCCCACGCGACCACACGACACGGCAAGATTTTCAGGCAGAGACGTCGAGTGTTAAGGGACGCCGATGGCACGGCACGACCTCCCGCGAAGATGTACTGGCCAAGATTGTCTTCAGATGGCGCTGTGAGAGCAGATCGATATATATACAGACCAGTGAAGGAGTAGACGCGAGCTCGGCAGTGGCAGCAGGAACGGACTCGAGCTCGGCAGTGGCAAGGAAGAGACGCAAGCTCGTCAGCCGCAGGTTGGGAGAGAGCTATGAGCCGCAGGATTCACGAAAGGGGCGCAGCGGCGCAGGTGGGAGGAGCGGAAGCCATGAGTGCGAGAGAGGCGCAGCGGAAGGAAGAAGAGGAAAGTGAGAAAAGAGAAATGAAAGAAGAGGAAAGTGAGCTGGGGGAAAAGAAGAGAAAGCGAGAAAGAGAAGCTGTGGAGAGAAATGTAATTCCAACGGTAACAATTAAAATCAAATGTCTGAAAAGCTGCTGCCCCCAGATTCTGCCAAACCACGGTTTTGAAGAGCAAAACCATGGTTTACTCTGAAACGGGATTCTGACTGAATTTAAGGTGTTTGGCTGAAATTACCCAAAACCATGGTTTACCTACATAATTGATTCTGTAACCTGATGGCCAAACACACACTAAAAATGAATGAGTGTTTGAATCGATTTAATCGTGGAAAAGACAGGGCACCAAAGATGCCTTTATGATGGGTTATAGACTTTGGGAGCGATTGGTTGATAATTTAGGTACTTATGTATTGAATCTTTGATTTCATGGTTGATGGTGTGGATGTAGTTGAAATAATAGATTAGGATGATTTATGTATGTTGGAATTTGAATAGATTGTTAATATTTTGTTTCGGGACATTAATTAGGAATGTAAATCAAAGGCGGATGAACAAGAGGAAATGATATGTACTTGGGAAGTGGCTAGATAAGAGTAAGTTATGATTTGTTGGGAGAGCAACAGGTGAGTGAATAACGTCCCTAACTTTGAGATTTTGAAAAATAATTTTTACATATTTATTAAATATGAAATTTGGCACGAATTACGCGAAAAGTATTTCAAACTCATGGCTTTATATGTTTATTTGACATTTCAGTTAAATGTTAATTTCAGCATGAAAAACAAGCATATGAATTCATGATTTTAAATATTGAAAATAGATATTTCATTATTGCATACTTGTTCATATGGATTGACAATCATGGTTTGATGATTTATCAAAAATGTTCATGATGGGGGAAAGTTTCATGATTATGAATAGTTTTAACAGAAAGTATTGCATTGAAAAATGTTATTATTGAATGTAAATGGCCCCCATGCATGTTTGAAAGGTTTTTAAAGGACGGAATACAGAACGCTGGTTACTAACAGCAGTACTGTTAGTCCTTGGTGCACCATGGTTAACCCGAGCTCGACGGACATTTCGTGGGTCTTGTACTCGCGACAATGGCTTGGAGTCACACTATTATTTCGTGAGATTCATTCTTGCGACAGTGGCTTGGAGTCACACTATTTATTTCGTGAGATTCATTCTCGCGACAATGGCTTGGAGTCACAATATCTATTTCGTGGGATTTATTCTCGCGACAGTGGCTTGGAGTCACATATTGCTTGGTTAGTTACCCTTGTGGACTGTGTGTCCACGCCTGTTTCGTTCTGTTGAAGTCCTACGGAAAGGTGATTGATTTGAAATGACTGTTTTGAAAGGTTTTTCATAAAATATAGTGTTTACTTTCATGAAATGAAGTTTACTGAAATAATTGCATTGAATTAGGAAATATTATGATTTATACTTAAACATGGTAAAATTATTTTTCACATTTCAAATTATATTTTTGGGGACGTTATTCACGAGTAAATTATTTGGCTTCAGATAATGCAGATGACCCTATTTCTTCAGCTGAGTAGTGAAGAGCCTCGCGTTTGATCCGAAACAATTGCTTTGGCATATTGATTTTTGATGTAATCACATTTTTTGAAACACTTGTACTATTTTGTTTGAAAGGATAAATGCTCCATTTAACCTATAGATAAAATTATAATTAATCTTCTGAACTTTTAGTTAAGAATGAAGGTTTAAAAAATAGGAATTTATTCATATTATATACAGGTATTTTGGTACGCGAGGTCAAACGATATCAAAATACACTGTTTTATTTGTAACTTATATATTATTAATAGTATAATTTATTGTTTTCGTTTAAAAATATTGTTGGAGAGCTTTCTCCGATGCCTGTTAAGAGGGACACGAGCGTAAGTGCATGACAGTTGTAAAGGGCTTCTTTTTCCGACCAGCGTAAATGCATGACTCATCGTAACGTGAAAGTTTGTGGAGGGGATGATGACACGTATTCTATCTAGACTTGATAATATGTCGCGCGTACTATTCAACTCGGTCAAGTAACGTAATTCAGTTGAAAAAAAAAAATAATCAAATTTAACGCACTATTTCATATATAAATACAATTATATATATAAATAATATTCTTAAAATAATAAAATGTTGCCCGAAAACTAATTTTCTAAGTTAATTATGTTCTATTAAATGTAGATAAGGAGTTCAGATAGAAGAGGTCCATAAATGAATACACGGAGCACCAAAAAATGGAGGGATCATTATTAAAGGGGACGAAGGAAAACAAGTGGGTGGTTATCCACAAACCACCTAACACAACTGGAGCAGCTCACGTTGTATCACACGAGGTGCTCTTTTATGTTTGTGGGCATGCCACCTAACTTTTCACCGCGCCTTCATATCTCCGTTGCTTTACAAGCAGAAACCAACCTCTATGGGGTCAATATATATATATATATATATGAACGTTGTTCTCAGGTTTGATTATTATTACTTTATTCTGGGATTAAAATATGACTACACCCTTAACCCTCTAAGTTACAAAATAAAATATTCACGGTTCCACTTTCAGCACGCACAGCCACCAGCTCGTTGTTGCTGCTCTGGTTCTGATACGGTTTCCGAGATTCCTGGAAAATATCTGCATAAACCAACATAATATTATAAGATGTTGAATTAATAAAATAAGCATTGATTGAAAGAGAGGTTGGTTCTTTGAGATTACATTTCTGTTTCGTGTTCGTTTTCTAGTGCAGTTTTAGCAGCACATAAGAATGCTTCCTCAACATTGTAATTCTCCTTAGCAGACGTCTCAAAATAAGGCATGTTCCCCCTGGAAGCACACCATTCCATAGCTTTCTTCACAGAAACCTGCGATCAACCAACGCTTAACAACTACCTCAGAAACATGATTATATTTCTCATGCATTAAAGAAACCGAATTCATGTTTCTTTTTTCGTCTGTACCATTCTAGTTTGTCCACCGTTTACATCAACCTTGTTGCCAAGTAGCACAAAGGGAAATCCTTCCGGATCGTTCGCATCTGACTGCACTTATAAGTCAAATGCCAACCAACGACAATAATCAGACAGCCAATAACCAAAAACGATGAAAACAGACAGCAAATGTACTGACCTGTTTAAGAAACTCGTCGTGCCAGTTGTTTAGGGTGTCAAAAGTTTTTTGTATGTTGACATCATAGACAAGAACACAGCAATCTGCTCCTCTGTAAAATGCTGCACCTAGACTGTGGAACCTTTCCTGCCCTGCAGTATCCCAAATCTAGAATCCCATTTTCTTCATCAGAATTCATGAGTCAGCAACGAAGGAGAAGAATAAATGTGCACTTACTTGCAAAGTCACCAGTTTGTCATCCACTTGTACTTCCCTCGCCACAAAATCTGCTCCTATGGTGGCCTTATATTGTGGACTGTACTTTTTATAGACGTATCTGAATAGGTTGTTAAAGTTCCACAAACTTTGACATGTTAAAAACAAAAAATGAACTTGACCCTAACTGGGATATTGGTCCTAATTAATTAATGCGCCAAAATGATTTCAGAGAGCTTCATGTTACGTTAGGAAAACGAATTAAAGGAAAGAGCAGTCCTAATGTCCTGACAGTAGCGAATTATCAACTTGCATTGGGTGTGTAAATGGATACTGATTTATCAACGAGGTCTTTCCCACCCTGCAAAGAAGTTACAGAAAAAGGGGATAATTAAGTTCAAATCCTGCATCGGAATGTAGAGAGAAGCGTTGAGAGAGGAATCATACCCACTATCGCCGAGGACGATGACCTTGAGCAGAGTTCTGTTTCTGTGGGAAATGTCCATAAGGAAAACGTAGAAACAGCTTTCTTTCTGGGTGTTTTTTTATATGAGAAGTAACCGTTGAAGAAGAGAGAGAGATATAGCAGCAACAAAATCAAGAGTTCAAAAGGGTATATAAGAGAGAGAGAGGAGAAATGGGCATGATGGGGGATGTTAGTTGAGGTGGTGCAGTTTTGGGTAAAGAATAATGAAAGAGTTGCCTTTATTGCTGTTTTAGAAGCTGCAGGAGAAGCATGTGAGTGAGAGGCATTGCCAGCCAAAAGCAACGCAGAAATACAAGTGCCAGCCAAGTATTTGGCATTGACTCACACCCGAATTGGGCCACGTAGACGTGCTTCCCTCTCCTTCATATCCGTCCCCATCCACAACTTGGACCCTCTCCTCACTAAACCTGTACTTCAATTCATCGCTTCATGTCACTCCATTAGCTCTCACCCCTTCCTTCAACTTGACGTCACATATACATGGTATACCAAATCACCTTTTCAATCTTATCCTCTGTACAATTTCAAATATTATATTATCCCGAAATTTTCAGCCATCGGGGAGGGGTAGTTCCGGCACCGAGGAAGTACAGTCATTATGTTGTGCATAAGAGCCCGTAGTGGTAGCCGGAGAAGCTGGGAGCGAAACGTTATCTAATATGTGTGGGCACTGTTTGTCCAACAGTTAATATTGGTTTACTTAACAGTTATATCATTTTCTCACCATTTTAAAACCTTCTTATGTCATTTGTGACACAGGGAAATACTTCATGAGTACATTTTCACATTAAAATAATATTATATTATTCTTAAATTGTCAATGACCGGTATTTATTATTTAGGAATAAAAACCTTTGATATTTGCATAACAAAAAAAACCGCCCAGTAATACTACACGGGGAAAAAACTACTCTGACTCTTTTTTCGTCAATGGTCCTTAACATTAGTTCCTTGGAAAAGGATATTAGTTTTTTCTGTAGCCACCAAACATCATACATCAGTTGCTGTTGAACTTAAAAGAAAATCATAAATTATTATTCTATTTTTTAATATAAATTTTTTTATGTGAGTTGTCCCAAGGCTCACTAAAGTCGGGCATATCTTCAAATTCAAATAACATTTATAAAAATATTTATAAATTACTTTTTAATAAAAATTTTATATTAATAACAGGATTTAAACCTATAAATTTATGAGTTATTAAGTAACTTATTAGCAACCGGCAATTATTATTCTATTTAGATGATGATGAAGGATGACTTGTAGGTATGATATCCAGTTTGGGCCCAATCAATCCTATTAGAGCCCAGGCCCGGACATAGCTTTTGTGGTTTGGGCAAGTCATCCAAGCCCACTGGAGAGTTGACAAATGGCAGTATTATATATATATAAAAATCCAGATCTTACACGTATTCATGTAGGGGCAAGGACATGAGAATGGATCAGGGTGACTATGAGATGTGAATTTTATATGTATTTACAATTTCTTATTCCATTCTAAACTAGTTATGTTATATACACACGCACACAAGGGACGGCCTCGATTCGGAATGGTCTTACCTTTGGTGGCGGCTAAATTTAAGTAAAATAAAAAGGTACAAAATTGTCTGCACTTAGAACTAATCAAGCGAGCTGATTAATTTTATAGTTTTAATATATTATATAATTTATTAACTAAATCGATTGATAGTCAAGTGGATGGAGAAGCTGCGAGGAAGCAAGCCCCTTGGCCTCTGCCAATCTTGTGATTTGCTTATATATTAATTAAATTAACTATATGAGGTAAAACAGTATCCATTGACTGGGACTACAGCTTATGGATTGGGGAGAGGGACAACGACAGAAAGAGACGTAAGGTGTGTTCATATTCAAGGTAAAAAGGCGTCTCACTATATATTGATAGCGTGCAATAACTGGACTTATAAATCATTCCCCCAACTGAACAATAAGTCAGTGCAGTACAAAAAGGGATCCATGAATATCAATTTGTAATAAAAAGTCAAAACTCACCGTGCTTCAAACTAACTAGAGCCTACAGTTTACGTTTTCACAGTTGATTGAAGTATATGAACAATAACGAAAGGATCAAAAAAGAGTATTCATAATTTCATATCAAATTCAGCCTTCTATGTGTCAAAAGCATATTGTTGTTATTATTATTGATAATGTGAGAAACGCAGCTTGCCATTTAGACTAGTAGATTAATTTGGTAGGTGCGGTGATTTCTTTTTTATAATCTTTTGGGCTCACTTTTTCTAGATGCAGTCATTTAGATTAGTAGAAACGCAGCTTTCTATGTCAATAAGTTACTTCGAATTAAGATTTTATAATCAGAATGCCTCTTCATAAAGGTGTTTTTAATTAAACTCCATGTTCCTGGACCTGGATTTTTTAGTGTTAAGTCACTGTTCAAATCAATCTCACCTATTTCCTTTCAATTTCACGTCATCATGTTATTAGGAATCTCCCTCTCTACTTTGTGCCCTCCAATAAGCTCCAGCAACCTAACTTTCCACTCATCAACCAGCAGTGCACAACTGTTGAAAATGAGATTGGCCGTCTCTTTCGTTCTTTTTTCAATTTTTAAACTTTATACTAACATACATACTGCTGTTTTCTATAATTATCCCATTATATATCAAGTTCATGATCACTTTCATATCCGGAGTGAGAATCCCAACACTTCTCAGGGATTTTAACAGTAAAAAAGTAATAATTATCAAGGCGTGTTGTGTATCAGTATCATGCTTTAATCTCTTTATTATAGGCTTAGCAACCGAAGAAATCGTTTAAAATGACAATTAAAGGAGAGATCCAACTAGTATGAACTGGACTTTTTTTTTTTTTGATGACCTGGTATGAACTCAACTTTTAACCCTACCGAAAAAGCGCCAAGGAACCTTATCTCCAAGACAATTGTTCGTATTTTTATGGTTTATTAAATTAGATTTATTCTTCCAGAGCATCAATTCTGATGATTCATAAATTATTTTTCTTTTAACGATGTCAATCGCCTAAAGATTTGACCAGCCATTTATAAAGCACTAATATCATACGGTGAAGTCATCGGAGAGTGCGTTAGATCATATATAGTATAAGAAAGGGTTTGACAGATCCATTCATCAGTTTTAATGTCAAGGATAATTTAGAGACAATACGTACTGAAGTTTGAATTGATCACTTTATGGTGAAGAGTCATTAATTTACTTCAAAATTTATATATGAAGTAATAAAAAAATTCGTACAAAATCTGTGAGGAATTGAACGACAGATAATTATGATAAAGAAAGGGGAAGCCATTTTGTAATGAAGAGATATTTATTGAGTACGTAATTTCAAAATTAAATCCGCACGTTGTAACGATAAAAAAAAATATTTCAACCAAGACTTGACGATATTTAGATAATGAGTAAATATAAAATTTATAGAATTATGCTACTATTTATAAATTATAAATAATATGAAGTTCGCGTCTATTTAGACATCAAACATCTAGAAAACATTGAAGTCTAGGGAAAACAAGGAAGTTTTGAGTGACGATGATGTACGTCATAACAATGGCGTAACCTTGGTGTCCACGTGGACCAGTTAAGAACCTTAGTGCTTCCCTCCAAGAACTTTTATTTTGCGAAGGATACTTCCAAGCAACAACGTAAAAGGGTAAAAAGGACCATTAGTTTCTCGTCAGATATTATTAAATATATCCATTGGCAGCACGCCAAAGCCAACCACACAGTCATAAAAAGCCGATATATGCCTTCCCTTTAGTCCATTTTCATCATAAAAAATATTCCTAGTTACTGGGTTTGCAATAATGGACTACTATTTTGGAAACCCTAATCACTCACAATTCTCTGCAGCAAATCCATCGTCGTCTGATCAGTTCATTTCGGATTATTTGGTGCTTGATAATGGTGTTGGGCATCAAGAATCCTGGTCACACAATACAGAATCATCGGAGAAGGCAACTAGCGATGCCAGTGGATTTAGTGCCGCTACTGATGCTACCTCGTCTCAGAATAATAACATGCAAGTGCTTTCATTTCTCTCTTCTTTCTCGTACATAAATTCTTATATTCTTTTACTGGGCGTGTAAGATAAGATGCCGAATATAATTTCTTGCAGAAAATGCAAAAACGAGATCAAACGAAACAAGCTGGGAGAGATGAGCCGAAGGATCGCGTTCAGAACCAGATCGGAGCTCGAGGTTATGGATGATGGGTATAAATGGAGGAAGTACGGAAAGAAGTCGGTGAAGAACAGTCCGAATCCAAGGTAAATGACACATGTTTACCTTAATAAATTCATTTCTCTCTTGAGAACTGTCGATAAGGTGATGTATATTTGCGAATTAAATGTTTTATCTTGTTAAATAGTTGATATATAGATATAAACTTAACGAATTGACCCATAGGAAGGGGCTCAAATTACCCGTCGAATTAATCCGTAAGAATTAAATATGTGTAGTGGATATGAAATGTTCTGGCGGCTGATTATATATACTTTATGGTGGCTTGTGTACCTCGTGGTTTGGGAGTGCTGTCATGGACCCCAGCTAACCTATCTATGTATATTAGTTTTATCTTGGTAAATTTATGTTAAGCAACTGATCTATATATAATTAACTATCTTCAGGATGCATTATATATATACGTGTGCGTGGGGTTCGATCGTTTAATTTGATTAAGCAATTAAGATGATGCTTGATTGATTGATTCGTTTTTGACATGTAGTGTCAATTTGCGAAGATGGTTGTGTCTGTCAGATAGTGATCTCTGGCAACTTGACTGATCCCTGTAGCTGGCTTCTTCACCTTAGCTTATAATTAAACACGCATGGTATATATGGTGAATTAAAACTTGTGGATATTTACTCGAACTTGGTAGTGAAAATATTATGAAAGATTGTTAATTAAGACACGAAGCACGTTAATTAACGTGGGAATAATTTGTATATAAGTTATAAATACTTATCATGTTTAATAAATGTGTTGTATCCATGAGTTAAGCTGTGATCGAAGATTGATGAGAGTGGATATTGCAGGAACTACTACAAGTGTTCGTATGGAGGATGCAGTGTGAAGAAGAGGGTGGAAAGGGACAGGGATGACTCGAGCTACGTGATAACAAGTTATGAGGGAGTTCACAACCACGAGATCCCAACTGCTACCTACTCCTCCTTCATCCATCCTAATCCTTGGCCCTTTCACTCTTCTGCAAATTCCTCATCTTCCTAGTTTTCACTCACCTTGAGTTCTTCCCTCTTTTACTATATATTATAATACGATTCCTCATTATTGTATATTCATCTAAGGATCATTGAGCCCGACTCTAAATATTAAGCACCACCCTGTTTATTAACCTATCAAAAATTAATTATTTTTCCATGTAACGTACACTAATATTTTAATTGTGTTAAATAAATGGCGTGGCATCAAACAAATGTCCCCCATTAAATTTTCTTTCCTTTATAAGAAAAAAAATGTAGTTATTGGTTTTAGATGATGAGACTAATACCAATTTGTGGACAAATTGTTTACTAACTAGCTACCATTAGTTTTTTCTTAAAACAAATTAAGACTAACTATCACTGATTTAGTAAGCACTCTATTGGGATGATACATGAGTTCTTTGAAGACCTGAAATAAATGAGTTGCAATCCATAATATAGAATATAAAAATTATAGCTAATCAAAACCATGAATTTTATATATATTTTTTTTAATTTAGGGTGCCAGGAATATGCAAATGGCAAAGGGCATACCTCTACTTACTTACTTGGAAAAGACAAAACTGACTTTTGAGATTTTTTTTTGGTATAAAAAAATTTAGATAGATGCCCCCACTGAGGCCAAGACACAGCCCTAAGACTCAGAGAGCGCTTATAAGCCCCAAAAAAATTGTTGATATGTATGCCAATGGGGGATCTTGATCCATTATGTTTCTTTTTTATACAAATATTTTTAGAGAAAGGGTTGAGCTATCTAAAGAGAGGACGAAATCTCTTTTGACGATACTAATGTAGATAGGACGAGTATATATATATTTTAGTTGTCCACCTGGTTCACCGGAGTTTTATCCCGAATATATCCGGATCCGACCCGCGTTGCGCACCTGGCTATGGTGAGTGAGTCTCCCAACGGAGATTTTTTGTATATGCCAAACCTCGAACTCAAAATCTCGTTTAAGCGATACCAAGTCACTTATCACTTGAACCAACCTTGTGTAGTAGGAGGAGTATATGTTTTTTTTTTGATAAAAAAAGTGAGGCTATAGCCCAAACAAAAAAATTACACAAATGGGGAATTTAATCCCAATCTCTTAGAATCTAATTGATTCCTCAAATGAAAAGGGCAAGTAGTATGTATCGAAGATTTGGAGAGTCCTTCTTTTGCCAAAGCATCTGCAATCTTGTTCCTCTCTCGCGGGATGTATGTTAATTATACCTCCTATGGCCTACTAATCAGTTGTTTGATTTGTAAAGCTTTCAACCTGATTATGGTTCTCCTTTTTCAGCATGTCAATAAGTATTTTAGAATCTGACTCGAGGATTAGCCTTCTGTAATCATGTTCCCAGACAATTGTGAGACCTTTAAAGATAGCCCAATGTTCCGCTTCTAACGCACTACATGATCCAATGAAATTGGCAAATCCTATCACCCAGTTGACTGTATATGTTTTGCTCAAAGATTTCTTCTCCAAATATGGTTAGGGCCTACCCATAAAACAGTACTCTGGTCCTATCGATGCTCTCAATAGCTTGTTGGGTTTCTATGATCTTGGGGTGGATTCTTGGTTATCAAACTATTTTTGGCGGCATTTCTTGCTCACACTAACATGGTCAAAAAAGCCCAGCAAAATAAAAAGTAGTCGGAAAAGAAAAAGGGTCGAACACATCCGTTCATGGGAAGACGCTGTTAGACAGAACATCGCATCTTATTTTGCATACGTTCTGTTTATCTGGTTTTGTTTTGCCTGATTAAAGAAACAGGAATTGATAACCATCTTCGGCAACCAATCAGCAATATCCCATCTTTTGGGTGGATCTTTTGGATCATTGTTTACTTAACTTCATCTTTTAACTTCCTGTAACGTCAACTTCTGGAGTTTGATTTTTCAGTTTCACTGTCGACTTCATTTCTGAGATACCCGCTTCCTAGATTTTTGTCAGATCAGCTGGCGAAGTGGTTAGATTTCTGGTTGATGTGGTAGATTATGGCGTGTTCTTCAGATATGAATAGCAACCTACTGTCAGATTTCTGCTCGGATCTTGGCGTAATTCTCACATGATATGGGATTTATTAGAAAAGCTTGGGGTTCCATGTTGAGAAATTGCTCATTCTCGCGGATTTTGAAGTTGTCACTTGAACGGCGATTTTTTATGGTCGGCCCGTAGAGAAAGCATTTCAGTTTTGGTTTTGTTGTTTTATTTGGAGTTGATTCCGTGAAAAGGGTCTTGGGGAAAGCATGTTCCGGAGGGACCGTAATAGAGAGAGCAAAGAGAAAAAAGGCTGGCCGCTTCATGGGCAGGTTAGAGTGCTCGTTGTTGGAGACTCAGGTACATGATCCTTCTTATTGTTTTGTCTTATGTTAGGCTTTCCCAGTTTTGTACGTTTAGTGTTGCCGTAGTGCCGAATTAATGCTGAAGCGGGAGGCTCCGAAAAACTAAGACTCGGATTGTGCGGGGTGAACAAAGTCAAGTTATTTCTGTTATTGATCATTTGAGTGCGGGAGTTCTCACGTAAATAAATATCGCGGGACCTTTATAAGTTATGATAATACTGCTGAACGTCTTCGAGGTTGGAGCTATGAGAAGTAATTACGATGGCGAGACCCTTAGAACTGCCAGTGGAGTTTCCGAGAGTTATGTTAGTTGTTATACGCAAGGTGAAAATGTTAAAGCAGCATGGTTTAGATACAATAACAACAGCTGGAGACTTATCCCGCTAAATGAGGCCATGAGACTCTATTTAGTAGTTTACACATTGATTCTAGTTTTATTTAGCTCTAGCCTTCTGTAGGTCGCTGTTAGTTTTGTCTGCTTTTCCTTTCTTTTCTCAAGCTTAGTGCCTGCCCTGTTACCCAAGAAAGGAAAGAGTATTTTACACACTGATGATTGCAGGATTCTTTTGAGTTTGAAGGAGAGCTTCCTCAACTCCTATTGCCACAAGTGCATTTAGGTTTGGACAGAAAATATATAGAAATCAAGTGGAATCATTGTTGCTTGGCACTTCTTAGCTTTGAGGAGAGAAATAGTTCCAGCTTATAATTCCATATTATATTTGATTGGTTAGCTACAGACTTTGTCCATGCGGGATAGACTGATATGTGTGTGAACATTTGCTGGCATATAGTGTCTAACTGCATTGATTTTAAATTGTCAATGTGTCTATCAATAAGATATTTATGTTTCCTATTTATTTGTATCACTTGGTCCAAGAACACCAAAATAGCTTGGCAAAACTATAGTCATTGAGGGAAATAAGCTATTTCCTAAATTTGAAGATTATAGGCTTGGACGTGCTTGATTGTGAAGAAAAGAATTGATTTCTCTATCTGCATGTTTTCTTCTCCTTCTCTGCCTCTTTGATTTCTCTCTCAACCATCTTTGCATATTGAACTTAGCTGCGGAAGTGTCATATTTTCATATTCTTGCAGGTGTTGGGAAGTCTTCTCTGGTTCAACTTATTGTCAAAGGTTCTCCCGTCACTCACCCTCCACAGACAATTGGTTGTACTGTTGGTGTAAAGGTAAAGACTCCCCATTCTCTGGCTACTCCACAAAATGCATCTTTTTGCTGTAGTTGAATTCTTCACCTAGTGTCCTCTATTGTTTCTTTGTAGCACACTGCTTACGGGAATTCTGGTAGCTCTTCAAGTAGCCTCAAAGTTGATTCTCAGAGAGATTTTTTTGTTGAACTCTGGGATGTGTCAGGCCGTGAACTGTACAAAGATTGCCGGTCTCTGTTTTATTCACAGATTAACGGTGAGTAATTATCCTCTTTTTTATTTTTTAAAATTTGAATTTACTAGTAATTATTGAAGCCTTGGCCTGAAGGACATATTTGGAACTTGGCTGTGTGATTATTTTAACCATGGATTGTGGTTTGAACTTCATCTGCAGGGGTAATTTTTGTTCATGATCTCTCGCAGAGGAGAACGAAGACTAGTTTGCAGAAGTGGGCTGCTGAGATTGCTGCAACTGGAACTTTTTCAGCTCCTTTAGGATCTGCTGGACCTTGTGGTCTTCCTGTGCCATATATTGTTGTTGGTAACAAAGCTGATATTGCTGCAAAAGAGGGTACAAGAGGAAGCAGTGGGAATCTTGTTGATGTTGCACGCCAGTGGGTTGAGAAGCAGGGTTTGCTTCTATCCAGTGATGAGCTTCCTCTGACTGAGAGTTTTCCTGGCGATGGAAGCCTTATTGCTGTAAGTGTCTCGTCTAAACTACTGCACATATTGGTCTTTGTTGTTAGAATTCTCCTTTCTCTTTCTATACTTAAAAGAGCACACCTACTTCGTGAAAACTATTGTGTTATTATCACATCAAAGTGTGATAATCTGTTGTTAACGTTTATTGCTTGCTACTGTGCTGGTATCATTTGGCCTGCCCGGTCTGGGCATTGGTGCTCCGTAGTCCATGGGGGCTATGGATTAAAAGAATCACTTCCCTTTCTCTTTTAGCGGTAGTCCCTTAAGTGGTTACTCCTAATGATGAATTGAGATCACAGATTGGCTACTGTGATGTGAGCTCTGGAATTTTTTGAAATGGAGATTCGTGATTTCTATTGCACTTATTCAAATCCTCCAGTACTAGATATTTTGACGATGTAACAAAAGAGATTTTTTGACACCTGATTTAGAAATCTGTACGTTTTTGCATTCTGCTAAATAGTTGTTAATATCAGTTGAACTTATTTAGACCCGTGGTTATTTCCATGTTGGACATCTGCAGGCTGCAAAAGAAGCAAGGTATGACAAGGAAGCTGTGATGACTTTTTTCCGAATGGTGAATATCGTCTTTCAATATTTCTATTTTTGTTTATGGTGTTGAGCATCTTCTAAATTTACCAGTACCTCTGCTGATAGTTGATCAGGAGAAGGTATTTTTCAGATGAAGGAGCCACACCAAATACATGGTCTGTTTCTTCATGGTCTGCTTCAGTTCAGAGACTTCCCCAACGTCTAGATGATGATTCAACAGACGATGATTATCAGTCCTTTAATAAAAGGTATTATTGAAGAAGTTGTGGTATAAATGGCACTTGTTACTTTCTTAGCATGTTTTGGGCGACCCGTTACCAATTTTTTTTTTGGTAATTGCAGTATAAGCTGCGATCCTTACAAGTATAACACACTTCCTCCTCTTCCAGCTCAACGAAATCTGACTCCACCTCCGACGCTTTATCCTCAACAGCCAGTCTCGTCTTCTATAAACCATAGCTTCCCAAGATTTTCTGTGTCTGGTTCCTCAAAAATCAGTGCTGCCACCAGAACAAGGCGGTCGGATATTAATGTCTGAGAATCTCTGTATAATGGTAATCGGACATTTGCTAATTAGTATACACGTGTAGTATTCTTGAAGGAATGAAGTTGCGTGTCTTATATGGAAATATTATTTTTGTGACTGTAAGCGGGTCCCGTCGATTCTTTCATTGTTTTACTAGAGGCATTCTTTATCAGTGTTGGGTGACCCAGTTCCCAATTTGGGATAGTCTATCATGAAATGTTGGATTCTTTTATCAAACTTCTTTTTTACTTCTTCTGAAGCATTTTGCTTGACCGCAAATATTCCGACAGTTTAGATGGCGGCCTAGTTTGTCAATCACATGTTTATTTCGCTCACATGAATGATAAAATTTGATGTTAACTAAAATGATATGACGCAACTACCTCAAAACACCCGCAGAATTCGTATATCCGCTTAACTTACCTACGCTGTTTATCTGATGATAAGAGGGGATTAAAAAGCCAAACACATACGGGTCCCACCGTTACTATTTATCAACCGTTGATCTTTATTACGGTAGCAATTCTTTGACTTTTAGCTGTAAGATTGATGGTTTTATATTTTTCTTAAATCTATCTATCTATCTATCTATATATATATTTTTTACAAGAAGAAGGCGAGAGTTTACAATATCCATCTTCAGCAGGATTCTTCTCCAAACAAAGCTGCAACTTTTTAGATTCAAGGTTCAAACCATTAGAAAACTGTGTTGACGCCAAGCATTTGGTCTCGTAATGGCAAAACAGAGATCCATTTGGACACAAAACTACATAATTCTTTGCACTTGAATTTGTGGCCACAAAAACCAAAAAAAAAAAAAAAAACTAGTAAATACAACAAATTGATCAGCTGAAAGATAACCAGAAAGAATGAAGCAGTCTGTCATGTAGGCACCGCCCTCTCTTCACAGGCCACTAAAATATTAGTAATTCGGATCTTTTAGAAAGAAACTGACGGTCAAGATTTTTAAATAAACAAAATAATACATGGATCATAATCCAACAGATTATCGAAGTTGTTATTTTAATAAGATTATATTTTAAAAAAATAAAATGAATGGAAGCACCATATGACAACTAGACAATGAGTTAACAAACGAATGGTACTGTATTCGTGAAAGCCAACCTGCTGGCTGTAATTTTCATGGCCGCCCCCTTCAATAGTACAATAAATTAATGAATGCCAAACAAAGCGCATCCACAAATCAAACGCTTTTTAACCCCATCATGTTCAGTCTTTTTAAGCAATATCACCCTAAGCCTACAACAAGCCCCCACTTATCTTCCCATCCAAGATTGGATCTTCCCAATGCTTAGAGTACTAGAGTTTTATAATATATAGTTTCAGGATTCCCAGAGCCAAAAATGTATAATTTATTTTGAATTTTATAAAAAAAATTGTGATTGGAAAAGGTCAAGAAATTGGCTGTAGATGGTGACATTCTCCCGTAGTCAAAGAGCAAGACAAGAATCAATTTACGAAAATATTAAATAATAATAATAATAAGCCCTGATTTGGGGCAAATAATTTAATGAAAAAGTAGGGGCTCCCAGTTCTCTAGATATCGCATGAGACCGCCCAACCTTTTATTTTAATAACTGAACGAAATCCTCTTATACGGTCACCCTTGTGTAATAGGCATCAACATCATCATCAGTAGCTTCCCCCTCTATCTCCTCTCTGCTTCTGCATCACACAGCGAAGCTTTCCTCGCTCGCTCTAGCTTTGCTTCCACATTCTGTTACTTTACTCGATTTTGAAATTGTCTCCATGGATGATCGCAAGGATGTAAGTTTTTCTTTCTCTGTGTGCTTTTTTTTTTGTTGCTAAGATTGGTCAGGTATTGGATGATTATAGTTTTTTCTAGCAATTGGCGTTTCTACCCGAGTGTTTTTTTTTTTGCTTATAACAATTCGCCGAAATGAGACGATTATTAGTTTTTGACTGGTTCAGTTCATGAATCTTCGGAGATGATTTCAAGTTTCTATTTGTGCTAACTGATCTAGGTTTCTGTAGAATTTACCTGAACGAGAGCACTGAAAGCGAAATCTTTTTCTTTTAAAAAAAATAATAATTCAAACCAAGCTAGTCTGTAAAGCTTGTATGAATGAAATTCGAAAACTAGTTCGGTGGTATTCGTTTTAGTTATAAAAGAAAATATATGTGGAGAATGATTATTAGAAAACTCCTGCCTGCGGATCCTTATTAAGTTTCTCCTGGGCATAGTTCCTGCTCTTCGATCTATTTCTGGGTAATCAAGCAATTCGATTTAATATTAGTGGCTCATACAACCTTGATGGCTCTCTTCTTTTCGTTACTTTTTCGAAGTGCTGGTAAAACTTTTTGGCCTTTTGGTGTTGACTATTTTAATCTGTCAAAACTCAAAAGCACGATGAATGATGATGCTCTTTCCTTGTCCGTTCAATTAACCAATTGTTTGTGTTCAAACTTTGAAATGATGATATCACTGTTGAAGTCACTCGAAATCTAAGCCTTCCCAAACAAAAGAATTAGTCAATTTCGCCCGATATTCTTGTACATGTTTCCCCTATTCGCTAATTTCTTTTTTCAAGCTAAAAAACTTTTTAAATGAAAAATTCTTTTTCTGGTAAAAGAATATGAAAAATTTGAGAAAGTTTTTTAACCTGTCTGCAGTATCGCATATGATTAATCAGAAGCTAACAGAGAAGTTGTATTTATTTATCATCCTTTATGCTATCATTTATACCGGTCATTATTCATAAAGAATGACTCTTTCTTTCTAGAAAACTGCTCCTTGGTTATCGGTTCCACAGTTTGGGGAGTGGGATCAGAAGGGGGGCCAAGTACCGGACTACTCGCAGGATTTCTCAAAAATCCGGGAAACGAGGAAGCAGAACAAGACAAATCTTTCCAGGGCAAGTCTTGGTAATGAAGAAGAGCTCATGGCTTCAACCACTGCCAGCGTCAACACTGTGCACAGTGAGCCCCAGCACCCCCACTACCATCAAAACCACGAGCCTCCAACCGTAAGATTCTTGGCCCCTTTTTTATTCTTTACATGCTAGTTCATATATATTGGATACTTGAAAGCCATTACCATAAAATCATTAAAGGAAAAAAAAGATTCCAGGATATGCATAATTAGCAGAAATTAGAGAATTTCTTTCTTTCAATTGAGGATGAGTTTGAAGGTGCATCTTCTAGGTAGGTGCAGTTCATGCACGGTTGCAGCAAGTGACATTTTTAAACAACACAAAGCGCTTGTCTCTCTCCCCTTGAAAAGCATGAGATCATGGTGTCACGCGCATGTGATACCTAGTTATGCAACTGGCAATTCTAGCTGCTAATAGGATGAATAATTGGAGCGAATGCATTCTTTTCATATCTAAGTGGGGCCTTGGATTAAAATTTGTAAAGAGGGGAAGATGATCCTGTATCTATTTGTGGTTGTTAGCGTTAAGTGAGATGAAGGAGTAAGTCTAAGCGGCTGACATCAAAGCGGTAGACTCCTTATAAAGCAATTCTAATTTTATATTGTCTCCATCTAAGGAATGAGTTGCATTGGTTATGGCTTATAAATAGTGCAGATTGTTATAGATTTGATATTTTATATGAAAATCAGATTCATTCTAGATCTACAAGAGACTGGTCTCAGTGATATTTGTGTTTTTTAGGGTAACTCCTAATAATTATGTAACTGAGTAGCTGCTTTTGGAATATCAGTATGCCCTACTGGGCATCTTTAACAACTGGATTTGTTTAATGTTCGTTCCTGCCAGGCGAGGAAGGGCATCCTAAGCTGCTTCAACTGCTGTGTGAAAGCATGATATAGTGAGGGCACGTGTACTGTTCTTCTGAAGATCGCGAATGGTGACTAGTGTGCTCGTACACCTTTGAAGAAAAAAATTAGCAGCTCGCGTGCTCGATCCTATACCAAGATTTCCATTTGCTCTCTCAATCAATCTCATGAACAATTTGAACAACATGTGCATCATTTTGAATCAATTGTTATAATACATCTTGGAATCTTACAGTTTATTCTCATGCATGCACCTGACTCATTATTTGTACTCTGCAGGGTACATAGTAATAAAAGAAGAAAAATAGGCATTATCAGATAATAAATGTTAATATTTCTTTTAGAGAGTATCCAAACGTTAATTCATAGTAAAAGTTAATATTTCTTTTAGAAAGTATCCGAATATTAATCCATCACAGAAGGTTGTGAATAATTAGTTCTTTTATTTTTATCAGCGAGTAATTATTTATTTTCATCATACCCAATCATGTATATGAAATGCAAGTGAACTTGGGAAAATTAATAGATAGATCCCTCGTCCCTTTGGGTGTCCTTAGCCCAACTCAACCCCTAGAGGTGGATGACTCAGCGAGATTGGACGTGGGCCCCTGCAATTTGTTGCATTGAATTAGGCTTAAATATTCTCCAGAAAGAAAAACAGGCAATGGGAATATGCTTTGGGCTTCTTCCCATAATGAAATTGATTATTTTTGTTTAAAAATAAATAGTTATCGCTTAAGTGAGGTCTCGAGTTTGAACTTTGACGAATGCAAAAAAATTCCGTTGAAAAACTCACCCACCATAGCCAGATGCGCGACACGGGTCCGATCCGGATGTAGTCGGAGTAAAACTCCGGTGAACCGGGTGGGCAACCAAAAAATAAATAAATAGTTATAAACATAAATTTAAACTCATGGTAAATAAGTAAATAATGTTTGAGATCAATAAAAGTATAAGTTTCATATTGAACTTTGGATTAGTTAAAGATAATTAAGCCAGTTTATATATTTTCAAATAAAACTATTGATTAAACGTTGTTTCATTTGAGTTTTCTTAAATTCGAAGTTTTACTATTAACTAGTGTCTTTCAAGTTAAAATCGAGACAGATGTTGACAAAAAGCTTAACGAAAGTTATTAGGTAGTCTTAGAAAAGGGAAAATTAATCTGGAGACTTATAGTTTAAAATTAGGTCCTTAAACCTTTTTCTCCTTCTTATTGGGCTCTTTTAACTTTTGTGTGTTAATCCCTTAAAAAATAAATAACACCGTTAAAAAAGTCCGTTATAATCACTGTTCCCCTCTCTCCTTCCTTCTTTCCTCAACATCATCTCCTCATTCCTTCCACCGTCAAGTTGCAGGGTCACAAACAAAATCTCAATCTAGCTTTCATCATCCAGCTAAGGAGGTAAACACTAAAAAACATACAGAGAAGAAAAACAGAGCAAAAATGGAGATATAGTCACAATTGTGGTCGCTGTTAGGCTTGCCGTACTCTAAAATGTCTTGCCATCGCAGCTACTCTCACTTTCTAGATTGCTGCCGCATCTGGTTGCCGCTGCCTCACCCTTTCTCGGTCCAAGTCCCCAATCGCATTTCCTTTTCCTATACCGTCGCACCCAACTAGAAGTTCCCGACACCTTTGACGGCCACCACCTCTCATGGACTCTCCATGTCGAGAAGGTGCAGGACTTGTTGGAGGAGAAGCGGAGCTCGCTGTCCGGCTTCCTAAGCATCAGCGTCAGGCCCTCGTTAAGTGTCAACCTCAGTGTCATGAACTCTTTCAGTTGTCTCCTTCCCCTACTCCTCAACATCTTCTTCGCTAAAAAGAAGAGCAAAGTGCAAACCAAGCAGGGGTCAAGCTGAGGAGATGGTGTGGAGGAACGAAGGCAGGAGAGAGGGGAGCTTATAGATAGGCATGGAAATAGGTCAGACTTTAGCCTTAACAGGCTAGGCCTGTTAAATAATAATTTGACCGGAGCTATAGCTTCTTATAGGCTATTTTTTATATAAGTCTAGCTTGTATAAATATTTAGCTTGGCCTGAAGTCTGTTAATACTTATTACAACATAACAATAAAATATAAGCTATAATATATAAAGTAACAATAAAAATAATAATAAATTGAGTTAGTTCAGTGGTTTAATAATTATATTGTGTTCAATAGGTAGTGGGTTCAACACCCACTTATTATATATCTATATTAAATATATTTTGATAACAGGCTCAGGCCGCCTGACAGGCCTAACAGGCTTTTCAACAAATTTGAGCCTGCCCTATTAAAGAAAATAGACTTTAATACAGGTTTAAGCCTGTATATTGTTTTAAACAGGCCAGACTAAGCCGAATATAGGTCAGGCTATAAACCCCTGACAGGCCTGTTTCCATCCCTATTCGTAGACTTTGTGGTTATGGAGGAAGGAGAGAGATGGGAAACAGTGAGTTCTAACGGATATTTTTAACGGTGTTACTATTTTTTTTTATTACTCATATAATTTACTGAAATTTTATCCTGATTATATCTATATTCGATTTATATCGCGTATCTGGGTGGATCTTCTAATAATTTTTTTTATATATGTTAAAATTTAAATTTAAAAATTTATTTAAGCCATATTAAACTAATTACTGCTTAAATCAACTCTAGACTGTAACGGTGTTACTAGTTATTTATACAAGTGCAGCAAAGTGGTGAGGCACAAATCGTACACAAAATTATTGGCTAGGGATCATTTTCCAATAATCAACGCATGCATCGACCCAAAAGTAGTGCATATTAGGACAGGGTCACATCACATGTAATGCACAAGATATAATTACATATTTTAATTATTTTTTCTTTGTGAAGGGAATGACAAGAACAAAGGAAAAACAAAAAATGAGTGAGGAGATGGGCCCCTCTATCGGGTTAGCGACACGATGGCTTTAACTTTCTCATTGAACGTGAGAGAGTGTGTGGCTTTGGAGCTTGGGGTTGGTGAGCGAAGCCATCATCCTCCTACTACCGCTGGTTCGCCGCCCTCCCATCTCAATTCTATTCATTCTGACTCCTCATTGGTTGGTGGGGTGGCCGCCCTGTTTTACCTACAATCCTTCACCCAACATCACTCATATTTTATCAGAGTATCAATTCTAATCTAATTATTATTCATATATGAATCTTGTCAGCATGTGGTAATCTGTCATATTCTTTGAACTATAGGGTTTCTTCACTCTAATAAATATTTGGAATTTACTCAACTTCTATTACACAAATATAATCATTCTTTTATTGTCTCCCCCGCATCCGTACCTTGTGGAATATTTACCTAGATTTGAAAAAAAAAAATTATGACTTTCTATTATTAAACTTATTTCATAAAAATAGTCAACTCACACACAACCATATGTATATGTGTGTGTGTATAATTGTATATATATTCAAAATACATATTCGTGTATTTAATTTCCTAATTGATTCTATTATATATGTCCAACTTAATGCATGGGGCACGATTGTTATTGAAAAATTGTGATTTCTTTTTGTTGAGATTTTAGTATAATTATGAAATAATCTTTAAATATATAATGACTGATTGAAAAAAAAAAATAAAGCAACCAATATAGGAAGCTTAATAGGAAAAGAAATTACAAATTCACAATACCCTCAGCCCAAATTTAAAGAAAGAGAGTGAGTGAAAATAATATGGGACCCACCCAAATCACTATTAAAATAGCTATGGTAATTACGTTGCCAATGCATGGATAATAATAATAATAATATATTTATATCCTTTATTTGACAACACAGCATCAACTTATTTCGGTTAAAAAAAAAAAACTTATTTCAGACTTCGTGATGTTATGTGCACGGAGTGGTAGGTATTGCTGGCGCTAAGTATTAAAAAAAGAAAAGCGAAAAGAGAAGAAAGAGGGAAAGGAAAATGAGCGATGTGAAGAAACCGGATTGTGGAGGTTGCAGCGTCATCAGTTTCAGTTTTATACCCGCTTCTCTCTCATAGTCACACCTCATACCTCTATCCTCAGATTCTATCTTCGAATCCGGGGCTATTTTACGATTCCAGCTATTTTGATTAGGTTCCGATTCCATTCCTTCACGCTTGTGGCGGGTTCATACTCTTTTTTGGCCGCGGCCTTTCTCCGCATAATTTTTTAAGAGGTGAGATCTTACAAGTTCAGGATCTTTGTGTGTTTCCTCTGACGTTTTCTTAGCATACGAACGCTACAGATACATTAATGCCATGTACAAAACTGGATCATCTCATGCGTACATCTTTTTACGTGCTTATTTCTGGAGTTGTTTCGTTCATTAATTTTCTCCTTCTATTTCTTTCTGCTCGTCAATCTGGATTGAGTATTCTGAAAACTCTGCGTTCACAGCTCTATCACGCTGGAAGTCAGTTATTCTGCGGTGACGCCATGGATGCTAAAGCGGTTCGGAGGTTGCAATTCTCAACCTTGATTCATCACGATAAGATTGGGCGTAAATTCGGTGGTTCTATGAAATTCTCTCGAGCTTTTAAAGAGCCGCAGAAGCTTCAGGTTTTTGTTTTGCAGCCTGCAACTGCAAGACCTTCCCGCAATCGGCGGTGGGCGGCCCCTTTGGAGGTTTCTTGTTCCTACAACAACTTCCCAGGTTGTTGTGAATAGCATTATATTTTTCCCAACAGTTTGGCTTTCCCAGTTTTTTGCAAATGTACTATTCATTATTTGATCATACCAGTACCTTGACTGGATTGTCCTCTTGCTCTGCTATTATTGGTTCCCTTCCCTCCTATTACACTATGAGATCTCTTATTCGAGGAATTAATGTATGCTAATTATTAAAGATTCACGCATAACCTGAAGAACTTATAATTAACTATAGCTGAAAGCTGTCAACATATTGGGATGAAGGAACCATGCTATAACCGTGCGGAGTTTACAAATTTGTGTCAAAAGTACCCTTGTATCAGGGTTTAACTTTTCTTGAGATTTTTCTTATTGCAACAGTCATTAGATAGATGTCATACTGAACTCGTCAAAATTACCACTCACCTACATTTTAACACCTTTTTGAAGTCTGCAAAACATATTCAATTAAGTGTCATCAGAAGCTAGATTTTTTTTTGTTATGAAACTTATTAAATGTTTGGTCATAGGTATTTGAGACTAAACATAGTGGAATATCTATATTGGAACACAAGATGTGATCATTGTGAATGGACAGTAGTCTCACCAGCTGGAACCTTGAGGCTGGTTTCTGTCACGGTTCCGTATAAAGACACATTTTTGAATCGATGTTATTGTCTGCGGTTTCAACTACTTACCCCTCCAATCAATATTTTTAGTTAGAGAAAGTCTCTTTAAAGATTTCCTATGGAAGAGCATTGGATTTGATGCCGTGTAGTAATTACTTATATTTTCCTGCAAGAAATTTAGTATATTACTTTACTATTACAAGTGTTAGATATATTAATTATTAATAGTTTAATTCTAATATCACTCTTGTAGCTTTGACATTGGACTCTGGAAGTTTAGAGGCCCGTACCGATGAAGAGTTAATGCTACAGGTAAATCATGATATAATTTGTCTTTTTAGTTGAGCCAATTAGTCTAGTGATGTGACACCTTTTTCTTTATGTTGTTAAGGGAAGGCATAATAAATGGCAGTTTAGCTCAGTTTGTTGCTTTTCTAAGCAAATATATCGCATTATCTTACTTGAAGTCAATAAAATTGCAGACTAAGACACAAGAGATCGAGCCTTATTTAAATGGACGCTGTATATATCTTGTTGGTCAGTCTCTTGGTTGAAGTCCTTGCACTTATATAATATACTTTGGAAGTATGATTGCCTTGGCATAAATATTTTGAATTTGACATGCAGGAATGATGGGGTCTGGGAAGACAACTGTGGGGAAGATTTTGTCACAAGTGCTTAGTTATTCCTTTTTTGATAGGTTAGTGAGTGATCCATTGTTCTTTTTTTAAACCCAGAATTAAACAATAATTCAAGGCAAGTGAATATTGCGTCAGTTGGATACCCAAAGACTAAAAGGCAGGAAAAAGAACGAACTTTGGTTGCAAAACAGCCTGTAAATTTCATCATGTTCAATATTCGATTAGAGCTTTAGCTGGTGAAAATGCTCGATTAATTGTAAAGACTAAGAAGATAAGTCATATGTATGATTGTATTTGAAAGATAATAACATGGTCTCAATTGATTTGAGGAATATGTTCTACTTTGGTGTACGCGATTATGATTAAAAGCTGTCATATTCCTTGTCATGATACAAGAGTCTAATTTGATGGACACATTAAGTGTGGGCTGAATCTTTTCTGCACTTGGTGCCTTCATGAGTGCTTTAGTGATGCATTGGTGGAGGATGAGGTTGGTGGAACTTCTGTTGCTGATATATTCAAGCTCTATGGAGAGGGCTTCTTCAGGGACAAGGAGGTCAGTTAGTTAGCACAACTTTTCCAATTTATATGATCCCAGTGTTTGGAGATTGTTTTTTTAAAAAAGTTTTTGGGAAGTTTCGGATAGCACCATTATAATAATCAAAGTCATTGTTCGTGCTTATTCTTTTACATTTTCAGACTGAGGTATTGCGTAAGCTGTCACTTATGCATAGACTTGTAATTTCTACTGGTGGAGGTGCAGTTGTGAGGCCCATCAATTGGTATAACAACTTCCATACTAATAAGAGAAATTTTATCTTCACATATTCTGTGATTATCTGTATTCTCAATTTAGTCCATACGTGGTATTCAATCTTCATATGTGGATTGCCAGGAAATATATGCACAAGGGGATTACTGTTTGGTTAGATGTACCTTTAGAAGCTTTGGCCCGGAGAATTGCCGCCGTGGGAACTAATTCTCGTCCACTTCTGCATTATGAAGCAGGAGATGCATACACACGGGTGATTATTTTCTTCCATATAAACATTATAAACAGATTAAGGCATCCTTCTTAATGCCTCAACCCGAATTAGTGTCAAAGACTAAATTACTATTCCACTAAGTAATTTAGCCGTATGGAATTTACTTGCAGGCTTTGATGCTTTTGTCTACACTTTTTGAAGAAAGAGGTGAATCATATGCCAATGCCAATGCTCGAGTGTCCTTAGAAAGTATGCCCCTATCAAACCCTTTTCATTTGTAAGAAAAATTGGGGTTCGGTTCGTTATCTGTGAGAACACAACGGAAATGGGACTTCCTGTTTGTTGAGAATGTGTAAAATGCAATCCAAATTTCTGGCCTTGTTATCGGTGCATTAGGCAAGATTGTCCCCTGAATCATGAATAATCTTCCTACTTTACTTTGTCCCCTCCTCACCCTTCCCCCAAAAAGCAAAAAGCCCCAAAAAATTTCCCGTCACAACCCACTTTTTATGTGAAGTTCCAACACTGATAGCACAGTGGTTTTGTTTTGTACAGATATAGCTGCAAAACTGGGCTGTGGAGATGTGGCAGATATCTCACCGACTGCTATTGCTATTGAGGTCATTATCTTTCTCTGCCTGTTGCCCTACTACTGGCCTATTTATTTAAGTCCTTTTCGCTGAAGCTGAATCTAATTTTGTTATCCTTGACGCTTATCTATGCTGTCTTTACGCATTTATCAGGCGTTAGAACAAATTGAGTGCTTTTTGAGGGGTGAAGATGGCCATTATGCAGGATTCTAGCTCAAATGTTGACATGAGCCTGTGCTTATGATATATTTACGTGCATCATGGCATACGTTCCTAATCTGTGCTAGGGTGATCGGAGCTTTCCATGGCGATTGTAACAAATAAGTTCTCAGTCGTTCTTGTATATTGTAAACGCGATTTTCAGAAGTGTATTGTATTTTATGTATGCCTTTCATGAGTTTGGTTTGTTTAGAGAAACTTTCGAATTGTTTTCAGTGCCAAACAGTGAAACATTTCATGTGGAGCACCTACGAAGTTGTTGATCCTTTTTTTGCAATTTGACAATGGAAGAAAGCATGCAATGTTAGCGGTCCCCATAACCAGTAACCATATCGAACAAACCGAAGTCAATGAAATTTCAGCCACCATCTGCCAAGCCGTATTTGTTATGCTCTGGGTTAGAGTGGAATGCAGTTGGTATGCGGAGCTAAAAGCAACATTTGGTTGAAAATTTGATGGCGATCACGTCAATGAAGAATATAAAATATATATTGATAAATTATGGGTTACATATTCATACAAAACTCAAGGTTATATTGTTCCTAGTTTATAAGTAGTGCTACTTTTTATATATTTTAGGTTTAAATACACAACATTTTTTTAAATTTTGAGTCACTTGTACATAATCTTCTTAATTTTTAAATTTTTAATTTAAAAATCTTAATATTTGTTATTAAAATTACTGTTAAAATTAACAATTTTAGTCATGTCATAATTTTTATATATTTTTATTATGTACTATACCATTTAAAAATTAACACTTAACAATTTATATATAATATTAAGTAGTTTATATTTTTTTATTTAAAAATTACATGGTCAAATAAATATTTTAATACTTTTTAAGTGTTTTATATTTTTTAAGTATCTAGAAAATACTTAAAATTACAAGTCGACTGACAAGTGTTATTTAAATATTTTATATTCTTTAAGTGTTTTATTTTAAGTATTTTAAAAAATTTAAAATTATATATCAAGTGGTAAGTATTATTTTTTAAATGACGTGATGTATAATAAAAATAAATTAAACATTATGTTATGTAATTTTAACAGTAATTTTAATGGTCGGGGTTGAAAGTCAATACGTAAAATATTAAAGTCCTTAATTTAAATTTTAAAATGTTAGAGATATGATATGCAATTGACTTAAAATTTAAGGATTTTTATATATTTTAACCTATATTTTATGTTAGACTTTGATATTAATTCATGAATCTTGAATTTCGTAGACTTCATATCATTTTTTAATTATTTTAAAAAATTAATCTTTTTTTTTAATTTTGAGTTCACTTATAATTTAATCTTTTAATTTTAAATAAGTTGGACACATATTCTAATTTTTTAAATTTTTTATTATTATCCTTCTCTTATATAACACTCCTTTATATTTTTAAAATATGCATAAATCTTGTTTTTCCTTTACATTTTAAAATATAAAATATTTATTTCTTCTAAGAGTAAGTTATTTCTGACATTTTTTGAAAGTTCGTGTGGTTGTTAAAAGGACTATAGTTTATAAATAAATTATATAAATTTAATATTAATGTTGAGATGGCCGAGTTGGTCTAAGGCGCCAAATTAAGGTTCTGGTCAGAAAGGGCGTGGGTTCAAATCCCACTCTCAACAAATTTATTTTCATTTTATTCTCAAAGCCGGCTCCTGAACTGTAATTTCCTTCCTATATTCCCAAATCATTCGTCAACCGTGAGTGGACAGAGCAGATGGCGAAGGGATAATGGGGCTGGCATGCATGGCATCTCCATCTCTGCCTCACACTCGGTATTATATTCAACCCCGCCACCGAAGATGCCTCTATATCAACCTTCCAATCCCAGCCTGGCGAATCAGAGCTTCCTCTGCCGCTCCTGGCGTCGATCTCAACACTATCGAATCTGCCATTTCTCCGCTTCCATTTTTCATATGATTGCCCGTTCCTTCCTCACTCCTTATTACTCTATTTCCTTTGTTTCCATTCCTTTATGATTTGCTTCTGTTAGTTATTTTTGTATCCAGTCGGTTAATTTAATATTAGACAGGATGTGATAATTCGGAAGATTTCGGTTTCAGAACAGCTTCGTGAAAAATGAGTTCAAAAGCGATTCCTTGTCTGTCCTCCCATGCGAACGAAGTCATTTAAATTCCTGAATGACAAGATAATTAGTTCGCTTAGTATGTTAGGTCCTGTCGTCCTTTATGTGTAATTGAAACTTGAGAGGCATATATTTTTGCAGAAAGATAGTAATGCTGTTAAAGTGGTGCTTAATCAGCTGAGTGAAGTTGGGTGGGCCAAGAAATGGAGTTCTCAGCCATACGTTTCACGTCGTACGGTCAGTCTCCATTACAAGTGGGAAGTTCTGAGGAAGTGCCATCCAAACATTTGATTCATCTTCCAATTCGTGCATTCATGCTCATAAATATAATGTTTACTTGTCCAATGCTTCCAATACTTATTCATATGTAAGCTTGAATGGTCGTGCAAGTTTTGTGGCTCAACTTTGTGCACCAGACATCACTCCGAGAGTTGACATCTCTAGTAAAAAAAAAAACGCCGAGAATCTTGCAATCCCGAGTTCAGGAATGACGCGAGTTCTGGCAATTATTTTTTGTATCAAATGGAATGATCAGTACTTTTAGTCTGTAAGATTGAACGCGTTCGAGTTCTAATGCAACATGTCTTGGTTGCAATCTTCTTCATGAAAACATAGCATTGGAATATCTTGCATGCGTACTTGAAGCGGTTCACTCTAAATTTCAGAGGTCTTACATATCTAATTATGCAGGAAGCTTTTCTTTTTACGGTGGCGGGAACAACTGGATTTTTGGGTCTTCTAGCTGGCCAGCTTCCTGGGGTATCTCCAACGCCCTGCTTCTGTATTTAGGTCTGTATCTGGAAAGAGATCTTGTAAACCTGTCTTAGAACTGTGATGGAAAGGAATTTTGTTGAAGCAAGGTTTTTTAAATACTATTCTGAATATATAAATTTCAAAGATAAGAATGGAGTCGTCTTTAAACAGAAGTTTAATATAATGTGCCTTGCATCTCCGTCTTTAATCAGTGCTGACTCTGTAGGATTGGGGATTCTTTGTTCCATCCTTGATTGGAAGTATTTCCTTGGTGGTTTTGGCTGTGGGTAGCATATCACTCGGGTGAGTTTATTTTGAATAAGATGGGCTTGAATGCCTTCCATATTCTGTGCTGGCCTTAACTTGGTAATGCTTTTATATGTTATCGCAGGCTTCTCCAAGCTGCAATCGGCAGCTTTTCATCAGTTTTTCCTGATTATCATCGCCAGACATGAAGCAGCTCACTTTTTGAGTATTGTTTATTTTTCCTTTTTGGGTTTACATGCTCAAAGTGAAAGCATTATATATTTGTAACATTTCATCATGGTCTTGAACTAATGAGTAGCTGTTTGGCTTGCGATCATTATGTGTTATTCTAGCTGCTTATCTGCTTGGCCTACCCATCCTGAGCTATTCACTGGATATTGGGAAAGAGCATGTAAATCTAATTGATGAGAGGCTCAAAAAGCGCATCTATAGCGGCCAGCTTGATGCTAAGGAGCTAGAAAGGTGTTTACTTGGCAGCTTTGTTTTAGTATTTACTCTTGAAAACTGTACAACGGGACATGCCAAATTATGACTTTCAAGAACCAGAGACCAAGATGCATAAAATTTAAAATAATAATAACAATAATAAAGGCTTCATTGTGATTGTATATTTTAGATTGGCTGTTGTGGCAATGGCTGGATTGGCAGCCGAAGGTTTAACATACGACAAGGAGGTTGGTCAATCTGCTGATCTCTTCACCCTCCAGGTTTGACATCGCTGTTCTAAGACTTGGATGCTATTATGCTCATTTATTGTCTCAAACAATTATATTCCTTGTTTTCTTTTAGAGGTTTATAAACCGAAGCAAGCCGCAACTCAGCGAAGATCAACAACAAAATCTCACTAGACGGGCTGTGGGGCTGTGGGTTCTTCTATAAACCAAAAGCTTTGCAATGGATTTGAGAGTTTGAATCATATCAGGATTGAATATATCCTTTCTTTTAATGCCTTTTTCTTGTGGTAGAATGAATTAATGCGTTTCTGCACTTGAATGGTGATGCTTGCAGGTTTTGTTTGCTGCTTCTCTCTTGAAAAATAACAAGGTGATACATGAAGCCTTAATAAGAGCTATGTCGAATAAGGCAAGCGTACTCGAATGCATCAAAGCAATCGAGAGTGCAGAGTAGCCCTGCTTCAAAGTTCAAACCTTTCTAAGCCGTATGAGTCTTTACTATGAACAATACTTGAAACTTGAATACCGATTACCTTTTTTGTTTTTTTGTTTTTTGCCCAAAACACTAAATTACTTCAAATATCAGACGCCGGTTTTTCATTTCCCCACCAAACAAAGCTTACTCTTTGTTCCTCTGCCTCTTTCTTTTCACACAGAGAACAGCGAAGATAAGACTGTACATTCTTGAATCTTCATTTAGTTCGTAAGTTACTGGCCTTTTTTATTACTCGTATGCTTGTTTTAGTCTTGCGATAAAGTTGGTCTATGTCTTGATTGTAATGTTTCAGCACCTCCGGATAGATAAGTTATTGTTTGGTTTATCTTCACATAAATAAGTGCTTGTTTGGTTTCAAGTTAGAAACGGATTTTTACAATTTCTGATACAAAGTTACTTTTATTTTTCTTTTACGATTACAACTGTCACATGGATTACTCTCTGTCCTTTTACAACTTTTTTCGAATGAAAACTGTATCATTTTATATCAAAATATGCACACACAAGTCCCTTAAATCTTTCATCATCTACCACCTCATTAATAAGAGGGGGTTGACGTATTGACGATCAAGCTAATACAACTATTAAAACCACGTCTTGACCAAGTCCAATGAGAGATCAAACACACTAAATGTTTAAAATAAAGATGATGAATAAACATGCACCATGATATTCTTCGGAGCTCGTCCTGACAAGTTCATGGAGCTTTGCGTTTTTGCGATATGGCCGATTCTCGTAATTTTGTATTACAACGTTAAATAATTACAGAGAAGCGTCCTACTTTCTCAAACTTGTTTATCTTTTCTTTTGGCGAATATACTTTCGAAAATTTGTTATTAACGAGGACTCGCCCTTTATTGACCAAAATCAGCTATATTCCAAGCTCTACCAAAAGCGATTTCCAATTATTGTTGACGATGCAAGGCAAACTCGTCCTACATAACTCCCAAATAGCAGAGGATTCCTTACTCAAAGTCGCCCATACATTGACAGCATATCTTTAAGCTTAACCGCCTCTCTCTCCAACCTATCAAAGCTCACAGATCTTGGAATTCTCCAGCCCCAGTTTCCCAACTGCATTTATTAAAGGAAATCAAGGGGCATGAATGACATCATTCTTCTGAGAAATTTAAGGGGAAAGTTGTGGCAGCAAAAGTCCTTTTCCTTTTCTTTAAAAGAGTTTTTCCATGAGGAAGTATGGTTTGTTTGAGGCCAAAAATACTAGTGTTCCTAAAACAGACCAATAAAGACTTTGCAGGAAAGCTTTTACCTGAGTTGCAGGAATATTCATCCTTGCAGAACTTCCAAGTCCGAGAATATCCTGCATAGGTATTATTGCTGTCTGAGCAACAGAAGACAGTACCTTCTGAATTAGCGCCCATGAGATGTCATCCTCCCCTGTTAATGAAAGATAACTTGATACCTGAAACTTGAACAGAATGAAACAAGCAGATGTTAGCCTTCTCCAAGATTTTTAGCAGCAAAATTTTTACTAATACATATAGCACCGACATTGGACTTTTCTTCTTGCTTCAAAGCTTCCCACCAACCTCTGATCTGTAGCAGAAAAGGTCAGTGTTTTTACATCAAGAAAAATAATGAGGAAGATACAACAATTATCATGTGATAAGCAGAATATACAAGTCTTTGTTCGACCACCCTAGCGCAAACCAAAGTCCTTTTTAAGAATACAGATAGAAGCATTAGAAAAACTGTGGATTAAGAAGTTCTTACTGTGTCATTGTCGTGAGTCCCTGTATACACAACTTGATTGCACTCTTGATTATGGGGCAAATGAGGGTTATCAGCAGCACCACCAAATGCTAGACAAAGGGAAAAAAAATTTAAGGCACTGAGACCTAAGCATTAATTCTCAGTCTGGTGATGGAAGGATGGAAAACAAAATTAATTATTACCAAATTGGAGAACAGCCATTCCAGGTGCTCCAATATATTTTCTTAGCTGAACTACATCATCCGTAATAACACCCTGCCACGTAACCCAGAAATTACAAGTCTTCGCCAGATGAGTTGAAAAATTATCAGAATTCAAAATTAATTTTGGTATACATACCAAGTCTTCCGCTACTATATTAACCTTTCCAACTGCTCTGGAAACGGCATCAAAGAAGGATTTTCCGGGTCCTACCTATCATTTCAAAGTGATGGTTTTAGAAAATGAAAGATTATCGGGAAGATTATGGATTGAGAAAACAAATAAAAGGCAGAGGAGTGGAACCAAGTAGGACCTAACCTTCCATTTTCCAACCATTGCTACTTTAGCTTCTGCAGATTATAGGCCAGACACTTGTTAACCAATCATGACCAAAAAGCTGAAATTAACTAAGGGTATACTAACCAGAGGGAACCGCCCAAAATCCAGCAAATCCTCTAAAGTGATCAACTCTGAATTCATCATATACATTTTGAGCACTTCGTATACGGCGTATCCACCATGAGTATCCCTCTTTTTCCATGGCATTCCAATCATACAAAGGGCTTTTAAAAAAAATCAGAATGCACAAATAAAAACAAGAAATCAGCTATTTAAATGGAACAGGAGGCCATCTACAATCTGAATTCATCATAGAATGAAAGCAATTAAAATTTTGATCAAGAGGAGGAGGAGGAGGGGTAAATAGCTGACAAAGTCAGGAGATGTCTTCCCACACTTTATTTGATAAGACGTCTTGAATAAAGCCGAAGGATAATTTAAGTTGGTATCAGTACAAGAATTACTGGTAGCATTAAGGATAATTAAAGTCCAACCTGCCCCACAGCTGACCAGTTTCACTGAATGCATCAGGAGGAACACCACTAACTAAAAGAGGAAAACCTCTACGGTTCTGTCAGACAAATAGGGAATTTCTGGTGATCGAACAGGACAAAATGGTTATAAAAACATGTTTAGAACAGACTTCAGAGTAACTCTTTTAAGGCTACCAACCAGCAGAAATTGGTTCTTATTTGCCCAAACATCTGCACTGTGATAACCCACATATATGGGCATGTCTCCCATTATCTTAATTCCCCTACTTCTGGCATAGTTACGAACTTTCTGCCATTGCCTCTGAAACAAGAACTGTTGTGCAATAAATATTTCAATCTGCATGGCAAACGCAAAAGTGTCTCATCATCACCGCTTCTAACTTTAAGTATGCATACAATGTGAAAGCGGTAATGATAGTTATAGCTGATTTCTATTCTTACAAAATCTTTCTTGAGTTGGTAAATATCTTCTAGAGCTACAAGATGGCGGTTTCTTAAAGGTTCAGGCCAATCGTACCAGCTCAGCGTGCTTAGACTGTCATCAATAGCAGCAAAATAAGCTGCATCTTCAAGCCAGCCTAAAACATAGAAAAACTATTACAGCATTGCATGAAACCAGCCTCCGCTGAATTTAGAAAAAAACTTGCATAAAAACCTTGGAACCAAGAATTATATGTATTCAGACTGAGGCATGCATTCTCATATACATTTTTGAGGAAAGATATGCAAATGCAATTTTTATTGTTCAAGATCTCTTACTCATCACAACCTGTCAACATAATCCCTGATTTGTCCAACTTTTACACCCAATAATCTAATAGCCCATAAGCTTCACACACTCTCACTGTGCAGGAGATACAGGGGAAAAAATCAATCTTATTGCACTGTATTCAATTGAATTATTACCACCACAACCATAATAGTAATCCATTTTTTTTCCAATTTTACAATGCTCTTGTACACAATAGTTATTATTTATTATTTCCAACTTACCCTGAATGAAGCATGTATTATAGATGCCGAAGCAAAGAATGTATGAATATAAACAAAAGAAGAATAGGAACTCATTAAGTGTCTCACTTGATATGTTAGGGTCCCTAAGAAAATTCTCAAGTTGCTTTTTAAGTTCCCCTTCACTGGAAAGGAGCCTCTTTGCAGCCTGCAGATAAGTGTCAATGAGAGACTTAAAATAAACTACCAGAGGCATGCCCATTGACATAAAGGAAATAGTGTAACTCTGGCACCACAAATAGCCATGTAGAATCTTACAAGCCTCTGCAAACCCGGGCAAGACTAACCGTTTCACTGGTCTGCCATCAGCAGTCATATTTTGTAACCCCACTGCCGTGGAACTAGACTTCTCAACTATGATAACATGGCATTTGTGGATTACTATTGAAGTGAAAACTCGGACAACATAAAGTTTAAAATCATAAATTGCGAGTATGCTACTGAATAAAGTTCAAATTGAAAGAATTGGCATGAGAGATGAAATGACATCAAACATTCTTGAAGAAAGGCACAGACTTGGGCCGACTTTCTTCTCCGTTGCAATACAGTAGTCTGTTAACCAACCTTTTGCCCCACACCAAGCTCAATCTTCAAGCCCTTTGGCACACTTTACAAGGGGGCGGGGGATAATATAATCAAGTAATAATTAGAGCATCAAATTACAAGAGAATAGATGATTTTTTCATTAGTTCATTGTTCAACCAACGTAACCTATAGATGCATTTTCCCTTAAGCACAAAAGGATATGAACAGTAAATATGCTTTAAATAACTTACTTTAGCAATCAAAGAGTCCTTAAGATCAGCAACAAGTGAGTAATTCACACGTTCAGCATCACTGCATGCATTTAATGTTAAAAATATGATAGACAAACAATAAGACCCGCAAAGGAGGTCAAATCTTAACATTCCTCACATTGGTTTTGGAAGCTCATCCTTATACAGCAATCCATCCTTAACAAGCTCCTCTAGAGAGATCAGGAGGGTGTTGCCACAATTTGCATCCTGAAAGCAAACATCAAAGCTTGTTATCTTGAGCACGTAAGTAATATAGCTGAGCCTTGATCCTTGACAACTCCCCGCCACCCAAAACGATCTTTACACACACACACAGAGGGTGAATATGGACACTGCGTGCTTATGAGAAATTATACTTGTAATATACTAAAGCAGAGAGGAAGATTGTACATTATGATTGACATGGTCCTTTCTACTTACTACATCCAACTGTTCCTAACTTCGCTGTCAATTAAAAATTGGGGAAATGATAGAAAAAGACTTTGGAAAATGATAAATACCAAATTAGGACTTTGTGTTGGTAATACCATATTTATTGTCAGTAATACTTGATGTATTATTATTGGTAACAGTCCTACTTTAAATTTATCATTTTCCAGAGTCTTCTTTTATCATTTTCCCTTAAAAATTTTGATATAGAGATAGGCGCCTATGTCTAACTGCAAAAATTTGGTAACCTGGCCTGCGTAAGGGCATCCATCTTCATTGGCCTTTCTCCCGGGAGGTACAAGAGGGAGGACCTGCATGGCATGCGCGAGTTAAACAATCAAATGAAGGAATATCAAGTATCAACCAAAATACGTAAATTGCGTAAGGAAGGTATCAAAATAACTTTACACTGGCGCAGGAAAATATTGCTAATAGAACAGATTAAATTTTTGCAGATTATATAATTTCTTGGTACTCGTACATCAGAATAACCGTGCCTTCGTATCTTTTATCTTTTGGACACTTCATAATATACAAATTTACCGATCATACAATTTATTAAAAATGACCAAGGCCAGGCGACGATGACCATAGTGCTGCACTTTGTTTATTTCCATAATTGTAAACACAAAGGACCTAAAGAGAAGCAGACGCGACCTGCCAAACGGAGCAACCGGCATCGTGAAGCCAGTCAATGAAGCGAAAGGCCTCGCCTCCGAGATCGCCAATTCCGTAGGGACCTCCAAACGACGTCGGATGGAGTAGAATACCGGCTCTTCTCCGATAGTCTGGGCCGGGCTTGGGCAGCCAATTCCCATAATCGTCAGGCAAATCTTGACCGACGCTGACTTGAGCCAAAACACTGTGGCAATGGATCAGCGAATGAGTTGCTTTGGATTTGAACATAGCAGAACCGAAGAGGTCGAGAGACGTCGCTGGATGGTGGAAGCCCGCCCGAGTATAGGAGAGCGTGCACCATGCCTGTGTGTGAGAGGTTGCGAAGGATATCGCCATCTATCTGGATTGTAGTTTGTACACACTTCTATACGTTTTAGTAAATCTGACGAGGAAAAGAGCTAGAATATACACATAGCGACAAAAGGATAACTACTATGAGCCCGCATTTCACTTGATGTCTTTTAAACAAAAAGTCTGGATTTTTTTTAACGTATATGCGGCTCTAAATGATTGAAGCATTAAAAAAAATCGTTTTATAGCTTTTTTAATTTTATTAATAAAGGTTCAGGTATCAAAACAACTTAATTAAAGCTAAACTATACTTCCTTTTTGCTGGAAAACTACATGCTCTTCGACTAGACTTTAGTTAGAATCAAAGGATGGGAATTTTTCGAAGCGACTCGCTGTATTGCCAGATCCAAAATATATGTATAAAAAATCACTTGCTCAGGAATCTAGCTAGGAAAGGCTTTTATGATTATATAAACAAAATTCATCAACTAATCGCTTATCATACATGAACAACTATATTTTATCATCTCATAAAATATAATTACTGTGATGATATTACTATTGTCCAAATTGTACGGTACATATATGTGAACACCGTAACAACTAAAATTAAACTAATTAACTACCAACTTAAAAACCCGGAGAGGGGAAGGGTACAATTTTACCGAGAGGGAGAAAAGAGGGCCCTGTAAAATGCTTTGGTTTCATAGAGTGTATAAGTATTACGAAGCTTCTACCGCGGCGTCATTATTATTTACTGATTTACTCCCAGCCATCTTCCATGTAACCTAAATCCAGTCTCCAACTTGTGTCTACAAATAACATAGACAAGAAAACGAAGACACAATACGGGGAAGGGGTGGAAGGTTAGAAGGCAGTAGATACAAGGAATTAGAGTTCGTCAGGCCAATCGTTTTCGTAGAATAAGCCATCGACGATTTGATCAATTACGGAGTCGATGAAGGAGTTGCAGCCGACGGAGAAGATTCGACCCACTCTGGTTCGGGCGCTGGAGAACCATGCAAACAGAGCCGCACATGCTACTGCCCCCAAGCACACCCCTCCTGCTTCTGTTAATCCTTCAATGTCCATTTTCCCAAACACAGAGCTTCCCGTCATTAATTCTTTTGTCACCGTCACTGCAAACACCATCTGCATCAGTCACAATTCCCCATTCATTACAATTAACATCTCACAAGGGAATATATACGGCGGTGCTGCATGCACCTCATAGATTCAAATCAAAGCTAGTAACAGTCAGAATGGTACTCATTACTAAATCGTGAAATTCTTCACGTTTTCTATGAATTAAACCTGCTTTTCCCCCCTTCCTAATAGATTTGATGGAAAGCCTTGAGGTATTTGCTCACCATGGCGAGGCGACCAGAGATGGTCTCGAAAGCCTGGCTTTTCTTATAGCTCTCAATATAGTCGGACAACGTCGCGAAGAACGGGGACACATCATCGCCATCGTTCCTAGTCTTGATCACTCCGACTCGATCAGAGCCGTATGCTCTCAAATTACTTAGCCGCGGCTGCAATACGATATTGGTGCTTTCTGACTCCGCCGTCGTTTTGGGTTTGGGAACCGAAACCTGAACCGGACCAGACTGTGATCCCCTCGTCCGAGCCGCGGATCTCGGGGACCGCAGCCGGCAGTGCGGGGCACGAGTGGCTGATGCCATGAAAGATGCAAGAAGGGACGGATTTCACGAGGCTGAATTTTTTGATGCTATCTTGGGAAGGAGAAGAAAGAAGTAATGGAATGAGGAAGTGGGGCCCGATGGTTACGTGTCAAATCTCTATTCCACGGTGGTCATCAGATAACTGTGTGAAAGAGAAGTCAAAGTTCATGTGGTCGCCGTGTCGTCGTTTTAATGAATCATTAAATATTCTATGGGGGCGAGGTAATGATGGAGTGGGAGGCTGCCAGAGTTTCATGAGAGATGAGGCTAACAAGTAGAATACGTAGCTTACAACAGTATCAGAAAAAATAAAAAATAAAACCCAAGAAACGAAGAACATTATCTATTTTGGGAAATGCTGATTATTTTTCAAAATTTATTAAAACATTGAGTTTCAGAATTACAATACTCCTCTTAAAATTAAAGCCGGTAAAACGGATTCAGCCTGCGAGTTGAGTCCCTTTTTCATTAAAACAGGCTAAAAATGGATTGGTATTTTGCCAGCCCATTTTAGGGCGGGCTGTGCCTGGCCTGTTTTTAAGCGGGTCAACCCATTTTTTTAAAATTATTAATAATATTATTTATTTTACTCAAATATTACTTTAAATATTTTCATTATCAATTATTAGTAAATATGATTACTTATTTGTTGATATATCATAATTGATTAATATTTTGTTAATGTTTATTTAGATTTATAGTTATAAAATTTGAGATTTTTTATAAAAAATATGAATTTTTAAGAGTATAATATGAACAATTTTATTATGCTAATATAATATTAGAAATTTTTTATTAATATTTTAAAAATTTAAAAATAATTTTTTAAAAGTATTAAAATTAAAAAAAATGTGGGCGGCCCGCGGGCTTGCTCGCCCCCAAAATGGGACGGTTTGCCAGCCCATTTTGGGGTAGGCTACACAGCTCGCCCCGCCAGCCCGCGAGCTAGAAATGGGTTAGCCCGTTTTGAGCGGACAGCTCGCTTTTTCAGCTCTACTTAAAACGTCCATGGAGTTGCAGAGTTCTATTTATTGAAAGAGCACTCCAGATACAAAAGACTGGTGCAACTGTAATCAACAGGAGACGAATTTACCAGAACTAGATATCTCCTAGTTCTACGCTAAACTTGCTTATTAGGAATAACAATAATGTTTGCCCAAAAAGAGGAATAATTTGTTTTTGGTAAAGAAGAGGGCTAAAAGCCCAAATACACAAAGAATTTAAATTAGGAGGAGATTATCTCCCAAACACACGTTCAACATCAGATATCTCATATGCGTAGAACATGAATGCAGAATCTCTGTGATATTCAAACCTTCTTTTGTAAGGGCGTCCGTCAATATGTTAAACTTTTTGAGAGTATACCGTATTTTCAATTCCCATAGAGATTACAACAGAATATATATTCGAGATAGTAGTAAACTGCATCTCCTCCCAGATTTGATAACAACGTTAAAGTCTGACAAAAAATATGCTTAGATCAGGCCCAGTATTTCCCTCTGGGCTCAACATATAGAAAGTTTCGGAATCCTTTGAGCCCACAATATGTTCAAACTGGGCCCGGAAATATGCCATCTCAGCATCTGATCCGTCCACGTCTGAGTTCCCTGGAAGCACACCGGCGCCCATGGACACAGCCTTGAGAAGCTCCATGACATTAAGGTCTTCCTCGGTGGCTTCCCTCTTCACGCCATACCCTGTTTTCTTACCGTTACAGAACATGGTCCACAGAGGCTCCTTCATTAACTTTATCTTGTCCCTCTCCGGCCTCTTCTCGCATTCCAAAGCTATCCTAACCATTCCTTCGCTCATCTCCTTCTGCAATGCATTCGTCTGGATGGCGAGTTCTATCACCAAGGAAGGCAAACATCTAGAGCTTTCTTGCACGGCGAGGCTTACGCGTCCTTTCCGGTAACCAAATAAAGTGCCGGTGACCTTTGTAGCGTGGGAGTTGCGGTGGTGATGGCATTCGAAGTGGGTGCTTGGGAGGGAGGGGAATTTGCAGGAGGGTGTTATGACGGGGAAGGATCGGAAAACGGAACGGAAGGCTCGAAAGACTTTGGCTCTGTGTCTCTTTTTGTGGGCTGGCTGGAGGAGGGTATGCGAACGGGACGGTAGGGGCGGCGGCTCCGGAGGGGTTGAGGAAGAGGAGGTTGGGGTATCGGTATCCGTATAGGAAGAGGACCAAGAGGCTTCTGAATGGAGGGAGGAAGTTCTGAGTTCTCGCATTGGTGGTGGACGTGGTGGACGAAACTGTAAGAGAGAATCAGTGCAATGAGAGAGAGGTTTGGGATTCGGACATTAAAGGGAGCGGTAAGAGTTTGCGGCTGAGGATTATTCTTCGGAAACTTAAATTGTCCATGATCTGATTTTACCTTATTTTAGCACTGGACGCGTTCAGTAATGCTAATACATGCTTAAAATAGCATGAGCTTTTAATTTCTGCAAAAATAACTCCGCTCTTGCGGGGAAGATATTACTTATTCCAGCAACATACAGCGCATCAGATTTAATATTTGGCCTCCGCGGCGTACCTTGATGATTGACGAACCAACTAGTTTCTACTTTTCTAGTGTTATGCACAAATGCGTTTTCTAATTTGAGGCATGTCTGCTAGTTTAGAGCGAGAGATCTGCGGAAAGGCCGAGTCTGCTAATTAATTTGAACAAACACTTTCTAATTTCTTTGACAGCAGAAAATCAAGCTTCCCGAGGCAAGTGCGTCGGCTTCTTCTATAAACGAGTTCTGTATCAATATCATGCGTTATGCTTAATTACGTGTAAACCAAAATTATTAACGGAGTGATAGATTATGAGTGATAGATGATAGCCTACAAAAATCTTCGCTTATGAGGCCAAAAATAAATAACGAGTTCTCACTCACTAAAGAGTGGAGTACACATTATTAACGGAGGGTAGGCTAACGAGAAATGAAAATATCAATTCGCCTATCATATGACCTTAAATTTGTCGAGTTTTCCTGTGTACGTTTATCTATGTTCTTTTGATTGGATTTAACTGCGGTAAATGACATAGGTAAAGATAGTTTAAACCACTTGATACGCATTTTCTGAAACGAATCGTGTTGCACTTTCACATGGTTCTGAATTCTGATCTCAACTTTCATAATTATCTTAAATACAGAGAAGAGGGAGCCATGGTATATACTACTATATTCTCTTTACAATTTCTCGCAGTGCCTAGAGCTCGGTGAAATTTCTTTCTATCCCTAGATGCTCCAACAGAAACACAAAAATACAAGCACTAAATAATCCCGTCAGTGGGCACATAGATACAACTCAAAATTCATGCATCAAACTTTAAGAAACCGTGGCTTCAAGACATCGGACCAGAATCTATAAAATAACCCGAAGCCTTCTCCAAACAATGAACTTTCCATTGAGCAAGGCTCGCAAATGGCAAGAGACCACAAGCCAATGGTAGGAACACAAGCAAAGTAGCATAGAATAAAGATCGGCGAATCCAACATGGGAAAATTTTATTCCTTTTGGCTGTTTGTGGCGCGCCGAGAGGTCCATAGAGGATTCGGGAAAAAGTGGGTGTGCAGGCAAGTATTAGGAAGAGGAGGAAGCAAAGAATCTCCCGATACAAAAGCCAGACATGACCATATCCTCCCAATGCATCTACACACAGCTTCCCACAATAGCCACAACCAACTCCTAACAACAAAAGGATTAAGGCAATGGGCATTATCTGGGTTGATGTGGATGACCGTTGGACAAGCAGATATGCTATTGCAAATATCATTAACACACCGAATGCCATTCGGCTCATAACTTGAACATGACACCACAAAATATTCAACCCTGAATTCAGAGAGGACACTGCCTTAGGAGTCCACCACGAGTTATATTCCTAAAATGGAAAAAAGAAAGATCATTAGTAGTAGTACATGAGTTACAGATTCAACTCGTTCCAAAAAAAACTTGCATAGATGAGATCTCAACATGCATAGAACCAAACCAAGAGTTAGACAAAAGTGAAACTTGCCTTGGTTAAAGGTGTGCATGATGCAGTAGCTTCAACAATCCGTTGATAGGAATCTATATAAGCACCGTAGAAAAGCGAGGATGACATAACAAGCAGACCAGTAATAAGGCAGTCTATGCATTTTTTGTTCAGTTCAGCATGCCTCGAATCTTCTACCCGATTCTTGAACTGTTCACCTTTAAAAGAGGCCATATGATCTTTCCATTTCTAGCTTTGTTCTCTCTAAATCATTTAGATCATAGCTGAGACCCAATTGTGTCTTCTTCAATTCCAACCTTTCCATTGTAAGACCAATTTCTAATTCCTTTAGGCCATTAGAACGACTTTGTTCTGCGACAGATTTCTCAAAAGTTCCAATCAAGGAGTTATCAGCTTCTCCCGCAGAAGTGGCTGGAGAAAAACGAACTACTTGGCTTGACTGGTCATGCACAGTAAGATCTCCACTAACTAGGTCAACAGGAAGTTCTCCTCGACCTCTTCATCATGCCTCCATTGATCTGGGATTTCAGTACGTGATACTGTCTTTGAATGAACATCCTCTGTGACCACATCCCTGGAGCAATATCCTTTGTCAAGAGCAAATTTGGAAGTTGGAACTTCCATCCTTATATTATTGAAGTTATTATCGTTACTACCTTTGTTACTTGCAGATGAATCATAAATTAGTCCAATAGTCCTCAGAGTGCTACCAAAAGATTGTTCAAAGTGTCTCGCTAAACCATCTAGCTTGTCTCCATGAACCTGTGGCCATATAGGTAGTCAAAACTTGAGCATTGTAGACACTTTAGCAGAAAGCACTCAAGTGTCTTGTCTAACATTGTTGACATGAACTGCTAGAGAAATGTAGCTAAACGACAATATAAAAGTGTAGGGTCCAACTTACATAGGCTAGAGATTCTCTTACAGCTGATGTGCACATCTGCAAGTCATACAATCAGCGGAGGTTTGAATCAAAATCTAATAAAAACAATTGGCATATGTCAAGGTGAATATAAAGGTTTATGGCCTTTGCCTTTCATTGAACCAATTAACTAATCCATGTTATCAGCCAGATGATTTCAACGAGATATTATATTTTTGCAACATCGTACTAATTATCACAATCTAAGACTACGAATCCAAGTCAGCTATCTTTATAAATGGACATAGTATGGTCAATGAGTGCATAGACCTCCAAAGCCGGAGTAATAGTTTATTGTTGAAATTAGTGTTAGAAATGGAAGAGAAAAGTACCATCGAGAGATGATCAGGAGAAATCCTTTCGGCTGCTGCATCTCTTCTGTACAAAATCTGAACAATAAAGATCCAATGCACATTATCATGCAATAGTTGTATCAGGCATAGATACTTATCAGCTAACATTATTAGAGCTCCAGTATTAAATGACTACTTTAAGCATTGCAAGAACATGTAATTTCGTAAAGGACATGTCTCATGGGGATCAGAGGGTAAATGCCAGAATGAGGCAACAATTTTAAATTTTGTTCGAGTCAAGATTCAAGAACTCGATAAAGAATAATAAATTCGGCTGTACCATGTAAAGGAGAAAAAGAAAAGGAAAGGAAAATCACCTGAGCCAGAACAGCCACGAAAGACATTCCAAGAGGACGCCCAACCGCTGATACATCACTCCGATTGCGGCGAACTAGGACTCTTGGGTTTCGTCGTTTATGGGACACACTCACAACCATAGATGAATGATGAGACGATGACGAAGATGGCAATTCAGAGACATTCAAAGCCTCCTCCTTCTTCGGTAAAGGTTTCTTCTTGCATTTCCTGAGGGAAAAATTGTCGGCCTTGAGATGAGAGTGATTGTTCGCGGAATTAAAGACGGTGGTGCACTAATCCTCCATGCTTTCGTTGCAGAGGAGGGGGTAAGAGGAAAGAGTCAGAGATCATAAATTCAAAATGCGAAAGTTGAACATTATTCGTCGTTGCCTTTTCTGAGTCCGGCGAGGATCCTAATCTGATTGCTTTGTCGGGGCTACAGTACAGAATCGATACGTTTAATTATGAAGGAAGTCAGTAGGGCGTAACACAGGTTCAGTGATCAGTAAATAAATTTTTAAATATAAACATATCTTTTTGGTTAGTAAAGTCATAATAAACATTTAACCATATAAATCTCACTAACAATTATGAGGAAACAATAATTAATTAATACCAGATTCATTTAGTATTTAAAATAGATGGAAAATTTATATATATATATTTTTTAAAAACTCCATTTATCATTCCATGCGCATTAAAAAAGAAATATGATATCATCTAATACTTTAGTACGAGGGGAAAAGGCATACAATCCTAAAACAATATGGGTTATCTTCAAGGGACTCCATTTGTATCTTGTTCTGGATCTAAAAAAAGTTCACACGGTGATGCCGTAGAAGTTGGTCGTCCTAGACTCTTGACGATGAATTATTATTATTATTATTATCTATTTAATTTATCGGAGTTTTATTTTGACTACATACGGATTCAACCTGTGTCGCGTACTTTATTATGGTAGGTGAGTCTCTCAACAAAATTTTTTTATATACATCAAAGCTTAAATTTAAGATCTCGTTTAAGTGATATTGAGTTGTTTATTACTCAGATTAACTACTGTTAATGACAAATTATTATTGCTGACCAACTTAACACCATTGGCTGATGTGGCGCTATCACCACTATGTTTGTTTTGAATAATCTTAAGTTTTTCAAAATAAAAACCAAATTCGACATTATATCAGAAGCCTTTCCGTCAAATGATATACTAAGGATATATTTGGTTCAAACCAGCGGATGGGAGAAGAAAAATTTTAATAGAGGGAAGAAGAGGAGAGGGGATGGGATGGGATGGGATGGGATGGGATGAGAATAATTTTAATATTATATTATTTAGATAGATAAAAAGAAGGGTAAAGGTGTATCCAGCACCCCAAACTAATTTTGGAGGAGCAATTAACACCCTAAAGTATTTAAAGGTGCAATTAGCACCCTGAACTAATTTTGGAGGTGTAACCAGCACCCTGAACTAATTTTGGAGGTGCAACCAGCACCCTAAAATATTTAAAGATGCAATTAATACCCTAAACTAATTTTGGAGGTACAATCAGCACCCTAAAAAAATTTAGTGCAATTTATTAAAATAATATTATACATATGGCTTTTAAACAATAATGTATCCAAAAAAAATTTATGTGATATGTATCAAACGAAAGTAAGTATTTTTGTTAGTGAAAAGGTAAAATTGTACCAATTTAAATATTTGAGGGTGCTGATTGCACCTCCAAAATTAGTTTAGGGTATTAATTGCACTTTTAAATACTTCAGGGTGCTGGTTGCACCTCCAAAATTAGTTCAGGGTGCTAATTGCACTTTTAAATACTTTAGTGTGTTAATTGTTCCTCCAAAATTAGTTTGGGGTGCTGGATGTACTTTTACCCTAAAAAGAATGAGGGATTTTAATATTTATCTTATTTAGTTCATGAAGGTAGAAGGCGAAAAATATTTTTATATGGACTACTTTGCCCCTATTTTATTTAAGTCATTATTTAAAATTTCGTAGAATATTTAATAAATTATATAAAATTATAATTTTATAATTATTAATATTGAATAAATATAAAAATATATTTATATTTATATATAATTACAAATATTATAATTATAATATATATAAAATAATAAAAAAATATTTTTTTTTTTTTAAAAGAAGAGTTAGTGTTACACAACCCTTTTCTTCCTCATCTTTAATTATTCACCTAGTTGTAGAAACCTCAACTGCAACATCTCTTTCCACTTTTATCAGTGACGTCTCTTCTTCCTCATCTATTGTAATTAAAGGTGGGAAAGAGTAATATCGCTTTGCTATGGGATGAGTGGGGAGATGGCCGCTAGTCATAAAGGATAACGGCGGTTAGTGGGAGTTCAGAGGCTCTATGGATAAAGATAAAGGAGTGGGTAAGGATGAGGAAGAAAGCCTATTGTGGAAATATTGAAAACTTTTATAAACATATTAGCAAGAATAAGCTAAAATATTACCACTTTCCTATAAATTTTTCCAATTTTAAAAGGGAGATTTATAAGGGAAGGAGAGAGAAAATTTTTAAAATTTTCCTATCTCTCTTAAAATTTATAAAAAAATTGTTATTTCTCTTAAAATTTTTATGTTATCAACAAGAGGAGGAAAAAAAACCCTTCCATCTCCTCCCCTCCCCTCCCCTCTATTTTCTTCCAACTAAACAGACAAGAAAATAAGCGGCTCAGAGCTCCTCCCCTCCCCTCCATTTCTCTCCAACCAACCAGATAGCAAGGGAAAAAAGCGGTCAGAGCCAAATGTAGAGCGGGATAAAACAATGATTTCTTCATAAATGAAACAGCAGCATAGCATGCCAAACTCTTGTCTTTTTGTTGCTTCCTAGTTGTAGTTCTCTACTTATCTTTGAATACTCTATGCGATGATCATGGAAAAACCAATTACTAGTACTTCATCAAACAGAGAATTACAGCGCCAATCTCAGATTGCATTATTTCCGTAGCTAGTAAATTTACCTTCATTTAATTGACTTAATCAGGATACAAGCAGGATACAAAGTCCTAATCTGTTGACTTATCTTTCAAAAGCATATATTTAGAAATCTAGAGGTTTTGAAGCAAATATTAAGTGACTCGTTCCCTGCGCAGCTTAATCAGCAATGGAAGTTATAAATTCTTGGTTCTTTCCCTCACACCTCCACGGTAGAGACTCTACCATTCAACCCTGTAACGCAGGTTTCCATCTGAATCATGATGAACTGCATTCTGGGCAATAGCCATATTCATGGGGTTCTCTCTGAAGCCAGTGAGCCCTCCTAACTCCGTGAAGCTCTTTGGAGCAACATGAGACATAACAGAGTAAAACGCACCGTTGAAACCGGCAAGATCTGCTTTGGCTGACACAGAATTAGCCACCTTGTTGATCTCAGCGATCCCATCATTTATTTCTGTCTGAGCCTGATCTTCTGGCTTAGTACCAAAACAAGTCTTGTCTCCCTCTGTTTCCCTGTAGTTGTTGAGGTACACCTTCAAGGGTCCAACATAGTTCTCGAACCCCAACGTTGTCATGGCCCACAGAAGATCGTCGCCGTTGATCGTCTTCCTCTTCTCTCTCTGGCACTTGTCGGACGCTTCACCCGTGATGAAGCTTATGAACTCAGACACACATTCTTGAACCGTCTCTTTCGCTTCCTTGGAGATTTTGGCATTAGCAGGAAGTGCCCTTTTCATGATACGGCTAACGTTGGCGATGGGAAGAAACCTGTCTTGTTCTTTGGAAGAGCTGTCTGAGACGTTCCCAGAAGTTGGGCTTCCCACAGGACTGGTTTGGTTATTTCTCTTCCCTGTCATGTTCGGAACAAGATTTGGATCAGAGAAACCTGAAGCTAATAAAGATGGGTTGTGTTGTGTCTGAGTTTGGGTGATGAGGCTCTTAATAAGCAGAAGTGGGGAGAGATATTGAATAAGTATCAAAAGAAAAAGGGGAAAAAGGCGATTGGATGTTAGAATATATGGGAAGAAAGCAAAGAGAATTGCGATGAAGGCTTTCTCAAAGGATGGCCTTTTATATATGGCGCAATTCTCTCCCTTCGTCACAATTAAATAAACTAATAACACTCAAATTGCTTATATATAATTGTAAGATTTTTTTGGGGGTCCATATGGAGCTCATACACATGTTTTAAGAATTATCAGAACCTAGGAAGCTATATGTTGCAAGAACTTAGTTTATGCAATTTGATATTCGACTCCTCTATTTTTATTGGCGAGAAAGAAGTATATATGACTCTGGAAAGGGTCAATGGCGGCAATATCCTCCAAATAATTTTCAATTCTGGAAACCTGTGGACGTTCGAGAGATTGCTTGTATGTATTTAAAAAAATATTTCCTTTCAATTAATTCAATGATGAAACTTGGAACTTAATGATGATATATGTTGCTGGTCGGTTCTTAATCCCTTGGGGTTTGAAAGACTTATATATGTCCCGAACTTAGGACCATCTTTAGTAGCTTCTAGAGAGAAAGATAAATGCTTTTTGAGAGAGAGAGGGTGATAAAAAACAGATGCCAAAACGGTGATTGTTCGAAGTTACAAGCCAAATGATGAGAGAAAGATTATGGGAAAGGGGAGGCTAGAAGACAATATACTTTATGTTAATCATGGTTGGAATTTTCATCGGTTTAGAGCTGAAAACCGTAAGCTATAACGTGAATTCCTTCGCATGAGTGCATATAGTATAATTTTGTACGGCTGGGAAAAAAGAATTGAACAAGATAAGAGTCACTAGCATTTGTGCTCTCCACTTTTTTCAATTGCTTTGTCTCTCTGAGAGATTCTTTGATCGATCACATCATATCATGAGGATCATCGCTCATCAGGGCATCTCCACCCTCAGTCCCCAAATTTTCTACTTTTCTGCTGGACCCGCTGCAACCATAAAGAAGCTAATGTTCAGCTAAATTAGGATCACTGAATGAAAAACATTACACGAAAACAAGACCAACGCACTTTAGTCCCCCCTGGAACATGTTGTCAAGTCTCATTGGCTAGCTAGCAGAAAATTGAAATATCACAACTTTGAGCACAGAAGCTATAGAACAGGCTTCTGACACGTGCAACCCTGTGGAGCTTCATCCACCATGCATTAATGTAAAACACGCATACTGGTGAACCGGCTCTTACGCTTGCTTGGTCTTCGTAAAACGGTACTGGTTGAAGGATTATTAATATCCATCCGCGAAATTTAAATGAATAAATTGAAGTACATCCGATCCTGAGAATTCATAATTGCTGCACTACTTTTTTCTCCTTGTTTGACAAAGTTGAGTCAAAGCTGCAATCATTTGTTATTAAGGATAAACCCGATATATATAATAATATTCTTTGAGATGAAATGTCACCAAACACATTAAACATATATGCCATGAGAAGAAAACCTACTCTTTGCCATTAAAGCCTCTAAATCCAGGACAATCTCGGTGTGTGTTTGAACGCGTGTTTGTGCAGAAGCTGCTAAAAATAGGTATAGCATCTGCACAGAATAGAGTTTGGGGTGGTGTCCAAATACACTCTTACTGATGACAAGTGAACCGGAAAAATTACCCAATAATATGTGCCATCCGTGGTTTTTGAGAAGAAAACCAACATGCAGGCGCATACACACACATATGTATATAATACATATTCTGAAGTTAAAGTAGGTTAGGCTAGCTAGCATATGGTAGATGCAAATGTAAGCAAGTTTTTGCTAAATATCCAAAATCATTGCCTATTTACAGATGCAGAAATCAATAGTTTAAGTGGTAAAACAAATATTTGTGTCGAGTTTTGGTCAAAGTAGCTTTAAGTTCATGAAAGTCGAGTGTTTATGAATTACGGTGTCCATATATGCTTGATAGATTTGTTTGGGGTAGTTGATACCGCCACGTTGGTACGGGAATGCGGAGTGAGATAACGTCATGGATGTATGGCTAGAAATAGTATATGTGCTTATGTGCCTATGTTGGTAGCCCTAGGATTATTGACAAGCACAACAAACAATTTGCACAAGTTGAAAGTACGTTGTCCGTCTTACATTACACGTATAGTTTATTGCTTTATTTGCAACCCTTTGCGAAGCTGGTTATGGCCGGCTTTTAGTCTTCTACTCAGATTTCTACAAAAGTCAGCTAAGATCGCAATCGCATCGCATCGCAAGTGAAAAAAGAAAGAAAGAAACAGTGAGATCGTAGGCGATGAAGCTGTGGATGTAAAATCATGATTCATTATCAAAATTCAAGTACATGCTATGGTTCCACAAAACTAGTAACAAATTACAGCAGATAATAATAATCTTAATAATTTCCATCATGTAATTCAACAAAATAATGTGATGCAGCAGTATTAGATAATTGTGTTAAAAGAATAATTAAATCGTAAAAATCTTAAAACTCTAACTTTAAGGTTCTTTTTTTAATCAGGCAATATTCTTCAATTGATAATTAGGGGTTAATTCTTTTAAAGTGTAGAAATTATTAAAATAAGTTGTTTTTTCTAAATTTTTTTCAGTTATCTACCAATTTGTTGATTAAATTTAAGATTCGAAATTCGTAAAATTAAAAATTGGTACATAAAAGGGCTCAATTTGGGTTCCAAGCAACTCGGATTGTTTGTGTTTGGGTCAATGATAATGGGCCAGACTATAAAGCCCAATCTTTTGGTGGCCCATCTCGTAGTAACCCAAATATCTTCGAACCGTTTCGTCCCGTAATGATGCTCCAGAGGACGCAGTAAGCTTAAAGCTAAAGCTTAATCCTGTATTATTTTATTATTATTTCAGTGATATTTAAAAAGATATTATAAATTTTTACTATTTAAATTTATATTTAAGAATAATTAATGATTTATTTTAATTTTACTTGATATTAATATTATTTAAAAAAAATTACTTTATACTTAGACGAGACTAATTTTTTTTTTGTTGCCCCCCGGTTCACCGGAGTTTTGCCACGACTACATCCGGATCCGACCCGCGTCGCGCACCTGGCTATGGTGGGTGAGTCTCCCAACGGAAATTTTCTGTGTACGCCAAGGCTCGAACTCGAGACCTCGTTTAAGCGATACCGAGTCGCTTATCACTCGGGCCAACCTCCGTTAGTACGAGACTAACTTTTTAAAAGAAAATGATTGTAACAAAAAACAAAAAAAGTGTAAAGCGTACCTACAAATTCCACGCAAGCGAAAGCTTCCTGGACCTGGTGCTTGCAGAACCATTATGTGGTTCACTTCAGCCCGGGACAAACCGCGAAACTCATTACCAATGAAAAGCTCCCATACTTGGATGGCTCATCTTAATGCTTGCCACGTGTCCTCTTTATCTCCACCATTTCCCTCCTCTCTTTCTTCCTTCATTTGTTCCTTTGTTTTCTTTCATTGTCGCTCTGTCTGCTTTCGCATTTCTGTCCTGCTTGCTTCCACCCTTACCACTGTCCCATACGATTCTCCTTCGGCTCTTCCCGTCCGTTTCTATGCCCCTCAACCGCCATGAAAGTTAGGGTTATAGTTTAATTCTGACCACTCTAACAAGTATCTATTATGGCTTTGTCTACTCTCCCGTTACCGGAACTCCATTTTCTTTCCTCACAGATCAATCCTAGACGTCGTCTTGCTTTCTCTAGGTTTTATACGGTTAAGTCTATTTCTGGGCACACTAGGTACAGTGTTGCTATTCGTACGCGAATCCGCGCCGGCAAAGAAGAAGCTGCTTTAATTGAAGAGAAAGAGAATGAATTAGTGGAGCGAGTAAATGATATACAATGGAGTGGCAATGGAGCATCTGGTACTAGCGGGAGTAGTAACGGTAGCAATGGATCCATAAAGGGATACGTAAACGGTAGCTTGGGCGTGGTAGAGAGCGAGAGTGGTAACAACAACGGAAGCTTAGTGAAGTATGTGAATGGAAATGGTGAGGCGGCGGAAATTGTGGAAGATGTCGAAACCTCTGAGCTAAAGGAGGATGGAAGGAAGAGAAGGATAGAGGAGATTGGCAAAGAAGATGCCTGGTTCAAAAAATCTGGGGAAGACAAGGTCGAGGTACGAGTCTTCGATGTTGATTGATGCTCTGGGCTCTGATTTTCATCACACTGTTTGAGATTCCATAAGTTAGACCAAGGCGTGAATTTTGCAGGTTGCAGTTGCACCTGGAGGCCGTTGGAGTAGATTCAAAACGTACTCGACAATTCAGAGAACCTTGGAAATTTGGGGATTTGTTGTAACATTTATCTTTAAGGCTTGGTGGAACAACCAGAAGTTCTCTTACAAAGGTTCGTGCTCTGTGCATTATAATTATTGTAACAGGTGGAGTGGCATTACATGCCTCACAAACTAATTCATTTTCTTTTAGTCTTATAGATGGCCATGAACTAAAATTCAGGAAGTAGTTGCAAAAGTTATAGCGGGTTAATTATGATTATTGTTACACAATCAACTCTGCCTCGACAGTTAACCTCACTGACGTCTTGAACTTATTTCTTTTGGTGGATGATCTAGTTACAATGTTCATTTTATTTATTATCCATACTTTATGTTTTAAGACTTTATACTAACAACAAATAACTCTTGTAGTACATGAAGTGTTTTTCACCGAAATTCTTTGGGGGCATTGATTCAAAGACTTTATTTGCAGGAGGAATGACTGACGAAACGAAAACCTTAAGACGGAAGGCCCTTGCCAAGTGGCTGAAGGAAAGCATTCTGAGACTAGGTCCAACTTTTATCAAAATTGGCCAGCAATTCTCCACAAGGGTGGACATTCTTCCACAAGAATATGTTGACCAATTATCGGAACTACAGGTTTTTATTTTGAACACCATTTATAAGATTAATTATTGGAATGAAATATCATGAACTCCCTTTTGTTGTATCACCTTTTGCACATTTTATTATTAATGATATATGACCCATACTAGAATTCGAGTATGTACATCTTGTCCATCTAGTGTCGCATAACCGGTGCACTAAGAAATCTGATGACAAAATACATGACGGAAAAATAGTAATTATAAAAGTTTATGACTAATAGAGAACATTATGCTAAGGTTGTATTTATTTGGGGCCTAAGCTACCTCATTACTTGGTCCAGGATCAAGTCCCCCCTTTCCCCTCAGAGACTGCTCTAGCTATTGTTGAAGAAGAGCTTGGAGCACCTGTAGGTGACATCTTTGATCGATTTGACTATGAACCAATTGCTGCTGCAAGTCTTGGTAATCACAGTTTTACTTTGCATGTATTTCTAATAGTGCATAAGTGAAATCAATATTGAACCAAGAAGTGAACATAAGTTACTTGTGTCTTATCTGATGAGAAGACAAGAATAATGGTGTCTTCTATTTTTTTTTTCAATGCAGGTCAGGTCCACCGTGCAAGATTAAAGGGACAGGAGGTTGTTATTAAAGTGCAAAGGCCTGGTCTCAAGGGTCTGTTTGATATTGATCTTAAGAACCTCAGGGTTAGTGTTATATGCCTATCATAACATTTCATATGACTTTCTGGAGATGCGCGCATAAGTGATGTTTCTTTGTGATAATTACACTATTTTTATCTCAAACTTACCTAAATTTTACAAGCATACACATAGTTGTCAATTTTTCTTCAAGATATCATATATTATTACCTTGTCCATACTGCAAAATCCCCCTGCCCCCTCTCAGTTTTTTTTTTGGGTGAAAATTTCTTCCGTCATCATTGTCTATATCATACTCAGATGTCTGCATGATAGGATCACATACCTTTATTGTGAAGATTCTTTACCCATGTGTCAAACACTGATACGTAAGCCTGATTTTTCTCCAGGTTATTGCTGAATATCTTCAAAAGGTTGATCCAAAATCAGATGGGGCAAAAAGGGACTGGGTTGCTATTTATGATGAGTGTGCCTCTGTCTTATATCAGGTGATGATAATCTAGTAATGGCATCTTATAAAGATGCCTGTAGGTTGATTAAGAGGGTATTTTATTCAAACATATAAAAGAGCTAAGAATGTAGTGAATTGTCTCGAGACAGTGTCACTCTTCAAATTGAGGCATATTTGTTGTGTTTTCTAAGTTTTATATTTAACTTCTTGTCTCTGGACAGGGGAATTACTTTGTGAATTTTAAAGGCTAGCCGACATATAATTAGCAGGACTTTATAACTAGTGATGCAAAGAATTGGAAAGATAGAAAGAAATTGAGAAAGATAAGAGGAAGTCTTGCAGCATTCTGAGCTGCAAGATTAAAATTTTCTATTTCTGTAATGGGCAAAAGTGTATCTAATTATAAAATAGAGACATGGTTAATTTAGTCTTAAAAAAATTATTTAAATAGTATTGCTGAAGGAACAGATCATGCATAAGAATGCCTGTTAAGGTTTTAATTCCTGTTTGATTAATGGATATCATTCATGCTTCAGTATGATGCATTTGCTATTCATATGCTCCAACACATTCTTAATTTTGTCTCTTCCTGTTAATGTGATGCGAATTGACATCTTTCAGGAGATTGACTACACCAAGGAAGCTACTAATGCAGAGCTCTTTGCTAGTAACTTTAAAAACATGGATTATGTTAAAGTTCCTACAATTATCTGGGATTATACCACACCGCAGGTTTAACCTTTGCTGTCTATGGATGCAACCAAGTGCATATTTCTTGTTTGAGATCTAATATCGTTCTTATCTATTCATTTCTAACTTGATATCAAATGCAGGTTCTTACAATGGAGTATGTTCCAGGGATTAAAATAAACAAAATACAAGCGTTAGATCAGCTTGGGGTTGACCGCAAAAGGTTTGTGGAACCTCTTTGTTTTCTATGCTTAAATCCCTAGTAACATATTATGTTTTACTTGTATACTTTGAGGATCAGAATAATGTCTATTCTAAAACAATTAAAATATTGCTCTTATCTTTTATAGGTTAGGGCGATATGCTGTTGAATCATACTTGGAGCAGATTCTATCGCATGGTTTCTTCCATGCTGATCCAGTGAGTTCTTGATGTTAAAATTGATTCGTCATTTTAGATTTGTCTTATATATATGTATATATTCTGAATTGTCTAGCATTTTTGTGTGTAACCAACATGTGAAGTTTACTATCTTTGAATGTGCTCTTATATGGCAACATTCAAGCCTCTATTACCTAAAGTACCAGCAGTGTGCTACTTAGATCTTTTGGACTTTTGTAAGTCTTTTTGATATACTTAGAATAACATTTATACGCTAAAATGCCCTGTGCCCCTGCCTCTTCCCAAAATGTGCACCATTAGGCTAACTTTTGCATTGGCTGTGGCTTGTGGAAACCTTCCCACACCTCTACCACTGCTTAGGAGGCCTATGCCTCTTAGAAATTATGAAACGAAGATTGTCCTTCTGATATTGTCTATAACTACTCCCCTGCTGGCAATTAATGTTGGCGATTTGGTGTTAGGTACTATAGGTTCATGTGCAGCTTGCACACCACAAATCACTTGTGTTCTTATGCCATTTGTTTAAACATAAGTAGCTATTGTTTCTAAGTTTATATATATTTGTCTTGTTCACTCCTGCTGGCAATTAATGTTGGTGATTAGGTGTTAGGCACCGTAGGTTCATGTGCAGCTTGCACACCACAAGACACTTGTGTTCTTATGCCATTTGTTTAAACATAAGTAGCTATTGTTTCTAAGTTTATATATATTTGTCTTGTTCTCCCCTGATATTGTTAGAATGAGGAATCTTCAATTCTTATGTTTCATGGTTATTACTCTGGAAATTTGACACTTGGTTCCCTATCTTGACTGTAATTACAATTTATTTACATTCTTGCAGCATCCTGGAAATATTGCAGTTGATGATGTCAATGGTGGCAGATTGATATTTTATGATTTTGGAATGATGGGAAGGTTTATAATTAAGCTCTGGCCATTTAAAACATGAATGTAATACAATCTTTAACCTTGGTAGATGATTCACATTTCATCTGTATTGCACATTACAGTATAAGCCCAAACATCCGAGAAGGTTTGCTTGAAGCATTTTATGGAGTTTATGAGAAAAGTCCAGATAAGGTTATTGTTTTTCTATGAATGGTGTCCTATAATGCTTTGTAATGTAAAATCCGTAGTTTATATTACTAAATGACTCTTCTGGCTTGATTTAGGTCCTTCAAGCAATGATTCAAATGGGCGTTCTTGTTCCAACTGGAGATATGACTGCTGTTAGACGAACAGCACAATTCTTCCTCAACAGGTAGCTTGCTGAACCCAGTTGGTGGGAGTTACCAAAAGTAGAAAATATCTACCGCCAGTAGGATTTTTATAATTCTAAGTGGGTGTTTGGGAGAGCTGCCAAAAAGCACTTTTTTATCCAAACCACCAAGGTTTCATATGCATACAAACCAAACACCCATCCAAAACCCAAAATAGATTTTAAGTTCAAAACCGTGGTTTGGACTGAAGCTCACTGGTACAGCTTTTTCAAAGTGATTAAGTCCTCCAAAATTTATTCTCCAAAAGCTAATCCAAAAGCTTTTTCACCTATATAAGATTCTTCTTTCTCTTCTTCTTCATCGAGACCTTAACCAAGATTTAATATTCATGTTTTGATACCATGTGGAAATTTGAAGGATTGAGAGTAGAGGGAAAATAAAATCTCAAAATATTATTAATCCTTGAATGAATGAGAATACAAATAGGCTTTTATATAAGCAAAAATATAAGCTAATAGGCTAAACCTAGAATCTATCATAATCCTAACATCTTAGATTTATTCTTCTAAGATATGATAATTTAATATTCAAATCTGATCCTAAATAATATCTAAACTTAATTTTAGATAATTAAATAACTAACACAACATAATATTAATTAATTCTAAACTAGAGCATCTCAACAAACTTTCATGGAGAATTTCTGACCTTGAGTTCTTGTAATACTCTATAGTTTTGAAGAGCGTCTAGCTGCACAGAGGAGGGAGAGAGAGGCAGCAGCAACTGAACTTGGATTCAAAAAGCCATTGAGCAAGGAGGAAAAAATAATGAAAAAGAAAGAACGTTTGGCTGCTATTGGTAATGTACCGAGTGTAATTGTACGAGGTTCTTTAGATTTATACTTTACGCTATTCAATCAATGTATGTAAAGCATATGACAATCAATGATCATTATTTTGGTCACATGTGAGAAAGCAGACAGGTTCATGTCAGGGAAAATTATTTAGTATTCATGTTATAGCCCGCCTAGCCTTGTTTTGTTCCTATCATTTTATATTTAGTTATTACTGAATTTTTAAAAAATTTATCCAGCAGCTTACATACATGTAGGTGAAGAATCTTATGTATAGTTTTATGAGTTATTACATACATTATGTGTTTTATCATTTGGTTGATTTTCATAAAAAGTACTAGGATTTTTACCATGAAACTGGACATGCCCCAGATTGACTATAAGCTTTATGTCTTGCATCTGGACCTCTGGTCTTTAAATTATTTGGGTGTTATGTTCTTAGTTCGATAACATTTTGCAATCAATAGGCTTAATTTTACTTTGAGAAAAGGTATGCTTGCCACTCATAGCCGTCTTGTTTTATAACAGGTGAAGATTTATTATCCATTGCTGCAGACCAGCCCTTCCGGTTTCCTGCAACATTCACATTTGTTGTTCGAGCCTTCTCAGGTAAGTATAATTTAGGCTAATTCATCGATTTTGTTATATGCATGTAATTATTAATTGAAAGAGCTAACGTTCCTTTTGTAGTGTTGGATGGCATTGGGAAGGGGCTTGACCCACGATTTGACATTACTGAGATTGCCAAACCGTGAGTATTGTTTTGATAGTTTATAAATTTTCAGTCCTTTTAAATGTCAATTTTAAGCTTTTATTTTTTGCATGCTTAACATATCTATCCTGCTTTGCCTTGTAGTTATGCTTTGGAATTGCTAAGATTTCGTGAAGCAGGAATTGAAGTTGTCCTAAAGGCAATGATAAATTTTGTCTTCTGTGCTTGAATTCAGTATCCTCTAAGGATTTGTTTTCTCATATCCATCTTGTAGATGTGCAGGACTTCAGGAGGAGGTGGAACAAACAGTCTCAAGCATTTTATAACTTATTTAGACAGGCTGAAAGGGTTGAAAAGCTTGCTGACATAATCCAAAGACTGGTATGCTAAGATTTTAACTGATAATTTGAACTGTTTATTTAATGAGAATATGTTGCTTGGTCTTCGACTTCTGGCATTCCACACCTCTGCTTACTGCATTTAATTCTTACACAGGAGCAAGGTGATCTGAAGCTCCGAGTTCGAGCTCTGGAATCTGAGAGGGCATTTCAACGTGTTGCTACTGTCCAGAAGACAATAGGGAATGTGAGTCAAGCTGGCTGTTAAATTTGTGGAATTATAAAGTTTACTTTCACCTGAGATGAGTCTGTTCTACAGTTCTACTTACTAGATGCTCATATATTTATTTTTTGGGACGTATGCATGTCCTGTAAATGACTAGTGGATGTGCATAATTTGTTTATACTTGACACGACTGTATGGCATTTCACAATAATCCACACATTTTGTTTGCCAGCTTGTTGATGTTAGTTTATGATATTATTATCTGAGGAAAAATCAGAAAGACCTGCTAGGTAATGACATGATGCATATTCACTTTACCATTGTCATCAATTGACAGGGTGTTGCTGCCGGGAGCTTAATAAATCTTGCAACAGTTTTGTATCTCAGTTCAATTCGCGTAAGCTTTCTTGCTGCCCTTTCCGAGGCCATTAGCAAATCAATTAATTGATTCTCTGATCTTGCTTTCTCATTCCTCTGTTACTTGTTATCTTTTACAGGTACCTGCTATTATAGCATATGCTTTGTGTGCATTTTTCAGTCTTCAAGTTCTCATTGGCATTGTGAAGGTCAAGAAGCTAGATGAACGGGAACAGTTGATAACAGGGACAGCTTAATCAACCAGTAAGTAAAGTGGATAGTAGAGCGTGTGAGATTTCAATTGAACGGGTCAAGGACTCTTTAGCTTTCCATGATTTTCTATATGTAATTAAAACTGTGGTGAGGTCCTTCAACACTCTATCCGGTATCCCTTATGCCCATTTAATTTTCTTTGATTGGGTCCATTGCAGAAGTAGGATGGATAATATAGCTCGTGCTGGTGCTACTTGCTAGTTGACGTCCAGGGTGAGAATACGGTTGAGAGCACAAAGAAAGCTAAATTCAACCTTTCAAAAGACGCCAACGTACGCAAAAAATTAAAATTCAGCCGGCAAACTATATGTTGCGACTTGTGAGGGTTCCTACAGGCTCGAGACTCCTGTTTATTATCTCGTTAAGATATCAGGCACCTATAAGGTTGCCAAATCATTTTTTTGGTTGTTAACCTGAGCCCCCTTTCCGGGTATATTCACACAATAACAGTTCATAAATTGTATTTTTTACACTCTTTCCACATAGGTTGTTACGTAGGCTTATGAATAAATTAGCATGTCTTGTAATTAGAATACGATACAGTGCAGCTTCCCACAAAATTTGACTCTGGTAAACTCGTCCTGAAACTGAAGAACAGCGAAACTGTAAGTATATGACATCCATGTGATGTCTTTAAATTGCGGTTCAGACGACATTTTTGGTTCTTGGTAGTTTACGTGATTGATGTAGAGAGTTTCACGTCCTGAACACTTAGTACCACCTTCATCATTGTGCACACAGGACCTAATTTAATTGGCTTTGTCCATTTCATATGTGACAAGATCTGCGTCTTAATTTCCGTTGTTTGCCTGTTTCTGTTTCTCTGGTTTTTGTCCAGGGAAGAAATGATTTCCTTTTGTTCGGTCTCGTGCCTTTAATGTCACCGTTCTCTAAAATGTGAATATTTAAGTGTATACATCATGACACAGCAGGAGCACAACATGAATAAGGACGAGAGCATCCCAAGGAAGGAACATTATATGCTAAAGTAGCTCGAATGGACGCTAGTTTATCCAGACATCCAACATGGCCATGTTCTGTGACTTCTGTTGTTGGCCAAGCAACCGTAGCAACCTTGGGTTTTCATATGAACGAGATTTTTTATTCTTCATTGTCGCAAACAAGTCGTTTGACTTCGGAGCTAGGGTTATAAATGGTGATATAATGGGACTAGGGTTATAAAATGTGGGGGGTGGGGGGAACAGAGAATAAAGGGAGGAGAAATGTGGGAAGAAAACATTTTCCTTCATTTTGTCTGGATGAATAGAAAAGACAACAAAGAAAGAAAAGTGACTGATTTACAATGATGATAATACCTCTATGAAAAAGATGTGGATCTCATGTTTAGAGTATTGTAATTTTTAGAGCAATTTTGAAAAACATATTTTTGCTCCCTAATCTCTTCACTTCTAATGAGAAAACCATAAAATATGCGTACCTCGTAACGTTTTTTTTTTTTATAAAAATTTTCTCTTGATATTCAAGGAAGGAAAATATTTTTCCTCTTATTTTCTCCTACTCCTTTTATCCAAGTGTAGGAGTAATTTTTTTTAAGGAAAAAAAATCTCAAAACAAAGGGGTCAGGTTAGCTGAACCTAAATGAGAGGACGAAATATCGTACTATTAATCAAGTAAATCTCAACTCTAAAGATCTGGTAAGAAGACAAATCTCAATTCTACGAAGTATGTCGGGCGACTGATTAATACAAGTCCCCTTATGTAACAAAAAAAAAGAAGTACAAGTCCCTTTTCACGGGCCCAGTCTTCATTAAAAATGTCAATTACCTGCCAATAGATTCACATCCACTTTTAAAAAAATAAACTAAAAAATGAAAGTGTAATCTTTGTGACATTCAATACGATCAATTCAATTCAATTGCATGTATGAAAACAGGAAAGCAACAGGCAAAATGTCAAAATGAGTGTCTAATCCAATTTTTAGTGAGGTTTTGTACTCTTTTGAACTGAAAAAAAGCATGCTGTACATAAATTCCAATAAACTAGCCTGCGGATACATTTCAGAATTTTCTTATGAAAAAATAAAAGAAAATTCCATGGTTATCCAATAAGTCCGGAACTTTTCGGCTTATTCATTATTTGCCTTTGCGAATTTGTGATAAAAGAAAAACAAAAGGCATAAACTATAAATTGTAAATTCACAATTGCCCACATTAACTGCTGTAATGAGCGGATTAGATGCGTAGAATCTAAACTTAAAAAACTCTCAGTAAAACAATAATTAGTAGTGTAATAAGTGATCCTTTGAAATTACGAATGTGGGCTAAGCATAATTAAGAAAAACCATACATAAATATTTGTATCTAATTAAGGTACAGAGTTGGTGTAGATGTAATCTTCATTCTCCAGAACGTTTTCTTCCAACCCCCCATTCCCTTTCTTGCACTCAACGCCCTCTTTTTCACACCCACCATCTCTTCTCTGCACCGCATAATTACATTAATTATAGTCATTAATTATTAACACACTCCAGAAACTTGGAATTGAGCTAAGTAAAACACCCAGAAAATTCACGTCAATCAAATATCAATAGTAATCAGAGAGAGAGAGATTCAGAACTCACAACAGAGGAAGAAGACCTGCCAGACACCACAACTAGTTGGTTGTTAACTGCTTCGCTTTGAAGAACCAAGACGACATTGAAGACGAATATGAGCAGAATCAGAAACAAAACTGGTTTCGAGAGTGTCATTTGTAGGGTAGGTATCTAGATGGAACCTTGAATCCTGCAATGCGGTGTGTGTTGTGGTGTCGCTTATATAAGGAAGGTGGGCTGCAAACTTTACAGAGAAGCACCGACGAGAAGATGAGATTGAAGAGTGTAATAAGGCAATTATTCAATTAAGAGTTTCCAGCTTCTTCTTTGACCTGTCTTCGGATTCCTGAGCATAAAGCTCGCACATCAAGAGCTAGGTTGGCTTCTCTTGGTGTTTTCTCACTATATTATATATTATAAAAGGACACCAGAAGCTGAGAGAGATCGCTTGCCCAGAGACTTGTCCACTACTTATTTTGTTTGATACCATTTCTTTCTTTCTTTCTTTCTTTCTTTCTTTCTTTCTTTATTAAAGTAAAAAATGGGACAGTCTCTGCAGTTTCCAAATGCCTCATTATTACTACGGAAAATTTATTGAAAAATCCTCATTACCAAATTCATGGTATGAAGCTACTTATGAATTAATTTTTTTAAATTATATATATCATATCTTTAATTATATATAAATATATTTTATTTTATACGTAGTTAAAAATATATTATAAATAACTAAATAAAAACTATATCTGCTAAAGATTTAAACTGGGTCATTAAATAAATTTTAAGTAATTTTAGATAATATATTTTATAATGGAGATTTTTTTTTTCAGCAATTTTTCCTACGTAAATAGCATTTTTTTCTTATCCATGGTTTAGATTTATAAATATGTGTTTTTGCTATGGATGTCTTCACAGGCTTTAGTCAAGTTCAAATTTTATATATAATACTAACGGAGGTTAGTCCGAGTGGTAAGAGATTCGGTATCGCTTAAGCGAGGTCTCGAGTTCGAGCCTTGGCGTACGCAGAAAATCTCCGTTGGGAGACTCCCCACTATAGTCAGGTGCGCGACGCGGGTCAGATCCGGATGTAGTCGGGGCAAAGTTCCGATAAACCGGGTGGGTAATAAAAAAAATTATATATAATAAATAGTTTTTGTTATACTTGTTGACAAGATTGTGTCAATTTATCAATATACAATGTGATCCAGCGATTCTCTTGCTTATTGAGCTAATCAAATGTTGGAATTTGCTTTATTTGATTGAATAATTTAGGTGGCCCAATCGTTGTATGCTTGATTTTCTTGTAAATGAATTAAAATATGTAATGCATATATCGCTCAATCATTTTCTCTGGTTAAAACTCTTATTCTTTTTGTAGGTATATATGATTCCATCATGTTTTTGCGTAAGTTGGATATAACTCCAGTCAAGTTAAAAGTGGTTAGATCCAACACGTAACTTTGATTTTGATGTTAATTATTGTACCAACAGTTAATTAGTAATCACAGCCCAACTCTTAAATATAATTTATTATAATATTACGTTTTAATTATGATTCTTATTTTTTTGTTGCCCACCCAGTTCACCGGAGCTTTGCCCGACTACATCCGGATCCGACCCGCGTCGCGCACTTGGCTATGGTGGGTGAGTCTCCCAATGGAGATTTTCTGCGTACGCCAAGGCTCGAACTCGAGACCTCGCTTAAATGATACCGAGCCGCTTACCACTCGGACCAACCCCCGTTGGTGTTTTAATTATGATTCTGTTCTTCATGACTTCCGTTACAGAATACTGTAATTTGGCTGCCTACTTTTTCTTCACTGTATATAACAAGAATAAATGATCATGTATACTTGTATCATTAAGAATGAAATCAAGTATAGCTGAAGCGCAAACAAAAATAATACAGTATCTCATACTTTTACCTTTTATTCAAGGGAGAATTGTATAGAAGTACTGTAGAAGACAATTAATTATAAAAAAATTATGTAAAATTATTAAATAATTAAATAGTCCAAAAAAATATAAGAATAATTTTTTTTATCTTCCTAAGAATTTTAGTGCAATTCTTCCTTAATTTTAATACAAATTGCAGCGTTGAACTACCAAACCTTATCCCAAATACTTTACACCCTAACTCTGTTCCAATTTGTAACATAATTTATTTTGGAAATTGTTAATAATAATTCTGATCCTTTGGGAATTTATATTTTGAGAGGGATGTAAATCTTGTACCTTTGACCCTGACAACCTAACAAGGCAATACCAGTGACCTGGTATACAGCCTTATGCAATTGGCATGGAAACTATGGGAAAGGGATTTCACAATTATTGAACAATGATTATATAAATTCTTGCCTGAATATATATATATATATATATATATAATCAATTATTTCCATTTTCGTAATGTGTACAAAGAATATTGAGGACCTCCATGCACCCCTGTTTTTATATAATATTGTAAAATTACTAATACTTGTTTTACTCTCAAGTAATGACGATATTGTCTTATAAATAGATAAATAAATATGGTGTGAGATTTTACTTCACATCAACCGACCTCAATGTGAAATATGCAAAAAATATAATATTAATACAATTTATAAATTATGAATAATCTGACTTGTTTTAAATATTGTATCAATCATGTATGATATCAGATTAGTTCTAAATCGTGTATTCTTTCTTACTAGCCAAACAAAAATGTATATTAGCATCCTATCCTGTTCATTAATTCATCAACTATTACATTTATTAGAGATCAAGGAATGTTACGAAGATGTTGATGTCGGGAGAAGCTTAGTCCTTATGCATAGAATCATTCAAAATTCACGCACAAGTAATAATTAAAAAAATATTATATACAGATATGAAAAAATTTGATAACATATAAAATTCCCATACAGCTGTACAAAAAACAATACAGCTGCAACGTATATAATTAATTAATTATACCTAAAAAATGAATGGTTAGAATTATAAAATTAGAGGCTGGAAAAGAGTCCCGCGGGCGGGTTAAAAAAGCAAATAATACGAGTTTTTACATTTATTTTTTAAATTTAAATTTTGGGAAATGGTATATGAAAGAGAAGGCAGTAATGGTGGGGTGTGGAAGACAGTCAAAAAAGGTAAATGTTGGTATCCATTTGTACGCTTCCAGACATGCTCTTCTCTGGTTCGGCATCTTCGCTGGTTGTCCATTCCAGACGCCCCATCTGTCTTCCTTCACGCCGTTCCCTTCATTATTTTCTCTCCCGTCAATTCCATCCTCGCCAAAATAAAATTCGTTTTTTTTTTGTATTTTCTCGTCCTTAATTGGCTGCGTAATTGGAAAACTGAAATTTCCCATTTTGGGAGAAAAACAAGAGATTTATTGGTACAGTGCTGTTGACGGCGTGGAGAGGCGTTAAGCGCATGTGCGCGTAGGGCTGTGTATAGAGAGAGAGGGGGGGGGGGGAAGGGTAGGTTTAAACATACAAATACGAAGGAAGACAGAGAGGGGAACAGAGTAGGGAGTTTGTGAGGGATTGAAGGGAGAGAAGGAGGGGACGAGGAACTTGTCCTTTACAGACTGTAGTTACTCACTCCCACCAACCAACACTCTCCCACCTGACCAAACCGCCATTTTTAACGGATTTCTCTCTCTCTCTCTCATATCTAAAACCCTAGCCCAGCTTTACCTGCGCTTTCTCTCTCTTCATCTCCATCCCCTCTCTCTTTAGCTCTCAATCCAATGTTGAGCTTCTAGGGTTTCGGAAACTCCCTTCCTTCTTTCTCTCTCTCCCCCTCCCCCTCAATGAATCATTAAGGTGGCTTTCCACATATACTCCGATGAATTCCGTACCCAACTTCTCTGTTGCGGTTTTCTCCCTTTGTTTCCTTTCTCTGCTCTTCTCGGGGTTTGCTTCTGAAGCTGAACTCCGATCTTTGCTTGAATTCAAGAAAGGGATTGAAAGAGATCCGATTAGAAGAGTTTTCGACTCATGGAAGCTGTCTTCACTCAGCGACCTCAACGACTGTCCCCATTCTTGGGCTGGAGTTGCCTGCGAAGAGGGAACCGGCAACGTCACCGCCGTAGTCCTTGACAGGCTCAGTTTGGGAGGTGAACTGAAATTTCACACTCTACTTGAACTCAAGATGCTAAGGAATCTCAGCCTCTCCGGGAATGACTTTACTGGGCGGCTGCCGCCGGCATTGGGGACATTGGCCACTCTGCAGCATTTGGATCTTTCCGACAACAAGTTCTACGGGCCGATCCCTGCTCGAATTAATGACCTTTGGGGATTAAATTACCTCAATTTGTCTAAGAATAACTTCAAGGGTGGGTTTCCGGGAGGGATATATAATCTTCAGCAGCTGAGAGTGCTGGATTTGCGTTCGAATGAGCTTTGGGGTGATATTGGTGATGTATTGTCCGCATTGCGAAATGTCGAGCATCTTGATTTGAGCTCTAATAAGTTCTACGGGGGGCTCTCGCTTGGAGCGGAGAATGTTTCTGGCTTGGCAAATACGGTCCATTTTCTAAATTTGAGTTTCAACGAACTAAATGGCCCCTTCTTTGAGGGAGATTCAATTGCATTGTTTCGTAATTTACAAGTTTTGGATTTGGGTCACAATCAGATCAGGGGGCAGCTTCCCTCTTTTGGGTCACTGCCGAGCCTTCGAGTTTTGCGACTTGACAGTAATCTATTATTTGGGTCAATACCGGAAGAGTTGTTTGAAACTTCTATGTCATTAGAAGAATTGGATCTTAGCGGCAACGGGTTTACGGGTAAGTAATTTCTGTTTCGGCATCTGAGTCACTCGTTTCTTTGTTCTTCCTGTTATCCTGTTTGCAACCATACTACGATGGGTTTGGGAAGCAATTCAGCATACAGGCCAGCTATTAATTCTTCTTGGCACAATCTGTTTCTACGTAATATATATTGTCGCCTTTGCATGGATCTTAACTACTACTCTTAGTTTGTTCTGAGCGAGGCAGAGTTGGAATAGCATAGTTCCGTCTCTTTCATCAAGCTAATTTCACTTCATGAAAAGCTAGATCATACTAGTATCATTTACTTCCATCCCAACCTTTAACTACATGAGAGTTGGGACAATAAGAAAGGAATTGTAAAAACTGCAAATGCACATGCTCGTCTGCATGTACATTTTCAGTAATCTCTGAACTGTGAGGTATATAAAATATGCATAAAGGGAATCTAGCAAGTCTTCGATCACATCTCTTCGCTCTACCATAAACATTGTGAGTGAGGAGGGTCGGCAGGGAAAACAATGTAATTTGCATTGCTAGATTTAATCATTGAATTTTTGCAGTTTTTTGTGAAACTCTGGAGCTTGGTCTATTTTGATTTAACCCTACACAATGCCAGTTGCATTTACAATTGTCATAGAAATTATCATGAAGTCTTTTGATGAAGTATGCCTCAATGCTGTTACGAATGTTTTATACATTATATTTAACATGTGCAGGTTCAGTTCCTTCAATCAACTTGACGTCTTTGAATATATTGAATATTTCATCCAATGGTTTATCAGGCTCTTTGCCAACATCTTTGAGAAAATGCACTGTGATGGACTTAAGCAGGAATATGTTAGATGGTGATTTATCTGTTATGCAGAACTGGGACGCCACATTTGAGGTTCTTGATCTGAGTTCAAACAGGCTGTCAGGAAGCTTTCCCAATTTGACAAATCAGTTTCAGGGATTAGCCACACTTGCTCTCAGGAATAATTCCTTAGTTGGATCTTTGCCTCCTAATTTGGGGACCTATTCTAAATTGTCCATGGTTGATTTCAGTTTGAATGAACTTAGTGGCCCTATTCCTGTTAGTTTATTTACTTCAACAACATTGACAAGCCTTAATCTTTCTGGAAATCATTTTACCGGGTCAATTCCTCTTGGAAGCTCAGGAGCCAGTGAATTAATAATTATGACACCTTATCAGCCAATGGAATATCTTGATTTATCTAATAACTCCTTAAAGGGTATCTTACCTTCTGACATAAGTAGGATGGGTGGCCTCAAACTGTTGAATCTTGCTGGGAATGATTTTTCCGGACAGCTGCCCAATGAATTGAGCAAACTTATTAATCTGGAGTACCTTGATTTGTCTAACAATAGATTTAAGGGACAAATTCCTGATAAGCTTTCATCCAGCTTGAATGTGTTTAATGTGTCTAATAATGATTTATCTGGCGATGTTCCAGTTAATTTGAGGAGGTTTCCTCCTTCATCATTTCACCCTGGAAATCAAAAGCTGAACGTCCCATATTATACTAATGGTAATGGCGCTTCAGTGCCTGATAATATTTATGGTCATGGGAAACGTCATAGTTCAAAGGGAAATATCAAGATAGCCATTATTCTGGCTTCAGTTGGTGCTGCTGTGATGATTGTTTTTGTTTTCTTGGTTTATCATAGAACACAACTTAAAGAATTCCGTGGCCGGAGTGGGTTTGCTGGTCAAAATACTGGAAGGGATGTCAAATCAGGAGGACTTGCGCGGCCTTCCCTCTTCAAGTTCCACCCCGCTCAGCCACCAGCAAGTTCATTGAGCTTTTCAAATGATCACTTGCTGACATCTAATTCAAGATCACTCTCTGGACAGTCAGAGTTTATAACTGAAATTACTGAGCATGGCTTGGCTCAGGGAACAGGAGCAGCTAGTTCAGCTTCTGTAAATCCAGATTTGATGGATAACCCCCCCACATCATCTGGAAGGAAGTCATCTCCGGGTTCCCCATTATCTTCGTCCCCCCGTTTTATAGAAGCACATGAAAAACCAGTTACGTTGGATGTGTATTCACCAGATCGCCTGGCTGGAGAGTTGTACTTCCTTGATTCTTCCCTGGCATTCACTGCAGAGGAATTATCTCGAGCTCCAGCGGAAGTTCTTGGCAGAAGTAGCCATGGTACTTTATACAAAGCTACACTAGACAGTGGTCATATGTTGACTGTAAAGTGGTTACGTGTTGGATTGGTCAAACATAAGAAGGAATTTGCGAGAGAAGTTAAAAGGATTGGTTCCATGAGGCATCCTAACATTGTCTCATTGCGGGCATACTATTGGGGGCCCAGGGAACAAGAGAGGCTTCTTTTAGCTGACTATATACCTGGCGACAGCTTGGCTTTACATCTTTATGGTAATTGTTAAACTCTCCCTCAATGCCGTGTTCATTGAAATGTCTACACTGCCATATATAACTATGTACGCTGTGCTATACTTTTCTATTCATGGTTTTTCCCTTTTAGCGTCCTCTACAATCTCCTAAATATTCAGCAGAGATGAAAAATGAGAATGCGGTACTAACATGTTCAAAAATTGACGAAAATGTTTCAAAGAAAGAGCTTCATTCCATTGTAAATGTATATAAGCCTACCCAGTTATAGAAGATCGCATATGACAAGCCAATGAATTCTCGATTTATCACTGAAGTAATGAAAAGATCCCTAGTAATGTCTTGGCAGAAGATTAGATTCATGTTTTGAAAAATCTATCCTGTTATCAGTCTACAATTTACAAATTCCCTGAAAGTTTTTAATACACCCTTTGCTTGCGCATGCGGGAGTGTTTTTAGTAGTTTTAATACTTGAGTACGTATCAATATGCATTTTGCAGAGACGACACCCCGGAGGTACTCACCATTATCATTCAGCCAGAGAGTAAGAGTTGCTGTTGAAGTTGCTCGATGTCTTTTATACCTTCATGATCGAGGGCTTCCACATGGAAATCTAAAACCAACAAATATATTATTAGCAGGCCCTGAATACTGCGCACGTCTAAGTGACTATGGTCTGCACCGCCTCATGACGCCTGCTGGAATATCAGAGCAGATACTGAATCTCGGAGCACTCGGATACCGAGCTCCAGAACTTGCGTCTGCTAATAAACCAGTCCCATCATTCAAGGCAGACGTGTATGCACTTGGTGTGATCTTAATGGAATTATTAACGAGAAAAAGTGCAGGTGACATAATATCAGGGCAATCCGGGGCTGTGGATCTAACAGATTGGGTTAGGCTCTGTGAGCAAGAAGGACGTGTAATGGACTGTATCGACAGAGACATTGCAGGCGGTGAAGAATCTTCCAGAGAGATGGACGACTTGCTTGCAATATCACTCAGGTGTATTCTCCCTGTAAATGAGAGGCCTAATATCAGACAAGTTTTTGACGATCTTTGTTCTATATCAGCTTGAAATTTTTTTCGTGTAAATGCATCTGGGAATTAGTATTTTTTTCTAGTTCCTCGACCCATTGTTGTTTTCTGATTTCGTCCGTCTCATCCTTAATTGGTTTATAGCCATCTGATTTTGGATAATCATCCCATTCTTTTCTCTTATCTTCTCTTCTCTTGCTGTTACAATCTCCTTGTAAAGTGACGTTCCATCAATTGATTAATTGACAGTGCTTTGAGTTTGATTTGATAATTAACATGCCTCTTTAGATACTCTATCTTACAATCCCCTCCCTCCTCAGAACTTTGTTGTTTTCTGGATGATTCCCCCTCTCCTAAATCAAATGCTTTTTTACGAGGGACGGGTTTAGAGGATTCTCATTTGAACCTTTTAATATCCCTTTTTGATTTCTTCTCCACTCACTCATCGACTGGTTTTGGGGATGAACAAGGAATGAGCTTTTACAAGCGATGACTATGAATAAATCAGAGATCATTTCAACATAACTATTGTTTTTTTTAACAAATAAAATTCACATTTTATTTTCTGAATGCAACTTGCACTTCCGATGCTATACGCGTTCTTTCTTCATTCCTTCGTCTTCTCCACGTGTCACCATTTATTATTGCATAGCTGTTGCGTTGGACTTCCTTTTGACCTCCAATTTTAGGCGCGTGAATTTTATTTCCTGATTCATTAATGGTCAGAATCCCGCAATGAAATATTGCTTGGCTGTGACGGTAATATATCTTAATACATACAATTTTTTATTTATTCTGCAAAAAAAAATCACCGTGTATTTAAGATCTCCAAATTAAATACCTTTGCGTACTTGAATCATATGTTCATTTTACTCTATTTGGGTGATATATATTGATTGAAGACTATTTTTTATGATCCAAACACGGAATTAAAGTTAAAAAAATCTCTGCTAAATCATTATCATCTTTATGATTTTGGAATTACCAAAATCCTTATCTAGAAATTAATGATGAGGCCAGCAGAATCTTAAATTAATCTTCACATACAAATAAAAAAATCTTTTGACCAAAAACAAAAGTATGAAATAGGAAAATCTTCGAAAGCAAGAAAATACAGTATTAAAAGGAAAGGCTTCAAAAATAAGAAACTACTACTATCTACTGAAGTTAAAGAAAACTTGGTAGCCAAAATTACCAAAATCATTCAATAATCTACATTCAATATATATCTGACCATCCCTACATTAGGGTTTATATATAGAGAGAGGGTTAAGAACAGAGTGTATCATATCATAGCCAAAACCTTGAATTCTCTTTCATTCATTCTTCTTGTTCGCATTGTCTTGATCTTCTGGTTTCTCATCAGCTTATATGTTACTGAAACCTCACCAATTGCGTTTCCCTGACGTCCTCGCATTCTTATTCTGCTCAGACTTACGCAGCAGAAACTTTGTGCAGTGCACTGAAGCCACTTTCGTAGACTTTACCCGCAGATGGCTTATATTTATCTCTCTCTTGGCCCAGAAATTACTTCAGCTTTTGGCACTCTCACTTAAATCTCTTGGTACTTCCATTGAGCGATGGTTGAACCTGGTTTCTGTCAACCACAGTGTTGTCACGCTCCTATTTAACTATCTTCAAGATATGCTTCTGTTGAAGCCATGATGCTTTACTGGGTAATTATTAATCATTGTAAATAAAGTCAAGTCTTTTGGTTAACAAATAATAAGAATATCATTCTATTCACACGATCCAATCCACACACACACATATTTAACTGTGAATTAAATGAAGGCAAGGATGCGACGCCGGATCCAAGCTCAGCGGAATATTTGTCAGGGACGGCGCATGTGGGACAAGCGCGTGGGGTTAGATGGTTCTATCAAATTTGGAGATGGTAGGTAGAATTCTGCAATCTCTGTCATGGCTTCTAAACTATGCTACGAGAACGCAGCTAACTGTTGTCGAAAATCACTGGAAGGTACTCTACTAATTGCCAAGCAATTTTACTTCCACTTCCTTTTGTTTATCCTTATTTACTAGTTTTAGTTTTAATATATCGTTAATCTCGGTTTGGAATTTTTTGTAAAATGTGGTGAGTTCTGGAACGGTACGTAAGAAGAACTAAAGAGATATTGAATTACACATTATTTGCTCTCTCTTTGCATAACACGTACGATCAAGTTCTATATAATCAAAAGATTATCAAGGGAACGCCACCACTCATCAGGGTTTCGTCATGTTAGATAAAAGCGAGGAGCAGCAGACATATGTAGTGGCCTTCAGAGGAACCGAACCGTTCGATGCTGATGCATGGAACACTGATATTGACTTATCATGGTGTCACCTTCCTGGTGTTGGAAAGATCCATGCAGGCTTCATGAAAGCCTTAGGGCTCCAGAAAAGCGTCGTGGGTTGGCCTAAGCATATTCAAGGAGACGATAGCCACCCTCCAGAAGCCTACTACGCCATTAGGGATGTTCTAAAGCAGCACGTGAATGCAAATAATAAAGCCAAGTTCATTGTCACCGCCCATAGTTTGGGCAACCTCGAGTTGGAGATCATGAATTTGCTGAAAACATGGAACACAAACTCCAACACCACCGTATTAAGTACTATAGATTTGTTTACAGTAACGACGTTGTTCCTAGGTTGCCCTACTACTACAAGAATCTGATGTTTAAGCACTTTCGGCGGTGCCTATACTTTGAAAGCAACTATGAATGCAAGGTAAATGTGTGTGTTTTAAATTTGGCCATTCATCGATCCGAGTCAGGCATTGAATACGATCTCCAGAAATTAATTGATTGATTTTGTTTTTGTTTGAATGGACGCAGATGGTGGAAGAGGAGCCAAATAAGAACTACTACTCGCCATGGGCGATGATGCCGATGAGGATAAATGCGGCACGGGAGATTATAAGGAGCTTCATTATTGGGTTCAAATATGGAGCGGATTACAGAGAAGGATGCATGGTTTCTGAGAATTATTAGGATTATTGGATTGGCATAGTTCCTGGATTGCCTAATGATCTTCTTCAAGACTATGTTAATGCTACTCGCTTGGGATCACTCCTTTCACACTTAGACTAGCTGCCTAGGATATCATTGTTATTAAGACATGGGAATTCCAAGGCCAATGATGGCAATCAAAATTTCTTGATGTTTTCTACGTGGGATTTATGTGCAATTTTATCCGCTTGTTTTTGTGAGACTTCCACCGACATTATATATATTTGTTTGAGAGCTGGTACTGAATCATAGCACGATAGGGAGAGGAGGAAGAATATTTGACTCGCCCCATATCACTGAATAAATAGGATATATTTATAGAATTACAAAGAGGACAAAGTCATGAAGCCTATTAAATATCCAATACGAACATAAAAGACGCTTCCCTAAACATAAAACAGTACGACCTAAGTACATGAATGACGACATTGGAATTTCCTGGGTGGCTCACTGAAAGTTGAAACTGCAATACACATATATAGGGATTCATGAGGTGATGGTCCAAATTACCTCTCACAATTCAGCGTTGGAGAGTCGATCTTTGGTGGGAACGGCAATAAGATGGTTGGCTCTGGGCATGGTGAGGCCAAACTCCTCAGTCATGTCCAAATCTGAAGGCAACATGCCACGTGGAAGCTCCCACTCAAAGCAATGTACCAGCTGAGCCACCACCAAGCGGATCATGGTCAGACCCAATTGCACACCGGGGCAACCCTCCGACCCGACCCGAAAGGGATCAGCTCGAAATCCTGCCCTCGAATCTCTCTGGCCAAAACCTGTCTGCATAGCTCCAAGCTCTGGGGTCTCGCATGATTGCCCACGCGTTTAATTTATTATCAATCTGGATTTTGCTGGTATAAAATATTGTCTTTAGTTGACTGGTCTGGAATCAGTAAGGGTGCCACAGGTGAAGCCTCAACTTCTCCTTGATAACCATGTTTAGGTATTCCAATTTTTCCAAGTCTGATTCCTCCACCTTCTTCTCCATTCCCACCACTATTTCCAACTCTCTCTGAACCTTCTTCATCACCCCTGGGTTCTTCATGAGCTCTGACATGGTCCATTCTATGGCCGTCGCTGACGTGTCCATTGATCCCCCAGCATATCCTATGATAACATCATCACTTATTAGTCAAGGTTTGAGTTGTGTCGGCGAACAATGTCTATTCTGTAATATACGTATACGTAAGTACCAACATGATGGCTTTGATATTGGGGCGTTCGATGCGGTATTCAGATTCTTCAGTCCCAACGAACGAAAGTCCAACATGACATCCACGAAATCCTTGGTTTTCTTGTCCTTATTACTCTTGGATTCATGAATATGCTCGTCTATGATCTTCTCAAAGAAGTCATCAAATGTTTTGGCCACCGCCTTCATGCGACGAGTGAGGCCCTGAAGATCGAGGGCACCAATGTAAGGAATGTAATCTCCCATGTTAGGCGTTGCAGCTAAGTGCATTCCCTCTTGAAACACAGCCTTGAACCCCATCTCATGAAACTCATCGTCCATGTACTTCTTTCCAAGGACCATTCTGCAACTCATGTTGGCACTCAATGATGAGACCTTGGCACTAAGATCCACAGAAGATCCATCACGCGTTGCTTCTTTGAGAGATTCGATTAAAAGGTCGAGCTCCTCTTTTCTCATGGGTCGGAAAGAGTTGATTTTGGAATTGCTGAGTAATTCCAAGGTGCACATTTTACGCATGTTGCGCCAATAGGAACCGTATTCGCCGAAGGTCAAGTTCCTCTGATCCCAGGCCATGAACTTGGCAGCTTCGTGGGTTGGTCTGCTGGCAAATACGAGGTCGTGTGTTTTGAGGAAGAGTTGAGCAGCTTGAGGCGAAGACACGACGATGGGTCGCGCGAATCCTAATCGTAGGCCCATGATGGGTCCATATTTTTGCGACAGTTTGTGAAGATCTCGATGAGGATAAGACCCAAACATGTGAAGGTTTCCTAAGATTGGCAACCCTCTGGGACCAGGAGGTAGTTTCTTCGCCTTCTTGCTTCTCCAAGCATTCAGCACGATATAATAAGCAAGAGAAACTAGAAAAATGGCAATCCAAGTCATGGTCGTTCAATATGATGATATTGCTGTTATGAAGCAAACAGAGTTTACTTATATATACAAGCGAATGTAGACTTAAAACTATATATGTTTTAGTCAAGTTTAGTGAGTGCGCCGGCACCAGATGCTGTTTTTATCTTTTACTTAATTACTTGCCGTCCCTCGAATCGACCCTTAATATAAAGTCTGAAACGAAGCCTTGTGTATGTCTCTCTGTCCATCATTGACATCGAAATTATTCATTCTATATAAGTCTAATCAGACACGTTCTCATATGTGCTGGGTTTAATACCTTATGGTCAGTTGCTCAACAGTTCTATTTATTATCAATTTTCCATATTTTCAACGCTTGTGGCTTTCAGATTGCAAGGCTTCTATGCAAATTAACCTCTACCAATTAATATTGACATATCAAACTAAAATCTACATTTTTACACTTATATTTAAAACTAAAATATTATTCTCTCTTTCGTTTATACAAACAAAACAACACATGGATTTCTATCATACGTAAAAGTCAAAGCCTATCGTGCTAATACATAATAATCGAGGCAAAGAATGCAATGCTGAACGCAGCTAGGAAGGAATTAGGACTTAGGACTGTCTTCCGGCAGCAATCTATTACAAGATCTGAGTGAGCTAGAAGGCCAAAATAAATCTTCACACTGGGTCATCTTGTCCATTGAAACAACCTCTGAAGTTCAGAACAGCCCCCAAAACCTAACAAAAAGCAATATTATGTAAAGTATTATTTGGTTGGGGTTTTTTGGAAGAGAAAAATAATATAAATGTGTTTAGTTGAAAAAAAATAGAAAGAATAGGAGATTTAAAATTTTGTCTTTTTGCTCCCTCCTCCCTCTCTTTCTCTCTCTCACCCTTCTAAATTTAGGGTTTTTGGAAGAGTGAGAAATATTAGGGGAGGGGAGGTTTAAATTTGGGAATTTAATTTCAAGTGGTGCCATTGACGGGATCGAATCTAGTTACTTTAAAAATTTAATTAAGGATTATATATAGTTTAACTTCGGGTCGTTCTCTTTTGATGAGTTAAAAATAAAATTAAATTTCTAAGTAACTAAATGAAGTGCAACCTAAACTATAAAAATGATGTTTGATTTGATTGACTGACAACTAAATACTAATAATTAAAATAAATTTAAATAAAATATTTTTAATATTTTTATATGAAAATAAGCGATATGGAATTATAGTAAATGAATGAATTGAAAGCACAAGTAATCAACAATGATAAAATCAACCATTCAATTCAATAACTCATGCAATCATAACTTTAACATATATGTGAGTTAAAAATAATAAATTAATAATTATAATTAAGTTTTTAATCTAACAACTAAGCCACTGGCCTCTAATTGTCATAATATATTTTCACAAAGTCTCAATTTACTAATTGCTATTAGAATAATAAAATAAGACTAATGATATTAAAAAATAATATTTAATAATTCATAAAAATATAATTAAAGTCAGCAAAATATATAATGATCTAATAATTTAAATCACCTTAAAAAATTACTAAATATTCACTAATCTTAATACAAAGTCTTGACTCAAAATAAATTAATAAAATTAAGTAATAACCAACACAATATCATCAATTGCTAACTAGTTACAATAATACTCAATAAAAAAAATAAATTATTATAAACCTTCTTAATAATTATAAAATTATTTTAAAATTTATAAATCATAATATAATTAATAGATAAAAGATTATAATAATTTAAACTCCCTCCTGTCATATTTATGTATTTGCCATTGAGCGAGGATTCAGATACTTTAGCCAGCCATTTTTCACCATCAAGATTTCACGACTAACCATGGTTAAACAGCCAATAACGACGGAGAGAACAGTGAAAGACCCCGAAAAAATGAAGAGGAATGGAGGAAAAATGAAGGTGGCTGGATAAATAATTAAATAAGGGGGAAAGGACAACTGCATGGTGGGAATAATGAATAAAAATGAGGAAAGATTTCGATAATATATTAATTGGCAATTGAAGTGAAAAGAAAATCTGCAAGTGTACAGCATAAAGAGGTTCATTTTGAGAGAGAGAGCCATATATGCATAACAGTCCAGAGAAAGTAAAGGCATGGTAATGGAAGATTTTTTTTTATATATAAAATTTATAAAAGAGATTAAACTTATTTACGATATAAAAATATGGAGAAATTTTATTTTTTTTAAACGATACTAATATTAAATAAAATAAATTATCTATTATCTTTAGATATAAATCTAAATACTTTAATATTAAGATATATTTCCAAACATATAATAAAATATAGTTCTTTCACGATAAGATCTAATGGAAGAATATTTGGTAGAATGCCAGGAAAAGCTAAATCCAGCTCAGCCACCCAATAAATACAATATTTTTGTGAATATAGTCCGACAACGAGATAAGATCCACCACATAAATAATCTCCCAAAGTTGGTGATGAGGGCCCACCAAATACTGTCATGAAATGCTATCCTACATCATTTTCTTTCAAGGATCATCGTCATGCCTCTCATTATATGCAAAACTCCATGCGTACAATTCATCACTCCTTTTCATTCACGATATGTACTAACCAACCGTATGCAGAAAAAAATGACAGATATGAGAGCGGAGAACCATTTACATAGTTCATTTAACTAACTTCTCCCTCTAAGAAAATAGTTAACATAGTTAAAAGGTACCTATTCTTTCGTGAAAAGTTTAAGAAACCATTCTATTCATTAACACGTCTTACTTTTTTAGATTTTGTGACACATTAAACCATTGTTTAGTTATCTTCAGCACTGCATCTTTTTTAATGCTTAATCATTACGACTGTATTTATTCGGCCAAAAGAAAAACGTGTCTATAAAAATTTCATAGGAAACAAATTTCACAAGGGCGTTGTTTATGAGCACTCACGAGTCACGTCCACCTATTCACTTCTGCCCTCTCACTGAATCGCTGATCCGAGAACCTGATCCACAGGGCCATGGCTCTGCAAAGGCTACTGAAGCAAGCCATCGCGAAATCCAAGTCCAGGTTCTACCTTTCTCCCTGCTGTGCTTTCTCCACAGCTTCTTCTCCTTTCACTACTTCCGCCACTACCACCCATGATGTCCGCTTGCCTCAGCTTCCACCATTTGATTACCAGCCTCAGCCATATAAAGGCCCATTGGCCGATGAAGTTTTCGCCAAACGCAAGAAGTTCCTGGGTCCTTCCTTGTTCAACTTCTATCAGAAACCTGTAAGTCTCCAGAACCAATCAAACCTTGTCTCTCTTTTTTCTTCTTTTAACTTTTTCTACTTACGCTGAAAATACAATAATGAGCAATCAAATGTATTATCCTTTCTGTTCTGCTCTGCATTTGTGTGTGTGCGCATTTCGTTGGGCTGGGATCTTCCCCCCCCCCCCCATCATTTTCCGATTCTTTACCTGATTTTGTTGTAATCTTCGTTTCATTATGTATATCATTTTTTTCACTTGCACATCTTTTGTTCTTGATTTAAATCGCACATGGTTTGTTTAGATATCTCTTCTCAAATTTATTCGCTCGAGAAGTTATTTGAGTGACTCGTACGTATTGTATAGAAGAAAGTCGATTCTTTGAATAAGTGAAGTGCTAATCTGATAACTTGTAATTGACAACTCATGTAACCGCAGATGAATCTGCACTTGTTCAGGAAGTTCTTAAGATCTGGGCGCAACCGGGCAATGAGTGCACTAAAGCAGAGAAGTTTAACTCGTTCCAGCCAAACATCTACTTTATTCTCTTTTTCGTTGAGCGAGGGGTTTTGCGTATGTTAGCATTGGATTTATTAGCTTGGGTTCAGGGGGACAATAAAAACGAGCTGATATATTGAGCAATGTCAATATCTGGTCTGATGTGCTTGCATACGCTTTACTCATGCAAGTTCTCAGTAGCTTTTCGCCATTCAAAGCATTTCTTTGAAAAAAATTCTGTGAATCCCGTTTCAGCAACGATCTATTCTGCTTCTACCACCCCGTGACCTTTATTGGTTTTAAAGGAATCTGATCTCCTGACCCTGATGCAATTTCCTCCCGTTTTGTATTGCGTGGTTCATCATGACCAGAACTGTTATTATATCTTGTCACTGATTATTAAGATATGGTGGTCCATGTCCCTCCACATATCAAGTGTATAATGTGTGAACTTTGCTCATGTAGGGATTACTTCTTTCCTTGTTTTTCTTTAAGCGCCGTACATCTAATTCAAACTTTAATTGTACTAACAGCTCAACATAGTGGAAGGCAAAATGCAATATCTATTTGATGAGAGTGGCAGGCGTTATCTTGATGCTTTTGCTGGAATAGTTACGGTTTCTTGTGGGCATTGCCATCCTGAAATTTTGAATGCTATCATGGAGCAGAGCAAACTTCTGCAGCATGCTACCACTATATATCTACACCATGCAATAGCTGATTTTGCCGAGGCATTGGCATCAAAAATGCCTGGAAACCTTAAGGTCAATTTTCTCCTCATTAGTTGTGTTTAATTACAGATTCTGACGCTACTATGATTTTATAATGCCCAACCATTTTGAAATGCGCCTAATAGTCCAATATAAGTATACCTTTAAAATAGCAAAAAATTCTCCACTTCATTATTTTGCTTTATTTCTCCACGTCATCTAGTTAGATTTTAGTGAATGAAATGAAGGGATGAGGAGGAGTCTTTCTTCTAAGGCACTGATTTCTGAAACTATGTTCAATATTTTTAGTTTTCTTGACAATATTGACACGTGGAACATAAGTATCAAGTAAACAACTTTGAATTTCAGGTTGTATATTTTGTAAATTCTGGTTCAGAAGCAAATGAATTAGCAATGTTGATGGCCCGTTTATACACTGGTAATCTTGGTATGATTTCTTTGAGGAATGCATATCATGGAGGCAGTTCTAGCACAATTGGGCTGACTGCTCTGAACACGTGGAAATATCCAATACCAGAGGTATGTCTATATAATAGATCACATGATCTTTAATGGTTGATTAATTTTACATGGCACTGTCAACGTTCATTCTGAACGAAGCTGCATGCAAATACCACTAATCATGGCAATATAATTTAATTCTTTTTTCTTTTTAACTTTCTGGGGTCTTGAAGTTTACCCTGTCAAGTTCAGGAACCAAAGTTACAGCATGATTATCAAAATGATCAGGCCTGAATTTCTTTATTTTGTCTATTTGGTTTCTAAGGAAAAACAGACAAGCAGTGGAAAGAAATTTACCAGGATTGTGTGCTAGTATAGTTGAAACTATACCATTGTGAATGCAGTATTCATTTTTATATTAAAGAGGTGGTATGCCAGTTATTCTTATCACGATTTTTGACATTTTAAGGGTGAAATCCATCACGTTATGAACCCAGATCCATATCGTGGAGTCTTTGGCTCAGATGCTAGGTATTATGCCAAAGAAGTACAGGATCACATTGACTACGGCACTTCAGGAAACGTGGCTGGGTTTATAGCTGAAACAATACAGGTTTATATAATTTACCACATCTAGTGCTCAAATTCATATTCAAGGATGCTCTTGGTCTGGTTTTTCTATTTACATTTTATTCACGACATATAGGGAGTTGGAGGAGCAGTTGAACTGGCGCCTGGGTACTTAAAACTAGTATATGACATTATCCACAAGGCAGGTGGTGTCTGCATTGCTGATGAAGTGCAGACTGGATTTGGACGAACAGGAAGCCATTATTGGGGATTTGAGACTCAGGGTGTCATTCCTGATATTGTTACCATGGCAAAGGTCTAGACCATCATCTCATTATTTACTAGTTCCTGAAAATCTGGACACTTTAATCCTGCACTTCAATTATCATTTGTCTGTCATGATATTAATTATTTGTATTATTTATCATAATTTAATGTTTTTCATTTTATTGTTTTGGACATTTTTTGTTGTTGTTATCTTTATGCTATCTTTTTCATTAAATTGATTTTGATGATGTGCCTTCAATATCTTGCCCAGTAACTCTTGTATCTCACGTTCACGCTTGTTAGGGTATTGGCAACGGTTTGCCATTAGGAGCTGTAGTTACAACTCCAGAAATTGCAAGTGTGATGACCCAGAAGATTCAATTTAATACTTTTGGCGGCAACCCTGTATGTTCTGCTGGTGGACTTGCAGTGCTTCAGGTTCTTGATAAGGAAAAGCGTCAATCTCACTGTGATGTTGTTGGTTCCCACTTGCGCGAGCGTTTGAGGTCTCTTATGCATAGACATGAAAGTATGTAATCTTAAATTTAACATCCCCAATATATTTATTTCATTGTTTTGGACTACTTTTCTTTTATATGCTTGGTTAAATAGAGGCATAAACTTTGGTACGAGGGGCCTTAGTTGCTGGAGCCTAGTCCATGGCCTGCTCTCTGAGATTCAGTTTGCATATGCATTTTATGTGCCATTCATGTGACTGTTTCTGATTTTGCTGAAATTATATGGTTATATATTCTCATAATTATTATATCTTGCGGCAGTCATTGGAGATGTGAGGGGAAGAGGTTTGATGGTGGGGATAGAACTTGTTACTGATCGAAAAGAGAAGACACCTGCAAAGGCCGAAACTGCAGTTTTATTTGAAAAACTCAGAGGTACCAAAATATACTGGCTAACCCAAAATAATTGTTTTTTTATGTATAAAGCGTTCCCCGAAATGCCTTCTAAACATGCTAACCTCGTACATGCTTTTGAATTGTGAAGAGCTTGGTGTTTTGGTTGGCAAAGGAGGATTGCATGGAAATGTTTTTAGGATCAAGCCACCGATGTGTTTCACCAAAGATGACGCAGGTTTTGTTCTTTCTGTGCTATCTTAAAGTTAATCATTTGTTGAAGTCTTCTGAGAAAAGAATGTTATTTCATTCATCGGTTTCTTAATGATATGCAGATTTTGTTGTGGATGCCTTGGATTATGCTATTTCAAAGCTCTGAGAATCGGCTAGGAGCTGAGATGACTCCGTATCCCATGAACTCGCGGATTGCTGGGCTAGATTGCTATGCTAGAGGAGCACTTTCCCAGCCCATATATATCAGGTATATCCCTTTGAATAACAATGCAATGACGAAATAGGTTGGTTCGAGTGGTAAGCGGCTCGGTATCGCTTAAACGAGGTCTCGAGTTCGAGCTTTGGCGAATGCAGAAAATCCCCGTTGGGAGACTCACCTACCATAGCCAGATGCGCGACGCTGGTCGGATCCGGATATAGTCGGGGCAAAACTCCGTTGAACCGGATTGGAAAAAAAAAAAACAATGCAATGCCCAACGCCGTACAAAGTGAATTTCTCTCTCATATGGATCGATAGATTTTCTCTGTAGTGAATGTTGACTGGGGTCATGATTTGAATTTCAACCTGGGGTTATGGCATTCAGCTAGGAAATCATGTACGGAGATGCAAACTTTCTTGTGCAGACTGATTAATGAGTGGTTGTTTCTCGAATTGACGTCTTGTGGGAGCAGCTTCAAAAATGTGATTTTTTTTTCCCTGGTTTGTTTTTTTCTCCTTTCGAACGGGGGATATCACACGTTTCGCTGCGAGAGAGTTTGGGTATTTTCAAGGGGGAATTACACAGTGCATTGGTTATTAAGTAATTTATTGACCAGATGCAGGAAAGATAATCTATATAATTAAAAAGCTGTTGACTTGACATCGGATCTATGTTCAACCTCTGCACAGCTAATGTTGCCTGCCCAACGGCATCTTCGTGCCATACATAAGCACCTATCGGAGAAGGAGAGTATAAAAGGAAAACATGTGCATTTTAAGATAAGTTATTGTTAAGAGCTATAAAATAATCTTTAAATCATAAATATAAAATATAGTATAAATTAGATCTTATATCTAAAATTAGAGGAGTAGAAAATAATTTTTCATTTGATTTATTCTGAAAACAAACATCACATCTTTATAAACGTTACTTCTGCATTGCCAATTTCCATGAAAACTCTACATATTCTAGATGTTTCATCTAGACAGCATCGCCTAGTTTCCACCATTAATTTATTTACACACTCCTATGTATATCATGATCATATTTACAACTTCTCCATAGCACTAGGATAGCTGGAAAAATTGGGGGCACCCTGCACCACACGTGGCAGATGCTTTCATGGTCTTGGAGAAGACACCTTTTCTTGTTGTCGGAGTCGCCGGCCACACACTTGTCTCTGTTTCACGTCCCAAGTTTGTTCTGTGTTTTCAAGACTAAGCAGGTGGTTCGGAAGGACGATTCGCCCAAAGAGAGCTCAAAGCCCGCAAGCGTTGGAAGTATTCCCCTAAAGCAAGCAACCACCGAGCTGCCTGACGAATTGTAAGGATTCGAAACATTTGTTGCAAAGTTTCTTGCCGAAGATGATCGGCCTGTTTCACATAAAGCTTGGTTAAATTTGCTAAAACCCAAGACACAGCTTTTCATGAGTCAAAATGCACTTAGAAGTAATTATGGTATTTGACACTCAAAGGCATGTTGGAAAAGGACACTTTTTTCTTTCAGGTGTCCTTGGAACATCGCATTCATTGAAAACGAACGAACGAACTGGGAAGAAAGTGAAGTCCATTACCTGGTTCACAAAGCTCACCAAAGCTTCCAGCTTCTCCACCGCAGTAGCCATCTGAGGAATGTAAGTTCCGTCGACCAGTTTTCCGGCGGCGACAGTTTCAACGAGCATCTGCTGAAGTCTGTCCCTGCCTTGTGAAAGGGCATCTTCTGCTTGCTGGCATGATTGTTCAAGGTTATAAACATCCATTCGTTGTTGTTCTGTCAAAGGTTCGATCAAAGGGACAAGAACCTGCGGTTAAAAATAAATTTGTCAACATAAATCATATGTTACAAAGTTAATCTAACAACAGAAATTGTCACATTTGAATCAAGTGGCCCAGTGAATGAAGACACTACAAAATCCTAGATTATTTCCTTCGGTCGATATGAAGCAATCACCTTGAGAAGCTCAGATGGGCGGAATCCTCCAATCCACAAGAAAAACCGCTCGGCAGTTGTTTTCCACATGCCAAACAAAACATAGAAAACATCGACTTTTGCGGCTGCTGATTTCATGCGGAAAAGGTCAGAATAGTGATTCATTATACCATCTACAAGTATTCTGAGCTCTATGTCACTGATATGAGCGTTAAAAGCAGTTCTCAGCTCACAAATTTGTCCATTTTGTTTATCTACCCAGTGCCCATACTCCATCTCAAAGGTTGTAATGCCTGCACCGTTTTTAAGTTTGACTCTTTTTAGAATGCAAGAATTAGTTGGGAAAATGAATGGTATAATACACGAATTTTGGGAACACAGAAGCGAAAAACAAGATTTTAGATGATGGCTTTTCATGTAAGTGATTTACTGGCAGAGCGAAACTTAAGTTTTAACGACAAGAAATGATAAGAGTCAAGAACAATGACTAATCAACATTTAGCAACAAAATAACAAACCTGAATTTACAGATCCAGGAAATACCAAATTATCAGAATCCAATCCACAGCCTATAAAAGATCCCTGCAGTTTTATTTCCTCAAAAATTAGAAGAGGAAAAGAACAAAAGGAAAAAAAAAACAGATGCTGATCTATAGAAAGCAAAGTGCTGAAGAAGTTCTGAATGGAGTTCTTCTCTGTACCTGCTGTCTTGCACGGTCCAGTTCTTGCTCTAACTTGATCAGCTTCATACGACTTGATTCTAATTGCTGAACATAAGCCTGAAGGGAAATATCAGAAAACATATTTAAATTTATGAAAATGTCATAAAACCTTTTATATTTACCAAACATCTTCAATGCAAAAACGTTTCAAACCTTCTTCCGCAGACGACTCTTACGAGCAGCCTCTCGATTTTGTGCAAGGCGTCTTTGTATCTGCATGTTTCATGATGTTATATTGAAAACATCAGATTGAACGACATACTACAGATGAGCTAACATGCAAAAAGCATTAGCATAACACGCTTTTACCTTTTCAATAGACTTGTTAGCTTCTTCGTCATAGTTCTCTGGAATTCCAAGCATTCCATGAGAAGAATCCTCTGACTATTATCCAACATAAATTAATTTTCTTAGCAGACAGAACAAGTATTTAATCTGCCAAAAAAACATATAAGCACAAATTTTGTAAAGTTGCACCTGATTATCTAACTTCACATCTGCCTCACCAAATAAGGGCCCCGATGCACTTAAATTACAATTACTTTTGAAATTTTCTTCCCAAATGCTAATCTGGTGGATAGGATCATATACACCCATCCTTCTTGTGGAAACAAACTGTGTGGATGTCGAATTCATGCTCTTTGGACTGATTAGTGCAGAATTTCAATCAGCGTTACACACCCAAGTGTTTTTACGAGAAACTGCTGTGAAGAATAAAGAGAATGCATTGAAGTTAATCCATCATTAAAAGTTAGTTTAACTTAAAAGAGTAATACTAGATATAATGAAAAAGTAAAATCAAAACTAGTAGAATCAACTCCCCGCTTACATTTACGGACTGACATGGTTTGATGGCACAAAAATGTCAAATATTGGAGAAAATCTCCTGATATAATCATGTTATAACAATGCAGTAACAGAAATTAATGGTAATACAGATAAAAATCATTGGATGAATTAAGATAAACAACGAACAATTATCACCGGGAATCAAAGGAAAGACAATGCAAAGCAGATCGATTTGACTAGTAAGGATGCAAGGAAAATTCAAGCGTTTGATGGATACAGTTTATTTGAAGTCTAGAGCAAATGTAATGGACACAGATTCTTAAACAGAATTACATAAAGTAAATATTAGACATCATTATCCCAGCTGTTTAGCAGTACTGGCTACCATCGAGATTTGGAATAATGAGCAAGAGATGATAAAGTAGTCTAACTTCGTCTTCTTAGATGTTCCAGCGTTAGAGTAAGGTGGGGAGCAGAAAACATCAATTTCCTGGAGCTTAAAATCAAGAAGTCTCATTCTTTCAATTTTAGTAGTGATTGAAATACATTGAGAGTGCAGAGAGAGATGGAAGAACCTCCATTTTCAAATGAATTCTAGGAGCATTATTTGGGACCGTTTAGCAGTTAATAGAAATGAAACTTTTATTTGAAGAAAAACCCCGACGCTAAATGTATAAAGATAGCATGCATACATATACTCGTGCTTTAGTTTCTTCCCATATCTTTAGCTAGTTTCAACAACCATAATAACACTTGACAACTCCTGGAAAACCGTTTACAAATCTTTGTTGACTTTCATTCAACAACCAAAACACCATTTTTGGGATTGGAAAGCAACAAGTTCATTCCCTGTGAAGGTTTAAAAGACGAAAGAGAAGTTACAGGACGAAAGTACCAGTGAGCATAGATAGAAAACGAAAAACTGCATAAGCAATTACCTCAAGGCAACGCATCGGTCTCATATGGGAAGTCATTAGATTTTGATTCCTATTTAATCCCTTGTTTTCCTTGGAATGAAACAGAAATAAGAAGAGAAGGGGATAAAAACCGTACCTTTAACTAAAAAGCTACTTTCAGAAGCCTTTACCGCTCAAATCATCATGCCAACTTGTCACATGATAACCAAAGAACACCACAACGAGATTCCTTTGCAAGACCCTAAGCTCCCAACATGATCGACAGAGGAACAAGGCAGCTTAAAAGAAAGCAAGGGACCCTCCAGCTTCTAATTTAATTCTCTACTTGGTCGTGATATTCCACCAATTATATTATAATATCAGGCTCCCTGTTTGAATCGATTTTAGTATATATATTGAAGATGCATGATTGAACTTGGAGACTTGATTTTGTTAATGTATTTATATTCTGCGTGTCATCGTGTGATTCTGATAGAGTCAAAGCATTCACAATAAGCTAAGCGTAGCAGTCATCGTCATATTTCCACTAGCCATTCTATTGCGCACCAGGTGGCTATGGTGATGGGGGCATAGTTCGCACCCCTTTCAGCGATTGGATGACGTCACATACCGATAAGTCCAGTGGTCGGAGACTTGTGCGGTCACCGGGGACTGAGAGAGATAAGACGGACTCAGAACTAGAGGTAATCGGGCGCGGGAGGGATACGCGCGAGGATAGCGTTTGGAATTTGGAAGATTTTCCCATGAAGATTAGATTATTAACGAAAACCAATGGGGGAAGTCATGAAAAGTAATGCTGACAGCCTGGGTTTTGCATGACATATGCCGTAAGATTTAAAAATGCATGCGTTTGAGAGTTTTATGATTGAATGAGGAGAAATAATCATTAATTGAAAATAAAAACAATTAGCTTTAGTGGTTTGTAGCCGTGACAAGTAGATAAGATTTAAAAAAAAAAATATAGAAAAAAAAATTTAACAGCTTATAAAAAAAAATTTATATAAGAGCTTATAAAAAAAATAATTCTAAATAAATAAGTGTTTAAATAGTTATTTTTAGAATGACTTTTTAGATTAGTAAATTACTAAAAAGTATATAGTTTGATTAAAAATAGGAGAGAGGGTAGAGGGTAGAGAAAAAATAAGAGAGATGAGAGAGGGTAGATAAAAGAGAAGATAAATGAGAGAGGGGAAAGGAGAGAGAGCAGAGATGAGAGAGAAGAGAGTGTATAAAAAAAGTAAGGATAATATAGTAATTGAATAGTCCATAAGCTCTTTTACTATTCTAAAAACTAGTTTCAGTAGCTTATTCAAAACTATAGTTTAGCCCAAAAATATTTATGGACAAATATGACTGTTTGTTTTAAAAATTTCTCAAACTGAGATGTGGGTCAGAAACTCTTTTAAAATATAAATTTAAGGATTTCCCAAACAAGCTCTTGACCCCAAAAAGTAAACGAATGAGCCTATATATTTGGGATAAATCTGAACAGTACTCATAATTTGTAGCCTTGCATTGTAAGCATGATGAGGCCTTTTCATTTAATATTTTATATAGATATAAGAATATATTAGTTAATATTGATATTGACTTGTAAGCAGAACTTCTTCCTGATACGTAGAGATGAGCTTGCAATGTTCTATAAGGAGGGATGAATATTTACACACACGGGGCGCTTTTTTCGGTGGAAAATACGCGAAATATTTTTAAATTCAGGCGTAGATCAGATCAGATCTAACAAGTGAACAAAGCGAATCTTTGATTGGCTGAGGGAAGAGAGCAGGAAAGAGAGGAAACGAGTATCACTTCTCATATCGTACCCCAGTACAAATTAAGTATACTTAGGCACTCGGTGGATCTAAAAGTAAAAGTAAAAGATTGTTGTATATTTATTTGTGGCCGTACCAGTAGAACAAGACCCTGGCCATTTTGAATAAAAAATGAGAGGGGGGACACTGAAAAGAAAGAAGATGGTGGCCTTTCAGATAACATCGGGACGAGAATGACGGTCTCACATCTTGGTTTCATAATTTCATCTTCAAATTATATACATATTTTATTTTATCTGTCTTGAAAAATATTATATGTGGAGGTATGGACGCGACATCGTGGGGCGTTTACATAAGATAAATTATTGTTTTAAAAATATTTATAGTCTAAAAATATAATTTTTAGATAAATTTTTTAGAATAATTTTTAAATAAAAAAATTAATTTATAAATATCAAAAAAATATTTTATTATTAACTTTTTTACACTCTCAATTTTTTCTCCGCATCTTGTACCCTCTCATCTCCTCTCTTTTTTATTGTCGTCTTTTGCTGACACTAAGTCATCCGTTAAATACTCACTGTCGAGGCTAGTTCTCACCTTCACTATTGGTTCTCCTCGTCGTCATATGGTTCACCTGCTCTGCTATTTGCATCGTTGTCTCGTGATTTGTAAATGAGGGTTCATAATCTTCGTTATCCCGTCTTGACTTGCAAGTTGACTGTTCACATCTTCGCTTGCAAGTTTTAACCATATTTGGATGCATGTAACAGTACTAGTTAGGCCGCCTCATCATTTTCCTCCCGCACAATTGCTTCCCTTCTCTTTCTTTCACTGTTCGTGCCCACCTTTGTCAAATTTTACTTTTCAAGACTTAGAAAGAATACAAAAGAATATTCGAGTTGAGTTAAATAGAAAAGTTTGATTCCTCATAGCTGATGAATTAGGATTTAAATTTTTATTAAAAAAAATATCTAACAATACATTAAATATGATTTATTTCTAATAAAAATATACATATATTTAACACACAAAAAAACAATACAAAGTAAACGTGGTTTCCTTAAACGATGGTTGTAAGTGACATGCTCTTATATTTTGCCAAGAATATCGAATTTGTATTCCCAAACACCATCATGAGCACATTTCATTGTCCTGTAGATTTGAAGGGGATCGGATATCAACCATCATGCTAAAAGAAACGAGTGGCAAAGGTTGTACGTGATTAATTATATTACCGGATCTAAATCCTTATCCTCAGTATTTACAAAAGTGGCTATGTATGGGGATGAGGTCATGATGTCACGATATGAGAGGACAGAGAAGGGGTGAGGCCCATGTGTGAGCTGATAAATGTACTTCGTTGTGATCGATGAGGTTCGATTGCGTCATCAATAATGCAAATTATATTAATTAAAAATATTAATCTCCTAGCACGTAGCTAGTTAGAGCTAAAAATACGAACTAGCTTATTTTTAGCCGCGTATTTTTTTTAAATTATTTTTAAAATTTTTAAGATATTAATAAAAAAATTTTAATATTATATTAGTATAATAAAAAAATTATTAATATTATACTCCTAAAAATTTATATTTTTTATAAAAAAATCTCAAATTTTATAACTATAAATATAAATAAATATTAACATAATATTAAATAATTATAATATATAAATATATATTAATAAATAAATAATTATCTTTACTAGTATTTGATAATAGGAGTATTTAAAATAATATTTAAGTAAAATAAATAATAATATTAAAAAATTATCACTAAATAGGCCAGCAGCCCGCCCCAAAACGCCAACTCGAACCCGTCCTCTTAAAGTAAAACGAGCCTAGCTCACGAGTTATGTCCGTTTTATCAGCTCTAAACTAGCGGAGCAGATGATAAGTTCAAATAATTATAATTTCACATATGGAATTATGAATCAGCATGTTGGCGCCAATAAAAGCAACAGAACGATATAAGTGATGCGTGCATCATTGACATTTTCAATTATTTTTTCTCCTATTTGCTGTTATATTATCCAATGCGATCTAATGTGGCTTGTCACTAAGAATGGTTATTAAGGTGTCTCTGGTTGTGCCCTCTATGGGGACGGAGTCGTAATTTTATTTCAAGGTTTTAAAGATTCGAAATTTAAAGATCGTATATAAAAAGACACGGGGACCTCCCTCCCTCCTCTGCCATTGGCTGTTCATAATTTGAGTCAGCGACGCAAGAGCCAAACATAAATTAAACCAGGTGAATATACAATAGTGGGACGAGATCGAATTCATGGCTGCTTCGATCTTGTCTTTCTCTTTGCGTCAGGAGATCTTCATATTCTCGGTCACATCAACCTCCCTTTTCATCCCCAAACACCATCGCCACAGCGGGAATTTTCTTTTGCGGCTTTGTGTTTACGGGTTTTGAATTTATTTTTAATGATTATTTAAATGTGTGCACTCTATAAATCTAGTTACCCCTCCACACACCAAAAAAAAAAAACGTATAGTAACAATATTGTCAGCGAAAAAATATAATTACAATCTCCCGCAACTAAATTTGAAGTTACGCGCATGTATAATTAATTTTTTCCCAATTTATTTGCAAAATGAACACCTAATCAATCTAGGTTAAACATGGTCTGATTAATTTGTTCATCGAATCAAGAGACATTCGCATTAATTTGACAACTAAGTGGCTCGTTCTATTCACGCTTAACATATATGATGGTCAGTGAGGTTCTTTCCTATTCCCACTAAAAATACTATATCCAAATTAGTGGGATGCCTAGTAGCCAGGATCATGAAAATGCCCCGCCATAACAATATCCTAATCCAATAAGACAGACACGATTAGCTTATCCCCCAACAAAGAACAAAAAATGTTAAAAGCGTGCGTAATAACAGTAGTCTACCGAAAGTCGAACATCTGATTAGGGGCAGTATAGAAAAATTACATCATGGTATAAAAAAATTACATGGGACAACAAAGAATCTGATAGATGCCAGCTGTGCCTCCACCATCTGAGAAACCCCCGTGACCTGTTCCTTGAACAGCGTCGCGCAACCCCCAAAAGGATAATACCTACCCTAATATACTCGTTTAAATTAATCAACCCAACCTAATAAAGTAAGTTCGAATCGACGGAGACATCTAATCGGCCCTCCTCCTATTCTCAGTACCATGGCCGCACAAAGACAGGGTTATCCCCCAACCCGATATCTGGTCCGAAATTATCCTGAGCTAGACTTTGTTGTCCAAAGTCTGGTCCAATTTGGGCCAAACCCGATGGTAGATCAAACCGGGTTTGGTCCCCCTGGTTAGTGACTGGTCTACTAGGCCATAGTTGTTAGAAAAAATTGAATGCGCACGATTTTTATACAGCCTCAAATAAAGAGGCATCGACGGGCATACCCACCAGATCTCGCTGACCGGGTTTGAAGAAAGATGAGTGATGCCAATTGCCAAAGATATCCATGAATGAGAGATCTTTACAAGCAACAACTCACAGTTGCTGATTAATGGAGGAATGTTGACGGTAAATGACTAATTGAGATGAAGGAAAGAGAACGGCGACTTGAACAAATATTGGATCTTGATGGGTTTTACGGGTTGCTCATGAGAAGGAGAAGTGGAAGAGAGGAGATAAATGTGGAGAGGTTGCTGAGCAGAGGAGTAAAAGTGAAACGGGGGAAAATGATGTGATTCGAAAAGAAGATGAAGATAGAGAGATAATGGATAGGGGAAAATAATTAATTTTTTTTTATAAAAATAAATAAATTTATTCACGACTTAAAGATAGAACGAAATTTTTTTTAGGCGATACTAATATCAAATAAGATAGACTGTCTATTATTTTTAAACGTAAATCTAGACACTCAAGAGTTAAAAATATTTTTTTTAATTAAAATTATAATAAAATAATATTTTTAAAAATTTAAATATACTCTAAATATTATATATTTTTCTATTTTCCTACTTGAACCTTCGTCAGGTGAAAGGCATTGATGAGTGTCTGAGAAAGATAAAAAGTGTCAGAGGATGCGAGAAAGTGAACCCACGTCTTCTAAGAAAAAAAAGTAAGACCATAGGATGACAACTTTAAAAACATTAACAAAAGAAAATATTTATAAACATTTTTTTTTTGGTAAAAAGGAGGGCTATAAATCCAATTTAACTAACATAATTAAGCTACTTGGGGATCAACTCCCAAACACATATCAAGAACAAGATGTCTCAGATTCGAGGGGCAAGAATGCCATATCTTCGACTTATTAGCAAGCCCATCCGCCAGTTTATTCTTCCTTCTAGGTATGTATTGTATCTCTAAATCCCAAGAAGACTGAAGCAGAGTCTGAATTCTGGATAATAACAAACTGTATCTATCACCTCTCAGATTTAGAAGTATGTTTACCACATTTTGTGCATCCGTTTCGAGAATAATTTTCTTAAAACCGAAAGATGAAACTAGTTTAAGCCCTTCATAAATAGCACATTGCTCAGCTTCCATTACACTGCAGATCCCCAACTGAGCGGTAAACCTCGCAATCCACCTCCCAGCATGATCTCGAATAACTCCACCACAACCAGCTCTATTCAGAGAAGTATTCAGGGCACCATCCACATTTAATTTGACCCATCCCCAAGGCGGTAGTTCCCATTCATTCGTAACTGTCAGCGCCAGACTGTCATCAATAGGAATCTGTTGAATTTGCACAAAGCTTTTCCAAACTTTCATAATAATGGAATAAGGATCCAAAGGTTTGTTGAACCCCTGACCAAACGAAAATTGGTTCCTCCAATTCCACAGATTCCAAATTGTGACCCCCCATATAAGACTCCAATTCTCAATGCCATTTTTCCCTAAATCTCTTTTGAAGTTTAAAGCAAACCAATCTCTTAAAGAGGTATTAAAGAATGCCGGAGCAACCCTTGGATGAATTAGTCTACTCCACAGCTGACTAGCATAAGCACAGTCACGAAGAACATGCAAAACATCTTCTGTATCTTCATTACAAAATTGACATAATGCGCTCGATGCCGACCATCTGTTTCTCCAATTATTAGTTGGCAATCGATTATTGAAAGCCTTCCACATAAAAACTCTGATACGTTCTGCACCCCTGTTTCTCCAATTTATAAACATATTTAAGCCCCCCGACTAATTGGTCAGTCCAAGGTCTGGTCTGACCCGGACAAGTAACCCGGTCTGGTCAGCTCGGACTAATGTTCTGGTTGATTTTTTTAGCTTTTGGACTGGACTGGGTAGGGTCAAATTGGACCAGGTTGGGTGGACCACCGGATTTTTGCACAGCCCTAATTGTCACTTTTTTTCTATGGATGTTCCTCTTATTTCCACCTATCAAGTGGGCTTGATCGCATGATAGTTGGGCTTGTGTGGGACACTATAAATGGGCCTCTCAATAGTCCAATGGGATGACCAACCTTGGCCCACGTCCCGACATTAATTAAAGACAATGGATAGGTGAAAGGCATTAATTTTTTTGTTTTTTAAATTTGTTGAGAAGGTGTTAAGTTTATTCATGATTTAAAGATAGGACATAATCTTTTTTTTTTTCTAGACAATGCTAATATCAAATAAGATAAGTTATCTATTACATTCAGGTATAAACTTATATAATTAAAAATTATGATATCTACTTAAACATCACAATTAAAATTATAATAAAATAGTATTTTTTTAAATTTAAACACATCCTAACTAGTTATATATTTTTCTGTTTTTACTACTTGAACCTTCGTCAGGTGAAAGGCATTAATGAGTGTCTGAGAAAGATAAAAAGTGCCAGAAAATGCGAGAAAGTGAGCACCACGTCTTCTAATTCTCACTTTTTTTATATGGATGTTCCTCTTATTTCCACCTATCAAGTGGGCTTGATCGCATGAAAGTTGGGCTTGTGTGGGACACTATAAATGGGCCTCTCAATAGTCCCATGGGATAACCAACCTTGGCCCACGTCCCGACATTACCTTATACAACATTCTATTTCTAACCACTAATCATAATCATGCGCCTAGGTTCTTAGGTTTACGTCTGATACTAATAAATAGCTCGTCCTACTTAATATTGGTATCGCCTAAGAGGAAAAGAAACTTTATCTTGCCTTTAAATTGTGTGTGTGAGCCTAATCATTTTTCAAAAAAACATTTACCGAAAAAAAAAAAAACACAAATCCTGCGCTAACTCCAAGTTATTAAAATTTCAACCTAAAAATATCTGAGATGACCAAAACGTCCGGTCTGAAAATTCAAATTCCAGACTTCTTTCCCGGAAAAAATATTTCATAATCAACTGCTTGAGCTTGACGACAAATATAATCATCCAGCAATGAATTTCATTAATTTTAAATGACTCCTATGTATATAAACCACTGCATAAATCAACTTGACCCCAAAAAAATGCTTTAGTCCTTGTACATAAGAAACATACACGTGGACTTGTAAAAATTGAGAATGAACAGCAAGTTGGTTAAAGCAGACGAGCACAGGTTGTTTGTTAATTTAACGCTACAAAACAAAGCTTCTCATCTACTCTTTTTCATGGATCCTGATTCCTGAGTAGTGGAAGTTAGACAACCAGGGTGGCGTAACCATGGTTAGAAAAATCATATATCTAACAAAGCACGAGAGAGCTGAGGCCTTTTCTTAAAGTGCCGAAACGACATTGAATTTGAATGTTGATTTTTTTTTTTTGGAAATTTAAAATTGACTCTCGATTGAAGACCCCGGTAAACGTAATTACTAATTAGTCCTCATTGACAACAGGAACAGAAGGAATTTAAGTAATAACCCGCACTTGTCCTTACCTGCTCTTCGGGCAGCTCCATAGGAGATCCGTTTGCGCTGCCATCCCGCTGCCCAACCTGCCCGATACCTAGCTGAGAAATTACGGGCAAGAGCTCTTCATTATCTCTCTCTCCTGCTCTCTCTCTCTCTCTCTCCCCCAACACCCCCAACCTCCCTCTCAGCTCAAGTGTGACCTCTGATATTTCTATATTTTGGTGCTCTGTGCTTCTACGATCAGAATCGGACGGTCCAGAATGAACGGGGCTTATACTGCTTGTTTCGCGAGGTTTTAGAGCTCGGAACCCCCAGATCCCGCTTACCGGTCCTCAGATCTTCTCTCCTGGTATGCCTTTTCAACCTCATCTCTCTAAAGTTCTCTCTAATTTTAGTTTTTGCTTCGTTCTTCACTTTATTTACTCTGGTTCGAGCTTTGTGGTTCACTTCTTTGCTGATCTCTCAGTTTCTGCGTTCAAATTGGTTCTTCTTTAGGTTTTCAGTTCTCATACAGAATTTGTTTTAAGTTTTGGTACTTCTGGCGACGCTATCAGTTTCCGTTTCACTTCAAAAGTTTTCCTTTTCACATTCTTTTCTTGTTCTGAATTTTTAAGGAAATTTCATTTTCGATTTCTCACTCTTGCAAGTGATATGATATTTATAAGGAGGTTTTTTGTTGTATACTAAAAGTTTTATGGTCTTTTGCTTTTAATTAGATATTAAAAAAAGAAAAAGAAAATAAGATTTGAAAATAGTCAAGATCAGTGGCTGTCCTTGGTTTCAGGACAGATCTGACGGTGTTCAGCCCATTTTGTGTTAGATATTTATATTATTTATACTTATTTAGACGATAATATTTCTAGATTTGGCAGGGAACTGTTGGTGGCTGCGAATGGAAGCTAATCAGGGTTCGGTGACCGTTACGGCTAATTACGGCGCTCTAACATGCGCCGCGGAGGCAGTGGCGACTTTGCTGGTCTCCGCTCTCGTCAAAACCCAACTTTTGGCCCCGGTACGTGATTTATTTCTCTCGATCCGAACTGAAAAGATTGTAATTAAAATAGGTGGGTTGTAAAAGCAACTTCACAGCGTTATGGAACCAAAGTAGAAATCTCACTGGTTCGCACTCTAACCTGTTTTACTGCTATTTTAAGCTTTTTTAAAATGGTTCTTTCCAATTTAATTTCTCGTGTCATTTAGAGGTATCCTAGTCGCAGTCTTGTAGTGTGCTTCGATATTTTTGTCTTTTGCTAATGTACGCCCGACCCTCTCTTGGGGATGGGATCCTCTCTGCCCAAAGTAACTGTAAATCTAGACCATCAGTGTAGATTTTGGCGATTTTTTTTTTTAAAATCTCAATCAGTTTTATTGTTTTAAGAAAAAAAAGCCAAAATTCAAAGCTTGTTTCAATTTCAATTTTAATTGTAATTTTAAAAACAAGAGCTAAATTTTTAATCCAGATCTACAAATCTGAATTTGGTGCTCGCTTGCCCCTAAAGGCTAAAAGCCTTGTTCAAGGGCTGGGCTCCCAAAAGGGTGGCCGGTGGTTGAGTTCAGGTTTGCTAAGGTGCGCACCTTGGGCGTAGAAAACTAGTGTTGAGCGACAAAAACTGCGGTTTTGTCGTTAAGAATTGAAGTTCTCCGATATTATGCCATGTTTGTGGAGCCGTTCAGGATAGAAATATCTTTTTGTCGTGTCTGAGGGGAAAAGTCAAAAGTCAAGGAAATGAATTGGATTCGATGGGATTATCCCTCGGATATGCTGAATAGCGTAGAGCGAACCTGTCATTTTTGTTTTCCTGCTTTGAGTATATATATTTTTTTATTATATAAATAAATATATAATTTTTTTATTCTCCCCCGCTCTCTCTCTCTGTGGGCCTGAGTGGAGTGGAGGGATGAGGAGGGACGAATCTGATCCCATGGGACGCGGGACATTGTAATATAGTGGAGTCTACCGTCGAATCGGGCCACTTGTGGAGAGCATCGCGCACAGATAAAATTAAAAATACTTGGTGCTCAAGTTGCATTCAAAATAAAAGTTATGCTCTAATAGTTTCAACTCGCACTTATTTTGATTGCTTCGTGGTTCCAATCTTCAGGGATAAATATAGAACTGGGATTCCCTGCAATTTCCTTTAGCCTGACTAAAGAAATTTCAATTAGTTCACTTCAGTTTTCTAGAAGGACTCGGTCCAGCGCCAAATAACACATGGCATATCGAATTAATCGCTTTACTATAATAACCGTTGCTAGTGCTTGAAGTCAAACTAATCCTCTGTGATTGCTTTACATACCGAAACGCAATGAGTTTTTCTTCACACTGTATATATGTTGATGAAATGGGGGCAGGATCTTCTGCAGCTGCTAATCACAGAAAAGGTGGGGATGAGCGGAGAGTGTAAGACCCAGAGCCAGGAGAAGCTAGTTGATGCGGAGGAAGAGGATGGCAATGAAGATGGAGGCGAGGATGATGATGGAGACGGTGGATTCGGAGATGGCGAAGAGGACTTGTCATCTGAAGATGGAGGCGGACATGGCAACAATTCTAACAATAAGAGCAACCCAAAGAAGGTTCCTGAAAGAGGTGCAGGTGGTGGGCCAGAAGAGAATGGCGAGGACGAAGAAGATGAAGAGGACGGTGATGAACAAGACGATGATGACGATGAGGATGAAGAAGATGATGACGAAGAGGATGAGGGTGGCGAAGATGAGGAAGAGGAAGTAGTTGAAGAGGAGGAGAATGAAGAGGAAGAGGAGGATGAGGAAGAGGAAGCATTGCAGCCCCCAAAGAAGAGGAAGAAGTAAACTGTTAGCAGGACCAGGCCTCATGTTTGTATGGTTCTGTACGAAGTTGGGTGCTAACTTCAAGCGAGTTTTTATTCAGTTGATAAGAAGACCTATTTAGGACATGTTTAATTGGAACCTGTGATTTCCATTGCATAATTAGATCACCATATGGTTAACATTATTGTGCGGCTAGTGTTATATTCAAAGTAACACACAAATTTATGGTCCTACTTCTGTTTTCACCTTCGTTTTCTTTTCGGTGCTTTCCAGCTTTTAAATAATTTCCTTTCCCAGTTTCTTCTGCAATTTTATATTTTTAATATATAATTTAATTAGAAAGTTAAATTTATCTTATAACATATTTTATATATTTATTAATTTTTTTAAATTATTTATATTAATATTTTTTTTATTTAATAGGATAAGGTTTATTATTGTTGTTGTTGTTGATACTGATATTTTATCAACACTAATCAAATAAAAATAGTTAAAAAAGATAAATTAATTTAACTAATTTTTTATTTAATTAAATTAATTAAATATATTTTATATTAATAATTAGAAGAATAGTTCAAAGTTTAATCAGTCTCTTATGTAGTGGTGTTTTACAATTTCTTTTCTTCTTAACCATGAGTTTTACAAAATGATCAATCTTTACCTAAATGTTTGTACTCTGAAATGTCTTATATATAAAGTGTTTCTAATCCTTTTTATAAAATATTTATTAGTTTTAATAAGTATTAATTAGTATTTTTTTCATATACATCTATATTTAAAAGGTAGTGAGAGAAAGGTAATGAATAAGAATAAAAATGAATTAATTGTTAGAATTCATAGTTAATAAGAATATTATTAAAAATCACTTAAGTTTTTATATTGGTAGTGTAAGTTAATTAAAAATGTTTATATTTAAGACCACATAGCAATATTTTGAAAGGTCCAAACTTAAGGGGCGTTGAAACAAGTTCTGGTTACCTACCTCTCCCCCTCTATTGATTCCAAAATTTAGTTTTTGTTGGACACATGAAATTACGCAGAAATTGTATTCCTCATCGTTTTTCTTTTCTTTTTTACTCCTCTTCTAAGATCATTATTACATTTTACAAAATTTATGACGAAACAATGAAAAGAATCTAGACGTTGGATATGATGCGCCTTTCAATCAACACATTTATTCATGAAAAGTAACGATCTAATCATAGAAAAAGTTATCAAAAGACGTTTCATATTCAATTGACAGTTGTCAAAAGAAGATTAGTGAATAATAAATAGTTCGGTATCACTTAAATGAGGTATTAAATTTGAGCATTAATATATATAAAAAAAATTTATTAGGAGACCCACCCACCATAGCCAGGTGCGCGATACGGGTCGGATTCGGATATAGTTAGAGTAAAACTCCAGTAAATCGAGTGGGTAATAAAAAAAAATATTCAAAAGACTTTTAGTTTTTGTTTAAGCAAGCAGTTGGGGAAAATAATTAAAGTTGAACTGGGATGCAATGCAAACTAATAGAAAATAAACATGAGTATAAAAAATAATCACTTGATTAAAATGCAATAATGACTACTTGTCTAAATACATACTACAATTTCAGTAAATCAATATCCAAAATTACACGAGTACACGAATGAAATCGCGATGAATATGTATATCCATGCATCATTAACATCATAATTAACATAATTTCCCCCCCAATTCAAGGCACATTATGTTGAAGTTTAAAGGGCCTATTAATTGTTCAGAAGGAAGTGGTTAGTTTGGGGAATTCACTAATTCAATGGTTTAATGATCCCACCATCTCAGTCAGATGCTTAAGGGTTGAAAATTCACAGGCTAAGGGAGGGAGGACGGACAGATTCGGTTATGCTACCATATGGTTTCGGACTCACTTTCTCTCTTTCACATCTCAATTCTACCTTGCCCTCTAAAGTTTTTCTGTATTTTAGTGCGGATCGCTCAGACACTTCACCGCTGGTCTCTCCACTGCCTATCACTGACCCCAGCGAGATCGACCTTGAGGCTGATCCGAGCGAACATATTCAATGCCTAATTTGCCTTGAAACTGATGGTAGTCTGGCATCCGTCTCTTTTGTTTTTATTTTCATCAACTAGTTTAGCATTGTGATGTGGTGGATGACTCAATCATCACCGAGGGATTTAATAGAGTTCTGGCAAGGATATTGTGGTTGTATATTAACGGGCTGCAAAAACTGTGCATGTGTCACTTTTGATGTCTGCATCGGGTGTGTTAACATGGATTTTATCTTCTCTCTTTTGTACAGGTAGAGATTTCATAGCTCCTTGCAAGTGCAAAGGCACGTCAAAATATGTAAATCGAGATTGTTTGGATCATTGGCGAGCTGTTATATTAGGAATGCAATCTCAGACTCTCCATCAATGGTTGATTTAACAATCAAGGCATGATAGACTGAAGCTATAGCAAGGAACCACATCTGTTCAGTGACCTTAGTCTGGTTATTATGTGATTCATATATGATGACTGCATGTGAGTATGGTGATTGCATTTGTGAAACTGACCTGACCACATGCCATTTCATGTGATCAGTGAATTATTTCTTCATCTGATTGATTCAGCAAGGACCGCCCTGGACTCCACACATAACCGGAGCTTTGTGTACTGGGCTGTCCCTTGATTGATTCAACAAGGACCTGTTTATGTTCTCATCTGTTCATCTCATAAATTTTTCATTGATTCCAAATCTCTTTTTTTCTCCTTCATTTGTATAGGATTTCTTGAGGAGTGATTATACCTTTTCTTCCCCTTCTGTTTACTCTCTGCTTCCGGGCTGCGTCTTCCCATTATCAGGGATGAAAATATTTGACTTGCTTGCTATTTAATTTTTACCAGTTTGTATATTGAACTTTAGTTTTGGTAGACAACCGTCTTAGGTGGTTTGGACATGTACAAAGAAGGCCAAGGGATGCGTCAGTGAGGAGGGTGGATCAAATCGTATGGAGTCCGGTTAAAAGGAATAGAGGAAGGCCAAAGAGAACGCTCAACGAGGTCATTGAGCGGGATCTCCTGGTTAATAACTTAACCAAGGATTTAGTTTTTGATAGAGCACAATGGCAACGAATGATCCATGTAGCCGACTCCATTTAATGGGATAAGGCTTTTTTGTTGTTGTTGTTGTTGTATATTGAACTTTGGATTGCTCTTTGTGCCTTGCAGTCTTTCTTTGTTTTTTTTTTGGCAAGACCACTCCTTAAGATCTTCCGCTGTAACGTAAATTACGTCCTTTGGCTTGTTTGCAAACTTTATTTTTCTCTAATTTGTTGTATGCTATAACTTATAAATCCATGTGGATATTATGGTTCACTGCAATTTCTGTCAGATATTCATTGTATTAATCCTCTTCTCTTTTGCGGAGCTTTTGCCTTTACCAAATGATGGAAAAAACTGAAAAAATATGGGCTCATTTGGATAATAGTTTGCTGCTAATAGTTCTACACATGGTACAGTGCACTTTACATTGCTTCATGCAAAACAGACATGGATGCCGCTTCATCTTTTTGCAGGAAGGGTTTGCATTTTCTCATTGCACAACTTGCAAGACTCCTTATCATTTGCGTGTTCATGTTGCTGCAGATAGGAAATGGAGAACCTTGAATTTTCGATTCTTTGTTACAAGAGAGATTTGGTTTATATTTCTGGCTGTCCAGCTTGTGAGCTCTTCCCATTATCTTAGCCATATAGATGCTTGTCCTTTTCAACTTCTAATTCAAAACCTTATTTCCATTGTATGCAGGTCATTACTTCACTTGCTTATTTGGTTTATCTAATAGATTGTTACCAGCAGTACTGGCTTCGTCTTATCTTTGATAACGAGCTTAGCTTTTATTATACATGTGGTAAAATATTAAGATTTTACATAGTCATCTAATGCTTATACAATTCTAGTATTTTTTGGTTTCAGAGTTTTCTGTTTCCACATAGAAGATTCTTATTTTGGCCATAATTTGTATCTTTGTACCGTCAAATGTAGGAGCTTTATTGTTTTTTGCTTTGCTTGGCCTATCCGGGTACTTCATTACTTGTTATGATCGAAGGGTTCGCAGTGATTTGGCTCAACCTTGTCGAGAATTATGTCTTTGTTGCCGTCAACCCGGGTAGTTACTCTACTCCTATTTATTTATGAAAATTTGATACAGTTTAGTCACCTGATTAAACTCTTACCATCCACACAAAGCATCACTATAATGATTCTTTTTAAATTGTTTTTGGTCCTTTTTGTGACAGAATTTTCTCTTTCAAAGTAATGTGTAAGATATATTTATTGAAGGCCATCCTTCTCATGGAGAGAAAAAGTATAAAAAGCATTTTCTTTACCTATACATCCTTCCACATGCTAAACAGTTAAAGTCATGCTGTGTCATATAAGAAGTATCGTATGTGAGCTGCGAATTCATAATCGAGAACTATAGTGTGAAGTTGATTTTGTTTGTTTCTGCAGAGCTTGTGCAGACCGTCATTTGCCGGGCACTCTTTGTATGTGGACTGATTGCAGCGCATGCTTTGAGAGTTGTGGAACTATGGCTACTGAATGTGGTGGTTGCTTGGGAGGTGCTGGGGAAATAAGTTGCCCTTGTTATTTATAATGGCATTGATTGTTCTAGGACTTTCTAATGTAATAGGGATATTTTACAGTGTATTGGTGGCTACCATGGTAGGAGAAAGGATATGGCCAGCGACATTATCATATACTTGCAAATAGGATGCTAACAAAGGTGCGATTGGCTCACTTTCATTCCTTTTGTCCAATTGACACAGCATCCTTGGCTACTAATTATTGGTCCACCGCAATACCTTAGTCAACCTCAATACGTAACTGATACCAAGAATTGGCTCATTAAGCAACTAAAATTTTATCATACTACCTATCAAGAATTTTGGTGGGAAGCATCTTGTTGCCTCCAGTTTGCATTGTTGATGAAAATTCAGCGCTCAGACAGTTTGAGATATCTTGTTATAGAAAGTTAGTGCTAAGAGATTGAAGAAGATAAAAGTGGAAAATCATGTCTGCAATTTCACCCATATGTAAAATGTTGCAGTATTAAAATAGGGGATGGGGGCCTAGGCCTAGGATGACGTGGAATAAGTTAGAAAACGGACGACTATGATACAATCGAAGGACCTTGTGACGATAACATAAAGATAAAAAAGCAGCGGGACCGCGTACACTTGCCCGCGCTTTCCCGTTTACGAAGAACGTGAACAGAGCAGAGGCCATGTGCGATGCTGCTCTGCCCCCTGGCCCCAGGTTTCGTCATTCAATGGGCACCACCCGCCCAACTCAATGCCTAATTTTAGATAGAAGTAGTTTTCGAATTCAATGAATATTCCAAAACATTTTGAATCATGTACCGAACAACCTTTAGATATTTGGGCATCGTTATAGTAAATCTGATCACGTTGGGTCAAATTAGGTTGAATTGGAATGCGCCTACGGTATGAGGCACATAGGATTACGAGGAGGACGCGCGTGGCAGCAACTTTTTATGGGAAAAGAAATAGAAAAGGGCCGAAAAAGGTGAAGGCTTATCCAAAACTGCTGACTGGGCTGCTGCAGACGTTGATTTCTATAAATGCCTTCAGATAATGGGTTCAGTGCACAAGGTGGAAAGGCAACATCTACAAACAACACAAATTTGATCCAGTTTTTGTTGAAGTAAGGATGTCTGATATTGCGATGTTGGTTGCAGAAGAGTACGAGAGGAGGGTGAGCATTTTAAGGAAGGCAAGCGTTGTTGATGGGGTGGGCATATCGCAGGAGAGGATGGAGGAAGGTGCTTCTGTTTTGGGTGAGAGGCTGACGAAGCACAAGAGAGAGGTCCTCAAGTGGGCTTTGGAGCCCAAATCCCTAGTTGGTGTTGCTGCTTCTGCCAGCTTCTTCTCTGCTTGATCCACTTGCTTCCCCGCTCACACACTGTTCCTCCCCATTTTTTCCCTCTTTTAATTCTCCATTTGTACATTCATTGTTCTATTTTCCATATATTAAAGGAACTTCGTGTTCTCCCCTTATTATTTGCGCCCCCCCCCCCTCTTCAAACGCACATAATAATTAGAACCGAGTTTTCCTTTAAATCATCAGTTATATAATCAAATTTAACAGCCCCAGCGACAACGTTTCCTCGTCGAGGGATCTTCGGAATCGCCAGTTGTTTGAGGCCTACGGGGTCGTCTTCACTCGAACGTAACTTATTGGTTCTCAACCAGAACGGCCTTTCAGTTATTGAGCGCATCAGAAGCTTGCAATTTCACTCACCTTCCGGCCCCTCGGAATTCAAAATGGAAATAACGGAATGTTTGGATCGGTGGAAGAGAACTGAAGTCAAGTGAGACTCCACAAATTTGTAGCAATGGGAGTGCGCCAATTGTTTTTATTTTTTATTTTTTTTGTTTGTTTAAACGGCTTTCGGCTTCTCGTTTCTTGAGTATAGAAGGAAGAGATGAACGAGAAGAGATCAGGGCAAATAAGATGACTAAATCAGCCATTACCTTCTGATTTGCCGGGGTATTTTGAGAACAATAACAAAAAGATAATATATTAATAAACTTATGGGTGTGTGGTACAAGGGATTTAGAGGGAAGAAAGTTAAGGAAAATTTTTTAAGTTAGATTTATAAAAATAAGAAAATTAAGGTTAAAAGTTTTTTATTAATTTATTTTATTTTTTATTTTAAATTTTATTTTTCTTAAAATTTTATAATTTTTTTAAATTCAACTTAAAAAATTGGTAGTGGTAGTGGCTGGATTGATTTGCACTTTTGCTACGGTCATTAGGCTTATTCGGCTGGATAGTGGGCCCTACTAGGCCTATCGTTGGGTAAAGGTATTGACGAAAGACCTACTTTTTTTTTTTAGTAATAATAGAGTGTGGTATCTTCTAGTTAGCTAGCGATTGATTTTTTGAGATGTAAATATAATGGAAATGAATTTTGTCTTTAAACAAAGCTTTTTACGTTTATATGTACTTGTTCAAACTTATAATATTATATTTAAAATATAATTATCTATTAATTATATTTAATTTTATTGGTCAGGAAAGATGCACCTCTATTAGGATGGGATAACATTCTCGGAGCCAATAAAATAATTCATATATTTCTTTTCGGGTAAAAAATAATCAGGGAATTTTCATAAAGATACTTTTTTGCCTGAATGAAGATAACTTATACATGTACTCTTATCTGCTTTGACCAACAAAATATGTGTATTCTCTATCATATCAATATGTAGATTTTTTTCATCATTATTTATTTGTTTGTTTGTACTCTTTTAATGCAATATGTTTATCAGCACGTTAGATCATAGCTATTGGATACATGAATATTTTTTGTTTTTGTCATACTTGCAATTTTTTTATTACTCTATGGTATCTCTCGCTCGATAAGTGAGAGATTAATTTCTTAGATACTGCAGAGATATAATTATGAGAATGACTCTTCTAAATATACCAACTCTATTTCCATCTTCCAGCGGGTCAAACTTAGAAGAAATAGTTAAATGAGCCGTACTCTCATCTATCTATATGCCAACATGGGTCGGTTCCATTCCAATTGTTTTAGTTGGGAGCATCAAAATGCTATTGGGTCACCAACGGGGGTTGGTCCTAGTGGTAAGCAGTTCGGTATCGCTTAAACGAGGTCTTAAGTTCGAGTTTTGGCGTACGCAAAAAATTCCCGTTGGGAGACTCACCCACCATAGCCAGGTGCGAGACGCGGGTCGGATCTAGATGTAGTCGGGGTAAAACTCCGGTGAACCGGTGGGTAACAAAAAAAAATGCTATTGGGTCATGAAGAGGTCGTTTACGGCCCAAATTAATTTTTGGGCTCGCATTACATAAGATGGGAACCACATGGCATCATAATTTTGCAGGCCCACTTATCCAGGAAGGCGTTCCTTGGGTAGCACTGATGTCTTAATGCACCACGGAGGTAGGACTCAGTGGTGGCTGTACTGTCCCTTTCCTTGTTCCCAAGTCCATGTTCTTTTGTCAACAACCAACACTAGTTAGATGATCAGTCTTGAGGCGACGTTTTAGAGAGAATGACATTTTAGTCCCCTTTGATATTTGTCCAAAATAAATCCCTTCCAAAAGGGCATTATTAATATTTCAGTTCTCAATTAAAAAAACGCTCATACAATATGTCATATAGTTGTAAATCTCAAAGAGTTATTGTTTTAACTTTTAGCCAATAGAAATTAGTTTAATTAATAATTATTTGATTTATAATACATTCTATCGGCAATACCTATATAAATACCTTATTAATAGAAGATCTATAAATACTTTTATAAATGCTATTTAAATATAAAGACGTATATTTATTTTGTTAAGTAGAACTCAACTCATATAAATTTTTTATTATAAAAAATCACTATTTCATGTGATTAAATTGTGAATAATTTCTTTATAGGGAACTCAAACGCCATTCTCCTTTTTTTTTTACAATGCACAGCAATGGAATGAATGTCGTGTCTTTTATATATTTATGATCATAATTTAATTATAATAATTTCTTTCATTATCGATTTATTTAAAGTCATAAATAACATTCCACAATTTAAAAAATGAATAACCCTTTTCATGCCATTCTATTATATGTATCCAACTAGAATTTATTGTTATTTTTGTTAACAATTCACAATTTAACTGCCTATTATTCGTCATTGATATCTTGGCGTCCACTACAATTTGTTCTCTCTCCAAAGTTAATGTGAACAAAAGAAAATAGAAATGATTCGCCATCACTGCCTCGCATATTCATTTCAAAGCCCATTATTTGACATGTACTGTGCGTAAAATTACATGCATAGAAGAAAAAATGAGTACAGTGATAGTATGATATAATTAATTGCCCAAATTTGAATTTTCAAAAAAAGGGTCTGTGTCCAAATTCGGTGGAAACTAGCAATAGCAATAGCAAAGGGCAGGGACGATATGGAATTCATTGGCCGTGTTATTCGCCTCAACTTGTGATGGGGACAACATTTATAGCCGTTTCATTCCTACAGGAGATGGCATGGCCCTTCAGAACCATCCACCCCAATTAAATTGGATCGAATCAATCTCGATTAAATATTTAATTATGATTTTTTTTGAATTTTTAAATATAATTTCAAGCCCTACTTTAAAAGTCATATAATCTGGATTTTTTGTCCCTACCCTTTGAACCAATATAATTAGCACACAATGCAACATACTGGACTAATAAAAATTAATTTATTTAAACATGTGACTTTAAGGACATTACTTTTTATTTGAAGCAATTAATATTTTGTAAGTTATAGAAAGACAACGACTAAATATAAATAATAAAAGCTACAGTTTAAAATTCAAGGAATTACAGATATCTATATTAAAATGTAATTTTTAAATCATCCAAAAAAGAAAATAGAACCCTATGTTGTATGTAACCACATTTGCATTTGCAGTAGAGGAAAGAAAAGAAAAGACAAAAGATTCAATGCAATGGTAGTATGTCATTCGATATTGAATTTGGTCATCTACCTCTCCTCATCCAATAGTGTGCCATTGGCCAAAACGACACTGCCCTGTGCTTGACCCTTGACTGGTCTCGTTTCATGTTAGGTCACGCCTCAATGAAATACTACTTGCCGTTTACTTCGCGCAAGAGTGGTTCAAAGGACGTCCTAATAATTAATAAACCATCACTTTGATTCAGATGGATGTTCATGAGAGGCATGTTAACAAATTAAATATATAGCAGTGATTGTGTTTATTAGTTCATGAAACAAAAATGAAGCTGGTGTTATAGTGATAGCGACTCACAAGTCCCAAGCCATTCTGTAAGGATAAGTCTTATATATATTAGAAGTAAGAAACCAGGACCCATATGTACCCAGATATTTTTTCCTGCCAATAGTTTGCTGGAAAACCAACATGGATTTGCATTTGGCAGTTTTGGAAATGTGATGTTTGCCCATAACTCTTCCTGTGAAATAAAGCATATATACAAGTTCATATCCAAAGCAAACGAAATGAAGGGAAAACTATAGCCTATAAACGACCATAAACTAGTGATAGTAGTGTGCAAATAAAAGAAAGAGTGTACCAAATGCCATTTTATGATATCTTTGTTTAAATTTGGCGAGACATTACATTAAACTCTGTTGATTCGCTTAACTTGCAGGACCACTTTGTTGCTTTGTTCAGCAAATCCAGTTAACCTATCGTCCTCAGGAGTTCTCTCAGTATTATCAGCTCTTTAATCAACACTTTTATTATATTCAGCCAACTCTTGTGCCCTTCATAGAAAAATCTGGCTTTGTGGAGTTGTGGGGTCTTAACATTCAAACAAAGTTGCTCTTAAATTGCTTCTACGTCTGTACCTTTTTCACCCATTAAACCTTCTAACTTCTCCACCTACCAAATCATCAATGTCACCGTGTGAAAAGTTTTCATTGTAGACAATGAAATTCTAACTTGCTAGCATGCCTCGTTTTTACTGTTGCTTGGCCGGTTCACTTCTGCTGTTAGAATTGAACTCCATGAAAACCTGCGGAGTAGTATGTCTACAAATATCTCCTTCTGCTGAGATATTTTCAACGTGAACTGGACCGATAGAGACTTCAATATTTCCAGAATTTCCAGAGATCCAGACCATTCACTACAAACATTTGAATCAAATGATAAAATCATAGAGCCATGCAGGTAGAGGAACAGCAGTTAAAAGGTTGAATGTTTCTTTTACCATACAGCAGACTGTACATCACTAATCTTCCAAGGAATCCCAGAAGGAAAAGATGATCAATTCCCTCTGTACAAACAGAAAAGAAGAAAAGAAAAGAAACTCACATATCAAACAATGTATCATCAGGAGCACAATTGTTTCAGATATATCTTTGCAAGGTGATAGCACCACGTAATGCAAACAAGAAAGACATAATTGGGTGGTTTTCATTATCATTATCGTCATCATCATAATTCACCTGATTCCGTAGCCGCCGATAATTGGTAACGACATCTTCTGGTAGGACTCTGTTCCTACAGAGAGGACAAGTGGCCCAAAACTGAAGCAACCACCGGTCCAAGCATTCTTTGTGAAATGTGTGTTTACACTTCAAGTCCCTAACTTTGTCGCCTTCTTGAAGCTCAGATAAGCAAACGCTGCACTCTAGTTGGTCGGCCATGTTCAGAGTTCCGGTAAAACAAACGGTGGGGTTATTAGCTTCGATGAGTTGGAGGTACTGGGAGATGGTAATTGGAGGGGTGTGTATTTTTAGGTTTCGAATGAGGATGATGAGTTCTATCAGCAGGAAGACCAACAAGACGATGGTCTTTGCGTAGAGATGAAAGAAGAAATCAGAGAGAGCTTTCATGGCCGTGGCTACCAAATGCTAATGGCAATGGATTCTCAAACGTGAAAACTGTATGTTGTTTATAGAACTGGGAAATGTATCGAGCTGGTCTTATAGTCGAGTTCATAAAAAATTATTTTTATTGCATATTGTAATTATTATTAAAAATTAAAAATGTTAAAATCATAAAATTAAACATACTATTTTTTTAATACAAAGTCATAAAAAAATGTGCAAAAGGAAGAAAAAAATAAAACTACAGTCAAATTGTAGTAATAAAATATTTATATTTTGATAAGGCTATTGTAGAACATAACGATATCATCCACATCTAGTTCATATATTTATCAAACTTATAGAATCCAAAATAACAATTAATATTATTCTTATTATTAATATAAGACTTAATTAAAGAGTTAATATTGACACTAAATATAAGCTATATTTTGTATATTTATTCATTTTTTTTAAATTATTTCTATTAATATTTCCTTAATAATAATTAAGTAAGAGAAAAAATGAATGAATTATGAGAGATGATTATAGTATTTTAGAAAATATATATTATATTAATTAAATTAATTTTATTAATCTAATTAAATTAAATAAATAAATTTTATATTAATGATTGAAAAAGTATCTCGTAATATCGCTTTTGATATTGTTGATGGTATTCATGAATAGATGATTAAGAAAAATGTAGATTTAAGAATATGCTGTAATCCTACGTGTCCCTCATCATTGGTGAATGTGTCATTAATGCAAGCGAAGGGTGCACTGGCTTGGGTGCGGGAAAAACCGCTGGAATTTTTATGTAAGGGGTCCCACGGTCAGGTCACCAAGCTAGGTGAATAGATATGATTTATAAAAAAAAATATTTTATTTATAACTTATAAATAATATAATATCATTAATTTCGAATCCCATATTTTAGACTTGTAATTTAGTTTAAGTTGAGAGCTTGCCGACTTGTTATATTTTCTTCATTAATTTTAACTTTTAAAATATATATTTTTATGTTAAAAAATCATATTATATTTTCTTTTTTTTTATAGAAATTTTTAGAAAGAGGTTGGGCTCACCTACGATCTAAAGACAGAACGAGCCGCCTATTACCTTTAAGCATAAACCTAAACACCTATGAGTTATGATGCCTCCCTAAACGCCGCGATTGGAACTACAATAAAGTGGTACTCCCTAGAGTTCAAATACACTCTAAATGATCATATGTTTCACCTCTTGATCAAATGCATGAATAATTAAATTACATTTTCATTTAACTAGTATGTAGAAAAATGACTTTGCGAATCGCTATCACAATCTACTCTCTTTTTTGGTACAAGCTATCACAGTCTACTAAATTTAGCATAAGTTACTTAGTTCGTGTTTGGCATAGCGATAGAGAATAAATTCTGGACTAAAATTATGATTTGAAATTTTTTTACACAAACAATAATTTTTGTTGAGAATTGATTTTGGACAAAACCTTGGTTTGAAACCTAAGTTTTGAATAAGCCACTGAAAATAGCTTTTGGTTTGAAACCTAGGTTATAGATTATCCAATTACTATTCTACCCCTACTTTTTCTTACACCTTCTCTCCTCTCTCCTATATTTTATCTATTATCTCTCCTCTCTACACTCTCTTCTATCTCCTCTTTCTTCTCTATCATCTTTCATCTCTCTTACTTTTAATCATATCATACCCTTTTTAGTAATTTACTAATATAAAAAGTTATTTTACTACTAATCATCCAAATATCTTTATTCCCAGAATCTATTCTTCATAAAATCTATTCTCTAAAATTTATTCTTCCTATAATCTATTATCTAAAAGCTAATCCAATTCATCCCTCCTACCACGGGCTAGTCTATGTTGCTTATGGACATGTTCGTACGCACGAGCCCATACTTACTTATGGATATGTCACATGCAAAATAAATGAAAGTGTGGGGCAGAGTTGGTTATTGGCCCAGATATACTTTGTAAAATTCGAAATACTATTTAAAATTGTGTCAATAAATTGTATAAAAAAATTGTGTCAATAAAAAAGATATTTAAAAAAAAAGTATTTAATCTGAAATACTATTTTATTATGATTTTAATTATAATATTTATAGAGGTATTATAATTTTTAAATATTTAAATTTATACTTAAAAGTAATTGATAATTGATAATTCGTTATGCGAACTTATCTTATTTTTAAAAATTTAAAAAAAAAAAAAGTTATTTGACCCTTTAACCAAAAAAAGAAAGAAAGCATTTGACCAGAATAATTCCCATTGGGGGTTGGGGTGAGGCAGAAAAGGAGTTCAGATCGGACTTGCTCGAAACCACTCCACAGGCCCCACTCATGTCCGTCTAATATTTTTGTTCGCAGAACTTTGAAACGTGAATGTGGAAGGAAGTTGGCCAACGAATCTTAGTTTCTGACGAAAGTGCGGGCATGGAAATGTATATTGGATCTTTCGATATCCCACCCATTCAAGTCTCCGGCCATTCCACTTACCCACTCTCCTCTCATGTTCTTCCAAATTCGCATATTTTGCTATGGACATCCACCATCAGCCCGTAGTTCTCATCACCGGCTGCTCTCAAGGAGGCATAGGCCACTCCCTCGCACGCGCCTTCGCCGCCCACCACTGTACGGTGGTGGCCACCAGTAGGTCGCGCTCATCCATGGCGGATCTGGACCAAGACCCCAGGTTTTTCTTGCAAGAGCCGGATGTTCAATCCGATGACAGCATTCACCGCACTCTCAACAACGTCCTACACAAGCACGGTCGGATCGATGTCTTGGTTAATAACGCTGGTGTGCAATGCGTAGGCCCACTTGCCGAGCTCCCTCTCTCCGCCATCTACCGCACTTTCGATACCAACGTTTTTGGTTCGTATCATGATCATTTCAAGTTCTTTCTGCGTTGTGAATTGTTCTCTAGTTTTGCTTATTACAATAAGATCTAAATCTTCAAGTGATAAGAACAATTTGGTTGTGCAGATGTATGTTTCCTGACCCGTATAATTTGTTAGGGTCTAGGGAATTGACATTCAAGCATATGGAGTTGCTTATTTACGATTTTTCTATGTAGCGTTGACATATGGATCAAAGATGTTATAAATCTTAGGATGAACTGTGAAGCAGAGGGTACAGTAGCTTTAGTAATTCATGGGTATTGGAATTTTGGATGTTGGTAGGAATACGCGTTCGAAGCCAACTAGAAGAGATTAAAAGGAGTTGGCAACACTTTTTTCAAGCTTAATCACAATCTTATTTCAAACCTCAAGTGTAATTTGAGTAATGACAAATTTTCTTTATGATACAATAAGGACTCTTAAAAGTGATTTGCATTCTCAAAACTCACATTAATGTAACAATAATATCTACTCAGTGATAATTGTTTTTATTTTTATGCACTAAAACTATGTTCCAGATGCCAATAAAAGACCGCGTGTTCCACGTTTCTTTCACATATGCAGGTACCCTGAGGTGGATTCAGGCCCGTGTTCCTCATATGGCAGCTAGGAAACAGGGAAAGATTGTAAACATTGGTAGTGTAACTGCTATGGCCCCAGGTCCATGGTCTGGTGCTTCTACTTCCTCCAAAGCTGCTATTCATGCTTTAACAGATACGCTCAGATAATTTGCTCTGCCCTTCAATCTTGTTTCACAAAATCAGCTTTACGTAAGTGTCACTGAAATCGAGCTGATATTTTTTCTTGGATATATATAAATGTGATTTATAGATTGGAACTGAGCCATTTTGGAATTGATGTTGTGGCTGTGGCCCCTGTAGCCATAAAGTCAAATATTGGACATTCTGCGGCAGCTAGCTACAACCGTATGCCTGAATGGAAGTTATTTAAGCCTTTTGAAGCTGCCATCCGAGAGAGAGCTTATTTTTCCCAGAAATCCCAGTCCACCCTACGGACGAATTCGCTGAACAGACTGTAGCTGCCATCCTGAGGAAGAAACCACCTGCTTGGTTCTCCCATGGCCATTACTCCTTCGTCATGGCCATCATGTACCATTTGCCACTTTTTGTTAGAGATTTTATTTTAAGGAAAGCAATGAAATGATGAGTACTTGAGCTACATATATGTTGCTTTTGTATGAACTATTTTCACGGTCGATGTGCTTCAGGTCTGTACTCCCCTGTTATGCATGCAAGAGATACCGCCCTTGCTTACGGTGATGCGTCTTGAGCCTTTTACTTTGTTTTTTTTTTGTCGGGGGGGGGGGGGGAGATGTTGGGTGGAGGAGGAAGATGTTGGTTATTGGTTAATGTTATAATTAATGAATTATACATAAATTGAACTCAGATATTTGCGCCAGTGACCAGGTGTTTTGTGGACAAGCAAGTTCACCCAAGGTCAGGCCACATAATTCATCTTTAAGATCAACTCTTTGAAACCCTGCCAGTTATGGTAGAAAGAAAAGAAAGCGTGCCAATCTTAATTCTCAGAATTAAATAAAGATGACAGGACATGCCCGGGAAAAGGAATAAATGAATGGTTAACATTAATGAAGTAAATGTAAATGGGCGGTTCCTGTCACTTCAGTTTGGCAAAGGCAAAGTTGGAAGGATAAGAGAATTAATTAACCAGATGCTTCCATGGGGAACAACAGTTTTCTCCGGTGGCAGACACCGGCAGCCCTGGCCTGAGTGGGTCCTCGTCATTTGACCGCAATATTTTGTCAAGCAGAATGCCTAAAATGCCCTCTATTGTACGTGGCACTACGACGGTTTCATTTCTCATGGGTTCGGCCGCTCGGTGCTCGCCTGGACCGGGAATTAGTGTGGCACAAGGTACGCTCTTCTTTTATGGGTACTTGAGTTCGGGTATAAAAAATTAAAGGAAAACAAAAATACTTGATCCCTTTAATACGCAACAACTTTTATTTTTTTTTAAACTTGAATCTTGTAGTTTGAAAATGTTTCAAATGCTCTCTATGATCCCTAATGTTGTGGAGCCTCATGGTTTAAGCGATACACTCTAGCGAAGCCAGGCCAGAGCGAATGAAAAGATGACATGTCCAACGTTTTTAATCGGAAGACATAAGTCACATTAGCTGAAATGAGAAGATAATTCAGGGTGTGTTTGGGCTTTTCCACCGTAAAAGCCAATTTTTAGCTTAAATTAACGTTTGGATTTATGGAGGCAAATGAATTTCTAAACTAAGCTAAAAGCAACTTGTAGTTGCTTCTAACTTGTTTATTTTTACTTCCTTTTCCCCTATTTTGATTCTTCATCCAAACTTTTTTTTTGTCAAATTAACTTTTTTACATAAACTAATCTAAATATAAATCATATTATACTATTTGACATTTTGCAAAAATCAGATTTAAATAAAGTTACTTGTGCCACCGCTAAGTCAAACATGAACAAGCCACCAATCGAATCAATTGTGAAGCTGGCCTCCGCATTTTACAATGCTCCCAACATCACCGTGGATTATCGAAACACATATCCAAAATCCAAAGGAATGAGAAAAAACATACACGTAATTACTGCAAGCTAGCACTTCAGTCATTCATTCGTATTTAAAATGATAGGTAAAGGCTATAAAGAGAAAATTTTGATAGATAAGCGAATCGAGAGCTGGGAACTATGACACATGATGTACTTAAATCGATGCCGGCCAATATATTTGGGACACCGCTCGTCTCGAGATTTGCTTCGAAGATGGCAGCATGCTGTGAGCAAGATCGAACATTGAAGATCTAACAACTACTTAATCGCTTTCTTCGTCACTCTGGATTAAATTCAAATGATTCATGTTCCTTTCAAGAGGGGGAAGACCATCTTCAGAATCAGAAGAGTTTTGAGACTCAACTTCAGGTCCCACAACTGTCCATGAAGCGGCAGAAAAACACAATTTCTTTTAGATACAAAAATACATGTTACTAGATAAAGGAGGATGGCCGAAACACTAAATTCAAACTTGACAGAAAATTTGACTTGGATATCATTGGCCGCTGATCCCCTATTGTGTAGAAAAAAAATTAAGAGCAAAATGTACCTTCTCCAGCTGTAGGAGTCCTTTGAATCTGACTCTGTTGTGACAGCCAAGCATTTTGAACAGAAACAATATCGGAACTATTTTGGCATTTGGAGTAGGCCTTCAGCAGTTCACTGCATTGATTTATAATACAAATTTCAGGATTAAAAACAGTTTAGGAACAGTAGCGTCATTGAACATCCGCACAATAAAATTTTCATCCTTTTTCTAAACATATAAGGTAAATTATACAGATTTATGAAGACTATCTCTTAACTTTAAAAATACACAAAACCTTTTCCTTATACAAAAAGTTACTTACACTCTAGTTCCATTTTATTTTTTTGGTTAAACTATCTTCTATTTTTGGCCACAAAAAGATTAAACAATCTTCTATTTACCTAAATAACAAAACAGTCAAAGCATACCGATTCAGTGACATAAAAGCATGACCCCATTTGAACTTGCTAAGCAACAGATTTGCCGTTTCGTCTTCCCCACTGTAAAGCCATATAAAAGAATTGGAGATGTGTAACCTTAACACACATATAAATCTATTCAAACCTATATAATAATGAAGCAAAATTTCAACAACAGAACATTATAAATAATGATCCAGCAATGCTTTAAAGCTACATGCAAAATGCTAAGTAAATTATATAGCTCTTCCATGAGTCAACTAGATTTCCATCTTAGGTGGAGTATAACAATGATTTCCTTCCAAGAAGCTTATGCAAGGACCTGGGATGCCTAATCTAAATGCATGTTTTAAATATAAGTATTATTGGCTGATGTGTGATCTGGGAGGCATCCCTAGCGCTCGTAGCCTAATAGCAAAGAGCCTGAATAAAGCATTCTCAACACAAACTCCAATTACAAGGATATTACTACTTTGGGTGGGAGTGTTGAAAATACTAGAAACATGATGAAATGAAGATATCAGCTCATGACAGCTGTAGCAACCTGTGGAAGCAAGTCTATCTCACATAAAAGGATTTTAAAAAAAACAAAAACAAAAGAAACAACTATTGTGGTACCATATTGTTAGAGCAGCAGATAAGGCCTCTACACAAGATAGCTCACATGGTCGACCATAATTTACTGGGTTAGCTGCCACAAGCCATGGTACTGCAAAGTATAGAGGCGATCCCAAATTAAGCAAAAGAATATATGAGCCATTGCGAGAGGACACTTATAACTATCATGGACCACTATGCTACATGATTCAAGATATAATGCATTCATAAAGGAAGATAAGTTAATACAGAGGCGTGGAGCAGTGGAACGTAGCCTCACAAAAGGCACATCATCTAAACGCGCCCATGAGCAATCCACAACAGCCAATCCTTTCTTCTCGATTAAAGGGTAATCTTCTCTCGAGACACATTGCTTTCCAACAGGACTGTCAAAACAGAAGCACAATATATAATCAATGAATACAAGTAGAACAGCTCCTAACATATATCTGCCCAACAGTCATAGGAATTCCATTGCTTCTAAAAGTTTAGCTACTGAAAGAATGAACTGACAGGTCCCATCAGTACAATGACAACACTACTGTGGAAATTCCTGTATGGGTTGAATAACCAAGCACCCAACATCCTACAGTCCAATCACTCTCCTATGTCAGTCTAGAACTCAACCCAAATGGCCAAAACATTGTATTCACTGATTCATTGCATTCATTCATCATCTTATAAAAGTAGAACGAATGAATAGATGCTCAACCACAGAACTTTTGGACTGCCTAACCATCAACAAAAAAAATTTTATTTTAAGAAGTGATAATTTGACAACCATGCAATTGATTCTAGTACAAGCAATAAGACCATCGAACTAGATGTAAGAAATGATGAATTATAATATCAAGAAAAAGTATGTTCAGGCTAAAGTAACAAATATTCATACAGTGAGAAGGAAAAATATTTTATTGCTAAGTACCTTAGAACAATGCCGCCAAAACCATTACTCACACGTAAATCCTGCATAGAAATGTTCAGTCAAGGCCAGTAAATAAATAACCATGCTTAGGTAGTACAATTAGACCTTCAGATAATACAAAATTGACAATAATAGTAGTAATTGAGTATTATGATAGTAAATGATACTTTTAAATCATTATACTTCTACTAGCAATAAGTGAATCGTGGATCCATATTCACTTTGGAAGTAGCAGCAGCAGCTAATACTGATAATCAAAACCCTTGGCATCTATTTTTATTATAGAACATTAGCATATGTGTTAACCTCACAAATTATAAGGAAATCCATCTCATTCAACTGCTTAGCATCTTTTGGCCAAAAAAAACTGCTTAGCATTCGGAGCCATTTTGTATTCTGTAACATGTTTATAAAGAGTGACAAGTTTTTGCCAAAGAAACCATTGATCTGATAGCAGAAATAGTATTTATTATTCAAATAATACAGAAACGCTATAAGATATATGTAAATTTTATACGAGGAAATATTACTGCTTAGGTCTGTGTGTGTTTATGCAAGCACCTAAGCATGTGTAAAAGGGAAAAAAAGTATGAAGAAAGAGAACAAGTACTTGCTTTTAACAAGCCAAATCTTGAAAGCTTGCGTCCTGTGCACCTTTTGATATCACATTGCCCAAAGTCCTGAGTCAAAATCATAAGCAACAATTACATTCAAATTTTAGAGGCACGAAACCTTGAAGCTTAAGCGATGTGACTATGATAAAAAATGCAGCTTGATCATTTCCAACTTGGAAGGGGTCAAAAAAATAGAACTTTAGAATATATAGCTATCACAACCCCCACCCCAGTCCTTTCTCATGTTGCTCTCTTCTATCCTAGCATATGGACTATAAATTTTTGTAGTTTTCAATCATTTGCCACGCTCCACAAAAGTAAATTTAGAGTCTGTGCACAGGCTGTGTTTGCAAAAACGACAAGTTATGATTATTGGCATATCAATATGCCTGGTTCTTCCACGAAAACCGGATTCTTGGTCATTGGCATTGATATGTTATCGCAAAAATATTTTATTTCCTCCTTTTTGCTCTTAACCAATATCTGACTGCAATATTCTTAGCCATATTGCTTGATGAAGTTGTTGCAATATATTCAGCTTCTAAGGATGTCAAAGATGTAGTAGCTTGCTTCTTCGAACGCCAAAATATGACTCCTGATCCAAAACTAGAAATATAGCCTAGATTACTTTTCGTGTCCTCTATACATCCTGGCCAACACAGTCAATAAACCTGCCTAGTTCCCCTTAAAAATTTATAAGGAACGGACTTGGGGTTTAAATCCAAAATAGCAATAAAATAATATTCATACCCACATTGCAAGCTGGATCTTCGGGCCCGCTGGCTCCTCCTCATTAGTTGCTACAGTTAGAAATGACAATCACTCAATATCCTTCCCCCCCTTTTTTTAAGAAGAAGAAGAAGAGAAGAAATTGAATAAAAATAAAGGAGCAATTAGCACCTGGGATGGAACTCTGAGATTCGTCATCCCTGAACAAGTGGGGGTGGAGTGAGACAATGACGCCCGCAAAGAAGAAATAATAAGCTTAAAATAGGTGATTATAAGTATTGCACATAAAGTATGGAGAGGAATTACAATATGAGCTGCTGGTCTCGACTGGATTGACGGCGATGGTTGCGATTGCCTCTGAATCTCTTCTGTTTGTTATTTCCCATTCTGAAAAAGAGGGTGACCACGAATTGATGGCGATGAAGACTTTTTATCGTTGATCGTGCTGTAGGTTCACAATTCGCAAGACACAAATGATGCTCAAACAGGTTTCTGTCAAGACTCGATAAGCGCGCGACGGCGCCAAAGGCTGTTTGTGACGAGCAGAGATAAATATTTTTTAACACTTTCTTTTTTTGGCCCAGATACCGGTTTAATTAGGTTAGCTCCGGCCGGAATGAAATTTATATATTTTTAATTTTTCACTAATATATATAATAGTTATTCGTTTTTATTCTTATGGATGATTATTTTTTATTTTAAACATATATTATTTAAGATATATTAATTTATTAATAGTTGATTTTGACTAAGATTATTAACTTCTTTTTCAATCAATTTAATCTTTCTCTCAATATAAAAAAATTGAGAATTTTATTTGAAATTATTTTCAATTAAATATTTTTATTATTGAAATTTAAAAATATTAGAAGTTATGAAAAAATTATATATACAATTTGAAAATGCTAAAAAGGTGAATATAAAAAAATTGCATAACCGAAAGTGATTCTTTTTCTTTGAGCAAATTCGAGAGTGATTCTAATTGAAACTTTTAGCATTTTCAATTAGTTTCTCGTGATTTTCTTCTCATATGTAGGAAAGGATACCCTTGTCATTAATTAATTTTCAAAAACTCGATAAATAAAGGACCACGGTTGTTAATTGATATTTAAAAACTTCAATATCTAAATATTAGCTTAATTTTCACAAATGTTTTTTTATACCCGAGTTGGATTAGTGGCACGACACTAATAATTATTATTTTGATTAATTATAAAAATTAGTTAATTTATAATAGATTAATAAAATTAAATAAATAAATTAATTATAAATAATATAAAAATTATTTAATTAATTTAAATAAATTAAATAATATATAATATAAATTTAGTTAGATTTAGTTACAATTACACATCAGATCCTAATTATAAGACTAAATGAATTTTTTGAAGGAGATTATTAAAAAAATTAAATAAACTATTTAATTATAATTATACTACACAATCTCTTTAAAATAAATATTTTAAAAGTTAAATAAATTAATTTAATAAAAAAATAAATATAAATACTTATGAATCATTTAACTTCTCTAATATTTTTTTAAAAAATTAGTAAAATTTTATAATTAAAATTAGAGATATTAACTTATTTTTTATTTAATCTATTTAAAAAATTCAAATGGGTTATTAAGTAGGGGAGGAAGTAATAACGAGTGGTAAACTGGCAAGTAATAGGGAAATGCATCTTGGTTCGGCAGCCGACCCGCCCGATTGCATCCGTATATTTCTTTCTTTTCCTGAGAGAAATTCAGAATATTTGCTTATTTTTTAATTTCTAATACTTATTCTAAGTTCTAACACCGGCAGTAGCCACGGCCCAGTGATCCGCGCTTTGCAGTTTGCTGAGACGGGAGACAATTTCACATGCCCCTCTTCAGACCCCTCCTCCGACCACGGTAAACTCCTTCAGAGATCATTCCGTCCACCAAGCGACTCTAGATTGACCTAGATTAATGCAAATTTCGATCTTCCTTCATCCCCAATAGCCCGTCCTCTTCAAATTACCAGTTTCAGTGCTGAAAACTCATAAGAAGGTAAAGGAGATTGGTTCCACTGTCATCAAGCTAGCAGCCGTTCAATTCCCCTCTCCTAGTTTAATAATCTCCCAATAATCGTTTGGGGCAAGGTGCGGGAAATTCTTTTCTGGCCGAGCTTCAAACTTTCGCAGGCGCACAGCTCACTGCAATGTTACGGAGGTGAGTATAAGCATTTTTAAAGTCTGGTTGACATCCAGCATTTTCGTTGCAGAAACTCTCTGGTTTCTGCGCTGAAGAGAGATTATAAGCATTTTAGTCTGCAGCTCTAACTCAGTTTTAATTTTGGAATGGTTCGCGAACACTCCATTTGCTTTATTGGCTGCGATATCATTGTGCCATATGTATAGACTGATTCCACTTGGTTGAATTGCAGGTCGATTTTGGAAATATCATCCCGACGAACTCTTGGAATAAACCCCAGACGATTTACAAATCGGGTGCGTAATCTGTGCTGCAATTATCTAACGCAATGTATAAAATTATATGCATATATGATCTTATGGAGACTGATTCATAGATAAATGTAGGACACGCACTCTGTGAAACATATATAATGTGTGGTGGACCTGGATTTGTTGTTAATTCACTTGTTTCAATCTGTCACGAGCTAGTTTCGCTTATTACTTCAATCATGAAGTCTTCCCCTTTAATTTTAATTAACCAAGTTAAGATCTGGGAGTTGGTGCCTCCTGTATATCTGTGAACTATTGCTTCAAAATTAACAGTTTATGTGCTCAAACAAAATTATCTAGCATTTGAACAATCTTACCCCTTTTCCTTATTACATAATTCAGGCAATACCTTCATGTCTGCCTTCACGAAAGAAATTCTCAACTGGGTCAAAATCAGGTGCGGCCCCTATTCCTGGCTCCACAGGCAAGCCACCTGAATCTCAAGGATCTTTATCAAAGTTTGTCATTGGCAGTTTTGCTGTTGGTGCTGCTTTTTTGGCAGCCTACCAAACTGGTTATTTGGACCAATATGTTAGGAAAGACCAGCACAGTGTTCCCCAGGATGAGAAGATTAATGCTACCAATGAAGATTCTAGAAACCTCCAACATTCAGTGGAACAGTTTGTATCACCTAGCAGTGAGAAATTGAGCAGTGGAGCTCCTTCTCCAGAGCTTGCAGAGCAAAATATGGTTACCCAACTTCCTGATCTTAAAAATGTAACAGAAGACATTGATGATAAGCAGATTAAAGTGCCAGACAAAGCTGATAATGATGAAGAGGGTACCGTCAATGCAAAAGAAAGTGAGCTGCCTGAATCTCCTCAGAGCAATGCAGCATCTGATGATTTAGGTAAGGAGTCTTTAATACAACCAAAAGAGACTGATGACATAAGCAAAGAGACTGACACTGCCACGGGACTTGAAGAGGGAACTCAACAAGCACCCACATCTACTGCTGGTCCAGATGAAAAGGCGGTAGAAAGCACTGAACCACTGGAACAGGTGATGGAGGAAAGAAAAGAGGTACTTATGAGTCTTCCCTTTTTCCCGATAAACACTTTTACATGATTTAATTTACTGGTTAAGCTTATCAAATGATTTAGTTACTCCCTAGCTATTTTAAGTAGTATGTAACTATCAAAGGTGAGCCATTGTAGCATTAATTCAACGATGGCAAGGATTGAATCCTTCACTATTTCCCCCTTTCTTTATGTATTTTGTTTATGCACTTTTGATTCTACATCCAAACCTTTTATATCTTCTGTACATGAGGATAACTTGAAAGTCATCATTGTTTGAAATGCATTTTGATGTTTATTACTTTTGCATGAGGTTCTTTTCATTGTTACTCCAATGCAGGACACGGTAGATAATGGCCTAGAACAGCCATCTCCTCTCCTTGATGAATATCACTTGAGGAAAAAGGACGAAGAAAGTGCTGGAACTTTTTTCCTTAGTCAAGGGTTTACTGAGAACAGCCAATTTTATGAAGAAAAAGGGGTTACTGTTTGGATCTAACTTTTATTTTATTATATTTGTGGTTTAATAATTCTTAGTCTTTCTATGCTGCTGAAAATAACGCGATCATGCATGAAAACTTGAAAACGGACTTATTTCTTTGAAACATCAGGCACTCAGTAGTGCAATGGAGGGGTTGAAAGATGGATACATTTCTAAGGATGGGAAACTGGTTCTTGATTTCTTACAAGCAATCCATGCTGCTGAGAAAAGGCAAGCTGACTTGGATGCATGTGTTTTTACTGAAGAGAAGAAAATGTTGAAGGTTTGGCCTATAACTGTAGCTTGTATGCCGTATATAACTTATTTAACACTGTATTCAACTTTGCTTAGCATTTGTACTTTTATTTATTATTTTTGGCATAATTTGATTGGCTTTGTTGTCCTATTTTGTTCTAATCCCTTTGTTCATGCTAGGAAAAGTATGAAAAAAGGTTGAAAGATGCAGCTGCTAGAGAGCTTATGCGTGCTGAAGAGGTTGCGATGCTGGATAAGGTTAGAAAAAAATTTATTTCCTCCTTTCGTTTTCAACCCAATCTTCACTAGTTTTTTCTCCCCTGTAAAAACATGAATTGGAATTTCATGAGTGTAAGAAAGACAACAGACGGCTACTAAGTCAATCCCTCAGGCAGAGAAAACCTTGTGTAAGCATTGGCTGTTTACTTTATATGAAATTCTGAATTTAACTCAACCATTGTTGCTAGTCTTTTACTAAACTTAATAATTCAGTGAAAATGAACCAATACTATTCTGTTCAGTTTGACTCAATAATGTGAACACAACTTGTCCATTGATATAACTGGTGTTCTCCTTAGTATGTGCTGATTTATGTTTGCTTACAAGTTTCAATCGGTTTGTCTATATGCCTATTTTTTTAAATATGAAAGAATACAAGCTCATCTGCTTCCTCATTGTGTTTTTACACTTTTCAGGAGCTAAAACGAGAAAGATCTAAAGCGGCCCTTGCTATCAAGTCACTTCAAGAAAAGATGGAAGAGAAACTTAAAATGGAACTTGAACAAAAGGTGCTCATTTAGTTTTTTGTTGGAAATGTCAGTGCTATTTCCCCTTTGTTTCTCTACTCATCTTGTCTGCTGTCAGCTTATTAATTTTGTTAAAACAAAGCCACTTTTTGGGTGATTTCAGGAAAGTGAAGCAGAAATGAAGTTGAAAAGGGTTCAGGAATTAGCTGAGGCTGAGTTAAATGCAGCCATAGCAAATGAAAAGTCAGCCCAACTTGAAAAATTGGTTGAAGCATATGTTGATGTGAGCATTCTGTTGAAATTAAGAATGGCTGGATAGCTATATCTAGATTATTCATGGTTTAATGAGTAAATTTCCATAATTTTATGAAAAGAAATATGATTTCAGCAATTGTTGTATGAAGAATGAGCAACCAAGTGGTTTCTTTTGCCCATTATATGCATGCAACTGAAAAAAGAAAATAAGATAAATTTTTTCTTCTATTAAGAGCAACTTTTGCCAGGAAGGGCTGGATTGCTCAATTTTTACTTTTTAAAGCTTGCTACCCAACACCCAGTTATGCTTTTATCTTTCTTCTGCAACGTTATGCTATATACCAGCTAAACGCTGCTGATTAAGGGATTGCATTCCAAGTGATGACAGCATCTTAACGCAAAAAGCTTCTTGTTGAAATTGATAGATTTTTCTGGTTGGGTAAATTATCAACTCTCCATCATTATCAACTTTCCATCATTCTCAGAGGGGGTTGGTTTGGATTTATATTTGTTCTTGTGTGTCAGTCATACTTGTTCACTTTCTTCCGATTATCTATATCATTTATTGGCCACTAAAATTTTCTTTCCCTCCAATTCTAGATAAATGCCTTGAGCATGGCATTTTATGCTCGATCCGAAGAAGCTCGTCGAACTCATGCTGCAAACCATTTTTCTATGGTAGATTGTTTTTCTAATTTTTTTCTTTCTGTTCTTTTCTCTTTCTTTTATAGAAGAGCCTAAAGGCTCAATGTGATTATATAGTATTTTAATTAAATTTTGCAGTTTTGCCTAGCAGTTTGTTATCACCCCTGCTTGAATCCTGCAGGGAGCTCTTGCCCTGGAAGATGCACTGTCAAAAGGATTGCCCATTCATAAAGAAGTTGCATCTTTGCAGTCATATCTTGAAGGCTCAGATAAAGATTCAGTTTTAGGATTGGTGCTAGCATCCCTTCCTGAAGAGACAAAGAACAGTGGCACAGACACGCAGCTGCTGTTAAAACAGAAGGCAATTGAACTTAACATTAGTTGTTACACTTCTTGATTCTGTTAATTGTCACCATTTTGCAATCTGATGGACATCTGGAGTCTACAATGAATTTTCTAATTACAATTTCGTTTATGAATTTGTCTAATTTGTTCTTGTTCTCTGGCAGTTTGATGCTCTAAAAGGTGCAATACGGCACTTCAGTTTCTTTCCTCCTGGAGGTGGTGGGATATTGGCGCATTCTATGGCTCATGTAGCATCCTGGTTAAAGGTATACAGATGATTTTTAAATCACCAACCGGTCATTTGAGGCTGTGTTTGGTAGTAGTTAAAATGGAAGAAATTTAGACATTGTACTTTGAACATTGACCTTTCGATTGCTATTCCTTTGCTTTTCCCTTCTCACTTCTATCAAGCGCATCCTAGATCACCAGATATAAATTGATGTTCGTCTTCGAATTGTATTCAGGTTAGGGAAACTGACCAGTCGGGTGATGGGATTGAATCCCTTATAAATAAAGCTGAGTTTTACTTGGCTGAAGGAAAACTTGCTGAAGCAGCGGACGTTCTGGAAGAAAGTGTCAGAGGCACACAAGCTGCAGAAATTGTTGCAGATTGGGCGAGACAAGCAAGGAACAGAGCTATTTCTGAGCAGGCTCTAACTCTTCTTCAGTCTTATGCCTCTTCCATTAGCCTTACATGAATCTCAAATCGGGAATATTCACAGACGTATTAGTTTGATCCCTAAGCGCGCAGAGATTATCTGCTTCTCTCAAGTTGCCAGCTGGCATTGCCTAAATTTTCTCTTTCGTGTCAGCTGAAATCGGGAATATATCTTTTTTCCTTACATTTATGTAACTCCAATTTGCTGTAGTGATGTTAGGATCACAGAATTGAAGTGTTCGCTACGGATAAATTCAATAATAACCGAGACCAAGAGAACAAATCATTCATTACGGCGAATTATGCAAGATTGTATTGCCTCATAGCTCATACCCTAACGACTTCACCTCATCCTTTTCTTATGCGTGCCAGCTGAAGCCTGAAGTTGACCTTTATTTTTGTTGTCCTTGTACTGAGGACATGGTACATTTAATACTCAGTGTCAAAACAAATCATTTGCACAACTAGTTTATATCCTAATTTTCCTTTAAAAAAAAAAAAACTCACTGTAGCTAACTTGAATGTGTCGCTCAATTGACCAGCTACCTTGTTTACAGCTCTGTTAACACTTGTGTGCTAGGGCATGATTATGAAATCATTAATCTTTAAATATGCAGAACCTTCTATCTGCACAATCATATATGTCAGTCCGTCTTAATTTTCTCATCAAACCGGACTGGCCATGTCCCAAATATAAAAACAAACTGCAGTATTAACGTTAATTATTGCTATTCACAATTGGACAAATGAAAACCTAAATATTGATACAAGTATGATTTAAGCATATTATTAAATAATGAAGTAATTGTAGCAGTATATAAATAACATTAACCATGAAGTGTAGGGCATTGTAGAACTCCCAAAACAAGGAACCCTTTATTAGGGTGGGGTTTGGGAACGTATTTGGAAGGTTGGTTTGTTTGGTAGGAAGTTCAATAATTAAAATAAAATAGGAACAAATTATTGGAAAGAAATGGATTGATATGGTTATGACCCCACTTTAGGGTTCTCTTAAAAGGAGCCAACCTTGCATCAAGGAAAAGAAGAAACCCTCCTCTTCGATATTTCCGACCTTTTTTAATCACAACGAGTGAGCTTCGAAACACAAATTCATAGTTGTGAATGCGATCTGTGTCCAAACCACGAGCTTTGTAAAAGCTGCAGCACTTCACGTATATCATGATATAGTAATAATTTCATCGAACTGTCAAACTTGCAGATATACATGAAAATGAAAAGTGTGTGTAATTGACATACCCAGATCCCTGGCACTGCGGTTCTATAGGTACAACTGTATTTCCTTCATATTTATAATTTACCTCTAAATGAATGAGATAGACAGCTTTGTCTGGCATACATATGTCCATATCAACTAGGTTTTTTTAGGTATGAAGTATCTTAATTTCACCCTCCTTGATTGAATCAAAAGTCATCTGTTGGGTGTAGAAGGGGAGCTTTAGTCATCTCAGGCATATCGTGGGTCCTAGAAGTACAAACCAGCCAAACAACAACGAACTACAGCCCCAACAAGAACTTAATTTAATCAGACAGGAAATTGTACCAGTTTAACTAGAGATTTCAAATTTGAGATCTGGCTCCATCTAGAATAATTTGGACCTGGTTAAGTCCTCTATCTGAAATGTATCACCTTGATGTACTGGATACTGGATGGCTTGACTTAAAAAACGATTTTTTTTACTTTTATTGTTGTGCTCAAAAGTTCAAAATGAAGGAAAATATCTTCCTGCGGGGCCTTTTGTTAGCTACAGATTTCATGTGAAGCAAACTAGGGGCTAGGTTCTTTTGTTTTTTTTCAGGGTACTTTACTTTCTAGGACAATAAGAAAACAATTCCACAGTTGCAGTCGTTTTTAAAATTATTTCACACACACAAACACATGTGGACGGTTCCCATTAAAAACAGCAAGCAACAATCATTCATCTATTTAATAAAAACAGCGCAAACATTAAACTTGGTGTTTTTTCAACGGTAACAAGTAAGAGCACATAATTGAATCGAAAGAAAGGCTATTATAATTCAATCCAACGATGAGCAAAGAAGCTTCCAAAACCTTAGCTGCTAAGCGTTGCGGATTAGAGTGTTCAACAAATTCAAATAATTTAAATTTGAATGCATGCAACAGCTCCTAAACAGCTGTGCCCGCCAAACGCGTCAGTGTCATAATATAATATACCTCTCTTCACTTTCCTGTCTATGAATCTCTCATTAAATGACTTTATAAGAAGCGCTGGTGCAAAAGATCTTCGAACAGTAAACAAGTTAGTTGTTCAGACTTTTGACAGCAGTATTTGAAGCGTGTTCATAATTTATTACAAGGTAAGGAAGGAGTTATCAATGTATAAATTCAACTCCAAACATTCCCACGTTCCCCATCTGCGATCTGCTCCTCTTTCTTCTATCACCCCTCTCTGTGAAACGCTTCTTTCTTCTTTCGTTTGTTTGTATCATACTCATAAACTTGTACTCAAGTCTTGAGTTATTGTATCGATACTTCTCTTTTAGATAAAATGGGTTATTTGTCTGATCTAATGGGCGGTGATAACAATCAGAAAAAGAAGAAGAAGCAATTACAAGCAGTGGAACTGAAAGTGAGGATGGACTGTGATGGCTGTGAGCTTAAGGTTAAGAAAGCTCTCTCATCCTTAAGTGGTGGGTTACATGCTTCCTCTGTTTTCCCCCTGTTTTTTCAACTTTTGACCATTACTCAAGCCTTAAATAAATGTTGATTGTAGGAGTAAAATCGGTGGACATAAACAGGAACCAGCATAAAGTGACAGTAACTGGGTATGTAGAAGCAAACAAGGTGCTAAAGGCGGCCAAATCAACAGGGAAGAAGGCTGAGATTTGGCCATACGTGCCATTCAACCTAGTGGCTCATCCATACGCTGCTCCAGCTTATGACAAGAAGGCTCCTCCTGGTTATGTCAGGAGAGTCGAGAGCACTCATTCCACTGCAACCATGACAAGTTACGAAGACCCTTATGTTACCATGTTCAGCGATGAAAACCCCAAAGCCTGCTCTATCATGTAGATGATTTATGAGAGAATAAAACGTATCATATATTTTCCGGATAGCACTGTAATTTTTTTAAATTTCAATGAGTTTCTTTTTCTGTATCCTCTCCAATTTTCAAGTTTTCCTTTTCCTGCATATCATAGTAATTGCTTTCCTAATTTTCTCTTCAAGCCATTCAAAATAGCTAGTTTTACCAGGGAGATATCCCCTAACCTATCAAGTAGAGCAAGACTCAGTATCACGAATATGCGGTTCACTGTTCTAATTTCTAAACAATCGGAACCAATGTCGTTTGAGGGAAAAACAAATAAGTGGAGGTGATAATACTGAAAATTACATATACACCAGAGGTACAAAAGCTGCGTCCCATGTCATGTTCAATGATACACCTTACTGGACATTTCCATATCACTACTCTCAAAACGGGTATCAATATCAATCATGTGTCCGACCGCATGTCCAAAAAGAACAGTAACTTGAGGTAGTTGGAATCAGCAAGGAGATTATGCCAAACGGGTTGATCCACACTCATCAAAATGTCCCTTTAATTGCTCTAATCTTTGGGAACCGTGCCTAGTTTAGGTAATTCTGAACAGAGTTGATAAAGCATATCGTCAAGTGTCACGCATAGTGTTGACGAATCTTTTGTGACTAAACTGAGAAGATTACAAGAGGAAACAAAGTGATAAGGAGAAAAATGAATCACTTCTTATTCATCATGTATCGGGGTATATATACCCAGAGGACGCAAGTACATATTGGCTAACTATAAAAACTAAACTGACCAACTACATAACTTAGAACTATGATTTAACTAATCATATAATATACAGTCGGTAGTGGACACTTCACCAATGTTCAATTGAGAAAATGTTGGTTGTAGGTTCCAGGCATAGAAAAGATGCTTGTTTACCATCTTAACTATCTAAGAATGTGAAGTAATGTCTTCATGAGATCAGAACTCACTTGATCCAAGTATGCTTCAGGTGCATATATGTATCCGACGATCTTCTATCCCTTTACTTTGCATTACCAGAGTAAATACCAACAAAATTAATATCGTACAGAAGAGTGGCATTGCCAGGTATATTGCAGTCACCTATACAACCAGTGTTAATTGTGTCAGTATGAAACAGTATAAAACGAGTAAGTTTCAAAATAATGACTTGCTACATTTAGTGGTGGTGTTGGTCATAAACAACCTGAAAAGCATCCCGCAGGTTCTGGCCCGTATGCTAAATGTGGAGGAATCCTTAGTTTGCGTTTCCCGCCTGCAAAAAATTGGTAGATTAACAAGTCTTTAAAGGGACTGAAATGCAACATATTGTTTGGCATGACAATTTTTATTTCATACCTATCCGCATTGGAGGTACTCCTTCACCCCCCAAAATTCCCTGATCCAATCCCTTGATAACCTGGACTTCAATACTTCGTGAGTGATCGCTTGTGAAAATATATGTAACAAACAATGGAAAGTACTTTCCTCACCCTCTTCAAAATTCTGAGTACATATAGTTCATATTTTTGAAGCTAACAGTTTTGGAACTCTGGACGAGGCCAAGTGATGGCATACTTTATAGCAGAGACAAACCAAACATGTAGAACATCTTACCTTACCAACACCTATGCGCATGGTGAGAGGTCTAGCTCGTTTGTAGCTGCTATCAAACACTGTCTCATCAGCGAATCTTGCAGTGTAGTGAATCTGTAGATCATTGGCATCACTTGGCAGTTGAAATTTCAAGTGCTTACTAATACAGCTGATTAAGTACTTATATAATACATGCATGCTCTGAGACATTCTTGCTCTGAGAAATGCCACACAAAAATCACGAGGAACTAATCATAAATCCTGTGTAGCTAGGCTCTAGCTAGTAACTAATTATACAGGCACCTAGGAAGACGCTTATGCCAAAAAAGCCAAATTAAAATGAGAGGAGAGAATCATGCAAATGGGAGAGAAAAAATGGAAATTGAGAGTGGTTCTCACATTAATAAGCTCGCCGAGAGGGGCTTCGTCCCCAGGTCCTTCTACAACATCGCAGTAACCGAGACCAGACTTGGCATAGTTAAGCTCACACAAAGGTTCCCCCACAGTGGCGTAATATTCGATTCTAGTTGCATCGGCATCCAAGGGCGTCAAGGCCAGGACCGAGGCTGCTACGATTCCAATACCAATGTCCAGGAATGTTTTCCTGGTTGCAGGAATGGAGGATGAAGAAAACTTAGGCTTGGAACTAGTGGGTTTTGAATGACAAGAAAGAGTGAATTTGGGAGCAGTAGAGATTTGAAGGGCAGTAGGATTTGTTGTAGTGCCAATGGAGAGAGAAGAGACTGCCATTGATTTCTTTTCCGATATAGAGCAATCTCATCTTTGAAGGGTGCTTGGAGGTAGACTTTTGTAAGGCGTAGGCAGGCCATTTCGCCCAGACTCATGACAATGGATATAATCCGGGACCCACGTAGAGCACAGGTCTTCCTTATTCCTTCCTAGTTCCTACGCCCCTAACATTATCGTTTTTCTCTTTTACTGACAATATATATATATATATAAAGGGGCGCTTCTCACTCACTTTACTTTCATATAATATATTCATTTGCTGACTGAAAAAATTTACAGTTTACAATTTACAATTACTATGCTTTCATTTTTTTTATGTTTTTGTTATAAAATTTAAATTTTTAAAAAGAGATTATACTTATCTTCGATTTAAGAACAAGACGAAGTCTCCTTTCTTACCTACTAATTTATTTATTTTTTTGATAAAAAATTTTTTAAAAAGCGATTGGGCTCACCTACGATCTAAGGACAAGGCAAAATTTTTCTTCTTCCTAGAAGATACTAATATCGGGTAGGGTAAACTGTCTATTACCTTTAGGCGTAAACCTAGACATTTAGGAGCTATGATGCCTCTCCAAACGCCGTGAATAGAACTACAATAAAATAGTACTCCTTAAAGTTTGAATACACTCTAAATAATTATATATCTCCCTTTTTATCAGTTTTTTTTTGGTACAAGAGAGGGCTAATCTGCCCAAAAAAAACAAAAAATTACTTCACGAGGGGATCAAATCCCAAACACTCCTTAACCAGCACACCCCTTAAATAAGTAGGGCATGAATATAACACTTGTGTAATCCTTAATCCCTTCTTTGCTAAGGCATCAGCCATATGATTTTGATCTCTAGAAACATGTTGTAATTTTAGCTCCCATGATAGATTCATAAACTCCTGTATTTGAGTAACCAATAAGCTGCTTCTACATGCTGTCAAATTCATTAGCATATCCACTACATTTTTAGCATCTGATTCCAGTATTATCTTCTTGAAGCCTAACTCCCAAGCCAGTTTTAGACCCTTGAGAACCGCCCATTGTTCAGCTTCAACCACGCTACATGAACCCAGAACACTCGTAAACCCTGCCACCCAACTACCCAAATGATCTCTTATAACACCACCACAACCTGCTGTATTGTGGATTTCCGTTAGAGCTCCATCTACATTTAATTTCACCCATTCTGATGGGGGAGGTTGCCACATGGATGCAGTTGGTGAGCCTGAGGTATTAGCCACATAGTCCTCATGAACCTGCACATAACTTTCCCATGTCTGCATAATGACTGAATATGGATCCATCGGTCTCAAAAAGTCATTATCAAATATAGCACGATTCCTCCACTTCCATAGACTCCAAATTGAAGCCCCCCAAATTAGACTCCAATTATTGTCGCCATAAGCTCCCAGCTGCTTTGTGAGATTCAATACAAACCAATTTCGTATAGATGCTCTAAAGAATGACGAGTAATACTTAGGCTGTATCAATTTAGTCCATAACTCTCTAGCATAACAACAATCATGGAGTATATGTAAAATATCTTCTCTATCCTTATTGCAAAATTGGCAGGTTGCATCTGCTGAAGACCAAGTGCTTCTCCATGCATTAGTTGCTAACCGGTTATTAAAGGCTATCCACATAAAGACACGAACCCGTTCAGCACCTCTCCACTTCCCTATGTCTTTATATACACGGCAATAATCCTGTGTAGCATTCTTCTCAATTAGGAAATATGCACTCTTAATAGTAAAAGTACCATCATTCGTAGAATTTTAAATCATCAAATCATTACCCGCCCCCGACATAGGAGGTATCATATTAATTAATCTTCGAAAAACACAACTTGGGACAATAGTAGCCAGCCTCTGATAATCCCAAGTTCCATCAGAAATCCAATCAACAACTTTACTTCCTTCCTCCTCCGCAGTAATTTGCCGAATACATAAATCCTTTATACTCTTGTCAGGAAATAACCACTTATCCGTGAAGAAATTTACCAATTGGCCATTCCTAATATGCCACCTTGTACCTTGATCCACGATATCTTGCTGTTGAGAAATAAATTTCCATAGAGCTGAGTCTCCCTTTCTTGCATCGAGTAGATTTTCTTCATTCCTTAGCATGTATTTATGTAATAGTACATCAACCCAAAGACCTTTCTCTCCATTAACTAATTTCCAAGCTATCTTGGATCCACATGCACGGTTAAATGATGATAACTTCTTAAATCCAAGTCCCCCATATAGTTTGGGCTTCACAATCTGATCCCACCCAATAGGATAAAATCCATATGAACTTTGACTATGTCCCCATATAAAGTTTCGTTGCAGTCTCTCCACTTCCTGACACACTGATATAGGAATTTTGGTCACCTGCATAGGATACACCGGTATAGAACTTAAAACCGATTTTGCCAAAGTGATCCTTCCCGCCACTGAAAGAGAGCTTTCTTTCCAAACAGCAAGTTTATTTTTGACTCTATCAATGATGTATTGGAAAGTATCCCTGGGTTTCCTCCCTCTGATGATAGGAAACCCCAGATACTTCCCTATCTCAGCTGAAATAACCATTCCTGTGATATCCCTAATCTTATTTCTAATGCTTCCATTTACATTTGGAGAGAAGAAGATTGAGGATTTATCCTTATTAATTTTTGCACCTGAAGCTCTACAGAATCTATCAAGACAGTTCATCATACATTCTGATTGTTTTTCAGATGCCACTCCAAAGAGAAGAAGGTCGTCTGCAAACATCAGATGAGAAATGGATGGACCTCCAGTAGACACCACTATTGGTTTCCACTGATTTGAATTAACCTCATCAGTAATAATATGTGATAACCTGTCTATACATAGCACAAACAAAAGAGGTGAGATGGGGTCCCCTTGTCGGAGACCTCTTTTAGGAAAGAAAAACTCAGTTTGAGACCCATTCCATAAAACACTATAAGAAACAGAAGTAATACAGCTCATAATAAGATTAATCAGAGAATTTTCCAGACCCACTTGAAAAAGAACTTGATGAATAAAATCCCAACGGATGCTATCATATGCCTTTTGTAAATCAACCTTCAAGGCCAGCAATCCATTTTTTCCTTTAGCTTTCTTCATTATGTGCATGATTTCTTGGCCAATAATAATATTATCCTGAATATGTCTGCCTTTGATGAAGCTAGATTGGTAAGGGGAGACAATTTCATCCATTACGTTCCTTAATCTGCTAACAATCACCTTAGTAATGCATTTATAGTGTACATTACATAAGGCAATGGGTCTAAAATGCTTAATATCCTGTGGATGATCAATCTTTGGTATAAGGGAAATCAAAGTCTTGTTAGTACTAGCCTCAACATAACCTTTTTGGAAGGCTGTTCTAACAAATTTACATAAAGCATCACCTATTGTATCCCAATTTGCCTGGTAGAAAATTGGGGAAAAACCATCAATCCCAGGAGCCTTATAAGGTCCCATAGAAAAAAGAGCCTCCTTAATTTCCTTATCAGTTGGCTGTTGGGACATAATAGTGAGTCTAGGTTTGACTTCAGCAGGGAAGTTGGTCTTTGTAATTAAATCACAATTAGTATTGTCAGACCAATCATAAAGATTCTTGAAATAAGTCAAAACCATATTAACCAGCTCATATTCATTCTCGATCCAGTTTCCCCTTTCATCCTTAAGAGTTATAATTCTATTCCTTCTTCTTCTCATCTTAGTTCTAAGATGATAATATCGAGTATTCCGGTCACCTTTATTAATCCAATCCATCCTAGCTTTTTGGAACCATTTTATTTCCTCTAACTTGAGAATATTTTCTAACTCTTCTTGTAAATTCTTTTCAAGAGAATTTAAAAAGTTTGAGTGACTATATGCTGGTGAACTTTGAATACCATACAAACGTGCTAACAAAATCTTTTTCTTCTTTTCTACAAATCCAAAAATATTTTTATTCCAATCCAATAAAGAAGCACCCAATTTTTCCAATGCTTTATTAAAATCATCACAATCAGACCATACTGTAGAAATAAAATTTTTGAAATTTTCATGAGTAAGCCACATTGCTTCAAAACGGAAAGGTTTATTTCTCCCCCCATTCACATAATTAATAAATTGCAGTGCAATAGGATTATGATCAGAAAAATTTATTCTAGGAAGTACTTTCAAAATGCAATCTGTTAAACTATTGAGAAAATTAGTGTTTGCTAAAGCTCTATCTAATCTTTCATATAATCTAGCATGACTAGCAATCCTAGGGCACTTCCAAGTGAATTTTGGTCCTTGGAAACCCAAATCTGCAAGGCCACACTCACTAACTCTATCATGAAACCAATTAATTCTATTATGAGAGTACCCCACTCCCCCAATTCTATCCGTAGGCATAAGAATGTCATTGAAGTCCCCAAAAACTACCCACGGAATAAAAATAGATCTAGATAAATTCTTTAGATCATACCAGAGTATCTGCCGAAAATTTCAATGTGGAATAGCATAGACAGCCGTCAATAAGAACGGTGATCTCCCACCTATTTCACATCGAAAATGGAAGAATTGTCAATTTTCTGCAAGGACTGTGGCCTGTATTGCATAACTTTTCCAAGCCGCTACTAATCCTCCAGAACGCCCTGAGCTAGGAATCATCTTAATGGAATCAAAACCCCATGCATTCAAAAACTAAAATCGAGATATGTCTTCACACTTGGTTTCAGTTAAAATGATAAGATTTGGTCTTGGTCCACTGCACACAGCTTTTAAATGCCTGAGGAGACCATTAGCACAAGCCCCTCTGGTATTCCAATATAGAAGACTATCCATAAATAACTAAATAAATTTTATAAATTCAAATTCTCAAATAAACCTCACTTAGTCCTCTTGGACGAATTGTGTCTCCTCCACCATAATATCTTGTCCTTGTTCCAACTCCACACTCACTATTGGAGTTGTACTTAAATCCACGTAGCCCACACTTCCAGGATCATCATCACCAGGGTCAACTTCTTCAATTCCTATTTCTTGTCCACTTTGATTAGAAAGAAATTGGACTTGGTCATGATCCATACCTTCCTCTCCTTCTAATAGCCCATTTACTTTTTTTGATAGCCCATTTCTTTTTACCTCATTATCCATATCTCCCCTGGGCCCAGAGTCATTGTTTTGATGAAGCCCACTTCGCAACCCACTTTCATTTCCCCTCTCAACATCTTCCCCTCCTTTTAACAACCCATTTCCATCCCCCTTCAGCCCAAAGACATTTTCCCGTTGAGGCCCAATTTGAAATCCATTGTCATTTACCATCTCCTTAGTACTTCCCTGTTCCACCTCAGCCTTGAAAAAATCATTTCCAGCTTCCACCCGTTCCATCAGCTCCTGTCTTGTCCTCTTTTCTTTTCTCAACTTGCCATTGCTCTCTCTCTCCTCATTAAATACGTTAGTCACCATCATACCCACTCCGCCGCCCTCACTCCCTTCCTCTGTAACATTTCGTTCCATCGTCCTCTCGGCCGTCCTTCTCCGTCTGAACTCTCCTATTTCCTCTGTCACCTGTGTTCTCTGTTGCAACGTCATTCCTCTCCTTAGTCCATCCTCATCCCACGCGCCATTACCCTGTTCAGCCACCACTGCCAAGACCCCAAACCTTGATCCCATATTTTCCTGCCGTGAATTTTCTTTTCTGTTCTCCTTTGGTTTACGTTGCCGTCGAGGCTTCTGTACAACATGCCATTGTTCTTTATCTCTCAATGAGGAACTTGCTTCATTCATCTCCTGTGTTTTCTCATGTTGTTGATCATTCCCTTTGCCACCATGAGTTTTAGTTTGTCGCTATCTGGTGTCCATATAACCCACACCCAGTACATAGCAAGTGTAACCCCTCATATTCTAAATAATAATCTCCTTCGTCTAAAGAAAAACCCGACATTAGCTATTTTCCCAGATCAACAAGCACACACAGACGTGCATAATGGCCTCTCAGTTGTTCTGTCGTGTTCATATCCACTTTGAGAGTCTCCCCTATCCTATTACCGATTATAGTGAGCGCCTCTTCATCATAGTATTCTAATGGCATCCCTGGTACTCGTATCCAGACTGCCACTCTATCTATTGTAGCTTTATCTGGCTTAAAATTGGGCTCCCATGGTCTCACAGTCAGATAATGATCGTAGATCATCCAAGGGCCACCTGTTAACTCATTGAAATAATCATTTTTGTTTGACAGTTTAACAACATAGAAATCATACCTTATATTGATAATATTTATCCCTCCCTGCTTAGCCCATAGCGTTTGTAATCTTGATTGAAGAGCTTTGAAACCTATGCTTCTGTCTAGCAGCTTCACTATAACAGCTTTCTTCCAGGCTCTAAACAATCTCTTTTTCATCCTGCCCGAAAAAACAAAGGAAGGAAAATTCCTTGATGGATCTTCAGATGTATTAAACAACGGCTCCTCCATCTCCTTTTCCATCTCCTGTGTTGATTCATCTGACATTGAATCATCAGAGATTACCTTCTCCTCCTCTTCAATGTCATCATCAGAGCAGCCCTCATTACCGTTGATCCCCTTCAGTTTGTCAGCAAACGAAGGTTTTCCAGATGTCCCCAACTTTGGCCATTGATCTTGATAGGATTTTTCTTCAGTGAGCTTGTTTCCATTCTTTATCTTTTTTGCACTTCGCACCAACTGATCGTCCTCCTCTATTGATGGAGGAATCAAAGTTTTCACACCAGAGAAAAAATTTAGATCACACATAGTGAGTTACCCTTTTTATCAGTTAAATCTATACTTCAATTTATGTATTTAAAGAGAACCTATGGAACTGATGGGCCTGCACAAGCTCGGCCCATCTAAGTTCAGCTTGGGCCTGAGTGGCGATATAGAACCCTATTGTTACGGGATTGTAAGGATTGTAAGGATTAAGGAGTCATCCGGCGGTAACCCTGTCCCTCTCGATACGCTGAGCTCCGGCGATCCCTTTACGTAGCGCCGTTAAATAGCTTCTCTTACGGCGAATTTCCTCTCACAGGTTGATCAACCGCGTGTGATGGATTCGGATCTGTTCGAATCAGGGATGCAGGCGGTGACCTCTGATTCGGAAAAGCTATCCATCTCTGATCCGCTCACCAATGAGTTTGCCTCTCTCAACGACGTGTGCCACGAGCTTTCCTCTCTACAGGAACTCGCTGCCCGTGGCTCCTGGCGCTCGATAATCGACAAGGTTGCTCGAGCAAGAGCTCTCTTACTTCTCCAAAAACCCCACGATCACCTCACCTATCTGGCCTACAATGTCCTCGCCTTCACAAAATTGCGCCGTTTCATTGAGGCTTCTGCTGAGCTCGATTCCATGGAAGATCTCAACAGTTCTCACTACAAGTACGAAACATATCCTAAAATTTATCCTAATCGATCCGGTTCCATGGTGCCTTTCTGCATTCGGTGGCTTCACGCCTTGATCCCTATTAAATTGGGTCAGCGCCAGGAAGGTATAGATAGGATGTACAGTCTCCTTGATTTTGTGCGTGAAAAGTTGAAGGAGAAGGAAATGAAAGGTACTGGTGTTTCTTTTGATGTGTGGAGAAAGAGGGAGGTGTTTGTAATGAACTCTATAATCGGGTACCATTTGAACAACAAAGAGTTTAGTGTAGCTTTGAGTTTGATTAAAGATTTGCTTAATCGTGATCCTTCGGATGCCACATTAATTTCGAAACTAGGGTATATTCAAATGCAAATTGGTGATTTAGAGGGCGCGAAAACTTCATTCAATCAGATCGAGGTTTTGATGAAAGAGAGTAAGACTAATGGGTCATTGAGCGAGACTGAGCTTACGAATCTTGTGAGCCGAAATAAGGCCTTAGTATATATGGTTGGGAAGGATTACGTCTCCGCTGTGAGGGAGTATGAAGAGTGCATTGAGAGGGACCATGCGGACTTAGTTGCTATAAATAATAAAGCCCTTTGTTTGATGTATCTGAGGGATTTGTCTGATTCCATCAAAGTCCTAGAAAATGCGCTTGAAAGAGTTCCTACGGTGGCTCTGAATGAGACGCTTGTTGTGAATTTATGCAGTATGTACGAGTTAGCGTATGTTAATCACTCTGATATCAAGAAAACGCTGAGCAATTGGATAGCACGTGTTGCTCCGGATGACTTTGATGCAGCATGTACTCGAGCATGAGGTATCTTATCCACGCCTCCCCCTCAAGGGGATCACACTTTCTTAGGTGCTTCTTTTTGTAACATTCTTGAAATGTTTAAGTTTGTGTTCTATATTAATGATACGGTGTTAACATTTCATTTTTTTTTCATTCGAACTTCAGGACAACTTTCTGTTGGTATGTTTTTTCACTTATTTCTCATTTATTTGACCTACCATGCGTCTTTTGGCAAAGTGCAATGTGGCTTCAATCTGGTTTGTGTAATAGAATAAGGCATTCAGGAATGAAGAAATAAGGTGAATGGGAGTCATTATATCCCAATGAGCTTGATGCTTTGTCTGGTGAGCCACTAGTGAAGTTATGCACGATACAACAAGTTCAATTGCTGTTATTCTTATATGGTCTTCTAATATTTGGCTTCTCTTGCAAATCTAAAATTCTTCACTAAACTTCTGGAGTATAACCGAGTCAGTAACATTTTCTCTATCTAGGTTTGTTTTTGTAAATTTTGGGTATGTTAAATTGGTCTTCGGAAATTTTAAGGTTTAGCAAAACAATAGCTTAAATCAGTGAACTGTCTTAATGAATCTACCTCTTAGCTGGTATCTGGCAAAGGTTTCTACTATGCTAGAGGGGAACCTTTTGAAGTAGGGGTTCATTAAGCTAAAACTATGTGATTGGTCCTTGGGGTATTTTGATGTATGATTATCAGTGAAACTTTCATGCCACAAACACGTGGCCTTTATTGATGATAGATTGACTGTCTTCCAAATTACTGCTTCCCCTTCATTTATCTGTCTTACACTAATCCGACAGCGTTCTTGATTTGCCTTTCGTAAATACTAAGATCGGAGCTTTGATCTATATTTAATTTAAATATAAAATTTATAGGAAAATCATATTATAACTTATGAATACTATGACACACCTCAGATTTTATGCAATGTATGCACCCGTAATCTAATTCCTAGTACACTGCTCCTCACTTTTAATTCAAGCCATTTTTGTCTCCTCGTTGGTACCAACACATTAGGAGATGGGTCAACAACCTCTGGCATGAAGATCAATAAAGTTTTTTGGTGTAAGGAAATTTCCCGAGTTTGATTGCAATTGTGAGGGCATTTTAATGATCATTTGTAACTCTCATTCGCGTTCTCTAGTCCCAGTTACCTTGTCTTGAATGTGGATTGTAAGTTAGCAAAAGAGAGGGAAAAACAAGCCTTTCTTGTTACAATATTTCCACACTCAATTTGTATTTGATTGTTTGCCAAATAAATTTTCAATGACTAATGCATCATGTTTCATTATTATAAAAAAACGGAAAATAGTAGGAGTAATGATATTTTTCTGCGGTAGGTGGATTATCCGATTATGATATTCCATGGGGAATGGCGAAAGATGAGAGGCGGCTCGCGTCTGGGAGCTGAAGACTGAAGATAATGCTTCCATTGGCATTTGCAAATTTGAGTTTGGGTAAACCTGATTTTTCATAATTGACTTTATTCAAAAGTGGGTTTACCATAAAGCGGTTTTAAAAAAAAAAATTAAACCAGAATTTTTCACTTATTTCTCAATTTATAATGATAAGTTCATAACTATTTTATGATATATTTAGATTAGATTCTAAAGAATAGATTATAGATAGAATAAATTTTAGATAATAGATTTTGAGTATAATAGATTATAGAGAATTAATTGTTAAAAAAGTTGATATCTATAGTCTATATCAAAATTATAGTTTTGAAAGAAAAATTTATTGTGAAAAAAAATAAATATTTGAATAGCTTATATCAAAACTATAATTTTAATAAAAAAAATTTATTGTAGAAAAAAGAAGGGTGTTTAGGTAGTTTTTTCTCTTTAGAGTGTTTTATCTCTAAAACCATAATTTGGAACCGAAACCAAATATATACTTAGTATTCTAGTAAAAAAATAAATGTCTTAGTATTATTAAAAGCATTATTTCAATTACTAACTTTAGGTTAAATTTGATTTTAAATAAAATATTTTAATCCACTTTATCTCTTAAACTTATAATTTCTTTTAAAATATCTCTTTTAATTACACATATTAAAAAATTTCTATATAAGATTATTCATAATAAAATATGATATTTTAAAAAATTAAAATTATATTTATTATAAATAACTAATATAATTTTTGTAAACTATCAAATTAGCTATTTTTCTTTTATATTAATATATATTATATTAAGTACGCAAAGTAGTAGTATTTAAGGCGTGTCGAGTCCTCAACCATTTTACTGATTCGGAAGGGCTTTTCTGGTTGGGTCCATTGATTTCTTCCTCTTTTGTTGATCTGATGGCTGTTCTTCTGATTAATAGTCACACAAAATTGCTGATAATCTCTTTGCCCTCTCCGTATGTGTCTATGAATTAAAGGCCTGAGTGTATTGATGGGTTTGTTCATCGATAGTGAGTGCAGTCATTGTGTGAGTACCGAGAGTCAGTGTAGGTTGAGGGAGATCCTCATAGGAATGAGAATCCGAATTTCTCTAAAGGCACGGGTGAATTATATGAGATGAAATATAGTGTGTGCTTAGTTATATATATAAAAGAGTAGCCAAACATATTTTATATTTGTAAAAGTGATTATTAGTGAAAATTATACTTTAGACACTTGAAACTATAATTTATAATAAGTATCTCTTATAGGTTTTTTTCATATTATAAACATATGAAATACCATTTTATCCCTCTTGTATTTTTGTCATATTACCAATTTATAGAATTATTATTTTACCTCATGTTATTTATGATAATTTATTTACTAAAAAATTATTATGATAACAATTATCTAAATATTTATTTTTTAAAATTATTTTTAATATAAAATATATTATACAGAATTATTTTATAATCAATTTTTTTCAAAATTTATTATCAAAAAATTAAATCAAACACACTCTATATCAAACATAAGCTTCATGAGCCTAGTAAGATAAGGTTAATGAAGACACGACGCGACGCACAAGTGGCCTAGAGTAGCTTCCACTTGAACGGGGCCTTCTGACAAAGCGTGGTTGACAAAATAGGATGCTAAACAGTGTATGTGAAGCTGATAATCACGTTCCTTCTTCAACGCACGTTCAGCTGTCAGAACGCTGGTCCAAACACGCTAGATGCGCTCTTGAATCTTGATTGACCGTGGACGTCCCCTGCCTCACCCCCATCAACTCTCCTTCATACCAAACCCCCTCCTTTCCTTTTTTATTCGCTCCCGGTTCAGTTTTCGACATTTTTCTTTGATCATTGCTTTAGGTGATTTTTTTTCCTTGGGACTGACGCTCTTTTTAAGGGTTCAATCCAACAGTTTCTTTGCTTATTGTGTTAGGTGAAATTTCTTTCCCACTAATTCACCCTTGGCTCTCCATTCTGTAATTTCAATGGCTAATTCATTATACCATGCAACCACCTCCCGAGTCGGACTTCGAGACCAATGGCTTGGTGTTGGTCAGTTTTCTCAGAGTGCTTTGAGATCAATTTCCTTTTCGTCGCAGCTTTCGTATTTTTCGCTCAAGTGAGTAAATCTTGGTTTCCGTTTCGTTCATTCTTTTTGCAATCTTGATTGTTGATAATGTATTGTTATTTTTTTGTAGAAGTTTGAAAACTCGACAACATGTAGGGTTCAATTATAACGTTATGCTGGTGAAGGCAAAAAGTAATTTAGATGAAATAGACATTGATATCTCTCTGAGCCCAAGAGTAAACTCTGTGAAACCTTCCAAGACTGTGGCCATAAGTGACCAAGCCACAGCTCTTGTACAAGCTGGCGTTCCCGTTATTCGGTTAGCTGCTGGAGAACCTGATTTTGAAACACCAGCTGTTATAGCTGAGGTGGGAGTGGGTTCCTTGCTTGTAGGATTTATCGAATTTATCTTCTCCTTGCTATATAACTACTGTTGAAGTCACACTTTTTATTTTATTTTATTTTATTTTAAATACGGATAGGCGGGAATAAATGCAATTCGCGAAGGCTACACTAGATACACCCAAAACGCCGGTACATTAGAGCTCCGCGAAGCAATCTGTAATAAGCTAAAAGGTCAGTCTACATGTTCAAAGCATTTTGTTGAGACGTACTTACTTAACATGCTTTGGTTCTATTTATTTATTTTGTTGAGATGAGCATGAATGTATGCCGGTACTGTTGTTGCAGAGGAGAACGGGCTTACTTATACTGTTGATCAAATTGTTGTCAGTAATGGAGCCAAGCAGAGTATTGTTCAAGCAGTACTTGCTGTTTGTTCCCCTGGAGATGAGGTGAAGGGCGTTATACCCTATTAGTAGAACATTGGATGCAACTGTGCTGTAAAATAATTGGGACTTGTGTGAATTATTAAACTCATATCATCTATGGCATAGCTTTTCAATTTTATTCTTTCCAGCGTCATGAAAGTTTAAGTTTTCTCTCTGTTCTTATGTTAATAAAAACAGTGCCTAAGAAATATTGGTGCTAAGCTTAATTTTTTTTTGGGGGGGGGGGGTGTTTCCCCTCAACTTTCAACCTTTCTCCCCTTGATTCCTTCCTTTCTATTTGTGTATTGTATGTTTGCACTCACAGGATCTGTCTGCAGTCTGTGTGAACGTATTCACTTGTCTTGTTTGCTAGGATGCATTTTTTAAAAGCCTTTCCTCCATGTATTACTTCTTTCTAATTGAATTTGAATGTATGTTCTGATTTCAGGTTGTTTGTTCTTACTATGCTTGGAGTCAAGCCATTTAAAAAGTCATTGTACACTTAGCGCCTTTCCTCCATGTTTTACTTCTCTCTAATTAAATTTGAATGTATGTTCTGATTTCAGGTTGTTTTGTTCTTACTATGCTTGGAGTCGAGCCATTTAAAAAGTCATTGCATCCTTAGCGCATTTTCCCATTTATATCAATGTTTCTAATGTTGCTTTTGGGCAATTGATACTAAGTTGTTATGTTGTCTCCTTGAGATGCTTATAATATACCTATTTTATGAATAATTCAGGTCATTATTCCAGCTCCATATTGGGTTAGTTACCCAGAAATGGCAAGGTTGGCTGATGCAAAGCCCGTGCTCCTACCAACATGCATTTCAGACAATTTTCTATTAGATCCAAAACTCCTAGAGTCCAAATTAACTGAAAGATCAAGATTGCTAATTCTCTGTTCACCATCTAACCCAACAGGATCTGTCTACCCTAAAAAACTACTTGAAGAAATAGCTCAGATCGTGGCAAAACACCCCAGGCTTCTGGTACAATTACATTTGTGACCAATTCTAGTGTTTCATTGTGTACTCAACTAAGACGATAGTTGGGTTTTGGAGATCTTAATGGTTTTATTGTGCAGGTTATTTCTGATGAAATTTATGAGCACATAATTTATGGACCAGCAACTCACACGAGCTTTGCATCTTTACCAGGCATGTGGGATAGGACTCTAACTGTTAATGGATTTTCTAAGGTTAGTCCGTGGTGATTCATTTGTCTACTGGTAGAGTAGTGACTTCTAATGTCCGGAGGAATAAGTTGTATTTGTTACTATATTGTTTGTGGGAGTATTATTGGTCTTTAGGTTAATTCCCTGTTCTTACCTTCAGCTAAATGTCTATTATTTATTTCTTATAGCGACTGTAGTTCATAACATAATTATGATATGCTGTTACAACTCCCAGGATAGGATTTTTATGTTTTGAGAGTTCTTGTAGGCCTTTGCAATGACTGGATGGCGTCTTGGATTTATTGCTGGTCCAAAGCATTTTATTACAGCTTGTAATAAGCTTCAGAGTCAGGTATGCTGTATTTTTGTTATTGGCCACCTCAGCTTGTAAAACTTGCTTCATATTTCTGATTAACATTTTCTTCAAGACATCTAGTATATGCTTAGTTTTCATATTATACAATAATGTAGCAATGAAACTTAGTAATTGCTTTGGGTTAGTTTGGTTATCTATATTGATACTGCATATAACAACCTTTTGTGCATTGTCAAATTTAGTTCACTTCGGGGGCCTGTAGCATATCTCAGAAAGCTGGAGTTGCTGCATTAGGACTTGGCAAAGCTGGTGGGGAGGCAGTTGCCATGATGGTGAAAGCATTTAGGGAGCGGCGGGACTTCTTGGTTAAAAGTTTTAGTGAAATAGATGGCGTCAAGATTTCAGAACCCCAGGTTCAAACTCAGATATTTATTGCTTATTGCATAATGATTATCCTCTTTTTCTCTCCTTCTGCCTTGTATTTTTCTTCTTCCGTTAGTAAACTTTCTTAACACTTGCAGGGAGCATTTTATCTATTCATTGATATCAGCTCCTTCTATGGAAAAGAAGCTGAAGGATTTGGCATAATTGAGGATTCTGAGTCAATGTGTCGATACTTGCTGGACAAGGGCCAGGTACGCTGCTTGCTTCACATTTCCCCTTTAGAATTAAAGGAAATCTACACAGCTTCGTCTATTGCAGCACCCAAACTTGTGGTGCATCGGATGTTGGAAGTTATTGAGTTAATGCTTTTATTCTTGATTTACAGGTTGCCGTGGTACCTGGGAGTGCCTTTGGAGACGATAGTTGCATTCGCATCTCTTATGCAGCGTCACTCTCTACCTTGCAGGCTGCAGTTGAGAGGATTAAGAAAGCGCTTACCCCCCTAGCCTATGTCACCCTTGTATAATGCCATTGAATTATGTACTGTGTCCTTCTTGTTGTACTTCATTTTGGGTTGGCAATGTGCAATTTGTGTTACGTTTATTCTCAAATTAATAAATGGCAGATATGGCTGCTTGTAGAATTTGAGTTCTTATAGTATTCAAAATAATATTATCGTTCACCCTGTACATAATGTTTTTTTTGGCCAAACAGCCTTCACCAATTAAGCACCAACTTCTTCTGTTGGCATCTCTGTCCTCTTCCTCCCGATCCTCCTCGCACCCGGGACCGACTCTAATCTCAACCTTTGGCTTTCATGCATAAATACTGCAAAAACACACACAAATATAATACAAAACAAGCCAATGTATATGCCCAAGTTAAAAGAATAAGTACTGTTACTTATTTATCATTTATTACGTGATTACTATTTATTCATATTACTTTTTGTTTTCAACATTTAAATGATTTTACTATCAAGTTAGGTTAAATACATCTTTTTTTTTAAACTACATATTAATGATATTAAAACAGAGATGACAAAAAGTGAGATAAAAAAAATGAAATGCTTGGCATAAATTTAATTGTTCATAAAGTTTACAGCGTGAAAAGTATTTACGTTCAGGTTTAGCAAATTAAAAAATATATTTCACACACCACACATAAAGTATGAATATTTTTCAAAACTTTTACGACCAAATGACTTATTTTTATTTTTTACAAACAAGAACAACGTGTGACACAAGTTCATCCACAAAAAGCAGCATACCATGAGAGGAGTAATCTGCAGGTACAAGTTGCAACTGGGTGGGGAAGAAAACGCCTATTGGGGACACGTTGGGGGGATAAATTAATGTAAGGTCCGTTATTCCTTTGTAGCTTGGGAATCAATTCCCTCACAGGAGACTCGTTGGAATGGAATGTCCGAAAATATTCATCAGTGCCCCATTTACTCAAGTTTCCCTTCCAAAAGGCCTCATCCAAAGTAACCTGTTTTCCTGGCAAACACGTCAGACGAAAAAGGAATAAAAAATTAATCTTCCCTTCTTTATTCTCATATTCCTCTCTGAGCCGGACTTTCTTTACTTTGAACATTACATCCTCAAGAAGCTAAGGACCCCCTTGCCCTTCATGCAAAACCCAACCCGATTACTTGAACTAAAAGACAATCAATCTCAACAATATGTCTTGGCTTTCTTCCTCCTCCATATTTCTGTTTCAGAGGGCTCCCTATTTATATTCTGTATTTACCCATCAAATCAAATCCAAGTTAAAGGAAATAGCCAGAGAACAATGGAGGTCTCTTATTCATCCAACGAGCACACACCCGAAATTGTATTCTTTGATCTGGAAACTACAGTGCCCAACAAAAGTGGACAGCGTTTCTGGGTCTTGGAATTTGGTGCAATTGTAGTCAGCCCTGACAAACTCGTCGAGCTCGAAAGTTATACGACTCTCATCAGACCCAAAGATCTATCGGTGGTGTCGGTGAAACCCCGAAGATGCGATGGCATAACACGTGCGGCCGTGAAAAATGCACCATCTTTTGAGGAAGTTGCCAAAAAGATATTCAGTATCTTAAATGGAAGGGTGTGGGCAGGCCATAACATCCAAAGATTCGACTGTGTTCGTATCAAAGAGGCTTTTGAATATATCGGCAGGCCTGCACCAGTACCAGTTGGAATCATTGATTCGCTTGGGATCCTGACGGAGAGGTTTGGGAGAAGAGCTGGCAATATGAAGGTACGTAAGAAATAGCAAATTTCTATAAAGCCAAAGTACTAGTCCTTGATTCTTGACAACAATCTTAAATTTCGTTCATGGGTGTAGATGGCAACATTGGCTTCTTATTTTGGTCTCGGAGAGCAAAAGCACAGGTATGTATTTCTATGGCATATTAGCTTCTGTATGTAAGTGAAAATTATATTGGATTGTTGTGGTCCTTATGTACCCAATTCGAAGCAGGAGCCTGGATGACGTTCGCATGAACTTGGACGTCCTCAAGCACTGTGCAACTGTATTGTTTCTGGTATGAAATGCAGCTTGTCTTCACATTTTGCTAGTTTTATTACCTTACAGAAACGAATATTCTCATATATACTCAATAATGGGGACTGGGTGATGTCAGGAATCAAGTCTCCCGAATACATTGCAGAGTAGATGGTATGGGACTTCCAGTATTATGACGCGAAGCAGAACGAATGGGAAATCACCATTCAAAGAAGAAACAAGCAGGAAATCTCCGCCAACTTCTCTGGGATATCAGAGGGCAGTCCCTTATGCAACGGGAAGTTTGCACAAGGTTTTATAATTGATATAACTCTTTTTATGCACGTATCCTAGCATTTTCGTCTCGATCGTCTGCTAACAATGATGACGAAACTCATTGAAACGCAGATGACGGAAAGGGTGAAGGGCCTTCTGTGTAAAGCTCAAGGGCACCAGTCTCTGAACCATATTCTGAAGCATTCTCATTCATTGCTGAGGTGAGGCAGAGAATAATCAAGGCGGAAACGGCACTTTCTTAGAAAAGCTTATTCTTTTCTACTTTGACAAAGTCCTTGTGGGGAAGAGAAGGCCACGAGTTTTGTTCAGTTTGTAGAAGGACAGGATATGCATGCGGAAGAGGGGTCGTTCGATTCTTGATTCATCCGTTTCTTTGTTTTCCAAGGAAAAATAAAGAACCACCAAAGCAACAATTTAAGACGCATTTATGAATGGTCAAGACTCCACAACACTGAAAAGGAGACAGGACTGGCGATTCGAATTCGTCTCTTCATATTGCATTTTATTTATTCATTCAGATTCTTTTTAATGTATGTATTTAATTTGTAAATAAATTCAAAATAATGAAATGTGGGATCAATTCTTCCAACAGTCAAGTTCCCTTTATGTTTTGACTCTATTGAGGAAACGAGGAAAAGTGAATGCTATGTTCCATATATGAAGATTCATAATATAATCAAATATCTCTTTTAATTACCATGTTTTTATCCTAATTGTGATTCCGTTTCAATATTTGGTAAGAGTATTTTAAGGCGACAAGGTAGAGGAAAGGAAGAGAAAGGGGAACACCCGATTGCATAATTTGACACGCATCAAACAGTTGTTGTAGTAGGCACACATGACACGCCAATGACGCCATTATGGTACAGTTCCTGTGCGTCTAACAGGAATAATTAATTTGGGTTGACTCATTCTCATACCACAACTCACGCACAAGTTTATTAAGGGAAAACGCAAGTATTAACACGAGATTATTAATTGCTCTTGTTCCATTTGTTGCATACACCCAACAGCTTCTGCAATACACTCAAGAAGACCCTTCCACCAATCGTTGGGACCAGGTTAGCAGCCTTCAGCTTGCGAATCACTTCCCCCCTCGGGCTCGCAATTGCTAACTGAGACACGCACTCGGAGTATTAGATCAATAGATTCGTCATAAAAATGGAAAACTGCTATATATATATTATTATTACTGGGCAATGCTTACCTGCTTCCCGTGTGAAACCAGACTCTTATGAAGTTCCTCTAGAGAAGCAATTCCTGACGTGTCGATGTTCATTAAATCTGCAATTATACAACAAAATGAACCCATCATTTTAAATGTTACGTACCAACGATAAGAAGCAAATATTACGCAAGAACCATCCTTACATTTCAGCCCATAAGAAGGAAGAAAAACTTACTGGAGGCGTCGATGATTAAGAGCTGAATTGTCCTTTTGGTGTCTCCCTCGTTCTCATCGCCTTCTTCTTCTTCTTCTTATTGGGTGATCCATTTCATGATCCTTTCAGACAAAATTTAGGAGAAGAATCAGGCACTGTTCATGATTAGATGTCCTTATATAGTTTCATGATGACATGACCGTGGGAAGCACTGGTTGCATGTGAAGATATATACCTTTCTCTGACGAAGTTGACATTAGCAAAGCAAAGCAAGGCAGACTTGACACGTATTATTAAGACTCAGCGGTCTTAACAGCCATAGGATACTGGTGGACATCGCAGAACAAGTCAGTTTGAGGGAGTCTTCCCAGAGTTTCTGTGACGGGTCGAATTGAGATCATTATTATATTTGTAAAGGATATCGCCACCTGTAAATTGAAATCATCAGCCCCATAATTTACTGTTTGATCCTTTCTTTCATATCCCTGAACCAAGGCAGTTAATCAAACTTACCCGACGTAGTCAATAAACAGGTTTCATTAATTTTTCTTTGAAGACGTGGAGAGAATATGAAAGCATGACACTTCTCTCTCCATAGCATTTGTATTACTTGTTAAATAATTGGCTTTTCATGATTCTATAGCGTCCAGAGACTCGAGGAAATTCCAAGTGCAGCCGCTTTGCACTTTGCACCACACACACATATTAGCTAGTGGAAGTGAATCCAATAAAGGCGTGTGGTCCGTTCCATATCCTTTGTTTGCTACCACTTGCTTAACGAACGACCAAAAGAAGGCCACTAGAGCTGAAATTAATTATTTATGGTGGAGCACTTTTAAAATGTGATGGGCTGTATGATATGACGCCATAAGGTTAGAAGTGATCCCCTCTAACATGCAGTGATACGCTGTTGGTCGATGTAACGATAAAGTGTTGTTAAGATTAATTGACCTAAATTAAACACCACCTCCTTCTAATTATTATCAAATATTTTATAAAGAAGACCAATCAAGAGTTAATGAATTATACTTACGGCCACGATGAGGCCAATCTCGACGGAAGAGAAGAGGACCCCAAGGAAGGCTCCAGCGCAAGCAAGAAAATCAAGCTTATCAAGCTTCCAGATTCTGTAAGCCACGTTGAAGTCTACGAGTCCTGGGAGAGCTGAAATGATGATTGAGGCAAGAATCGCCGTCGGAGTGAAATATAAGAGCTTCGTGAAGCATAGCAACGATATCACCACCGTAATAGCCATCTCGATGTTTGACCCTGCAGTTTCATATCCCGCCGCCACATACACTGCCGTCCGCGAAAACGAACCTGTACATTACCCCTTTCATTACTTTCACTGCTAATCCTTCAAGAGAAACAACGGAGGAAAGAATTTCTCTCGATTAGAGCTAGGTTACCAGTTGCAACATAGCAGGATGTGAAAGATCCTATAATGTTCATGAATCCGATCGACACCATTCTTTGTTTCCATCAAGGTGGTATCCTCTCATGGAAGCAAAAGCTCGGCCAACTGAAACCGATTCCTACAATCATTAACATTAAAAGTGGTACGAACTATTTTAATGGACAGTGTAGTAATAAGAACTTGAAACGAAGAATGGAGGGAGCGCTTACAGTGAGTGCAATAACGGCAGCAACCAGTCCGATTTTGGCGATTTGTGCGATATAGGGCTGTTGAGCTCTAAGAGATTGACAGAACTTGGATTCAGGCCTCGTTTTACGTGTTTCACAATATGAACTCAATGCTTATCAGGTCGGATGAGAAAAACAATGAGGGTTGATAGAATGACTGATGCAAGAGGGGAGATTGCTGGCAGCCAAAACAGTTTTCTGTTCCTTTTGCCCTGCTCGTATTAGGCCCTTCATTAGACCGATTCCAACAAAATCAAGCTAGGCAGGCCAAAGTCTTTTTGGGCTTATCAGTACTACCACTCACCACAAATCTGGATACGAGTACGAGAATGAGTGTTAGAAGGTTGAATTAGTTAGGTGATTAGTGTTAATCATAGTGTCTAGATGACCCTAAAATTTTATATAAAGGGTCCTAATCTATAGGTTAAGGGTGTGAGATTATGTAATCTTCACCATAGTGAAGGAGAGGGTAACTTAGGTCTCTCCTTAAAATCCCCAAGTGGGGTTAATTTATCTCCCTCAAGTGAGGGTAGATTAGTGTGTAAACCCAAGTGGGTTTCTACAATTGTAATAAGCATGTTGCTCAATAGATAATAAAGATGAAGATGTTCTTCTCTACTTGATTTTGTTAACATGGTATCAGAGGTCGTAAAACAATTACCTTGACGGAGAAGTTCAGTTGTAGAGCAAGGGATTTATATGAGATATTGATGGATGAGAATAAGTGGAAGGTTTTTACATGAGCAATGCGAAGAAAAGCAAGGATGTTGGTGAGGAATTTTTCATTTTTTAACGGGTCGGTGATGGGAACCAATATGGAATTACAGGAAACTAAACTGATTATGCAGAAATGGAGGTTTGGGAACTGGCCCGATGGCATTCATTCTGCAGTTAGACTTGTGTTTGAGGAACCTGAACCAGGGGTTACGATCATCAAACTGTCACCGTTTCTGATTTAAAAGCCAGCAATTTCATTCTTCGATTCACATCTGGCTTCCACTGCAACGTCTCATTCTTCTTCCATTTTCGCTGTTCGGAGGGTTTTTTTTTTGAACTTTCATGCCTTCCATTGCCGGATCAAACTGTGTTGCTTTCAAAACCCCCATCGTTTTGCCCAAATTCGGAGGATTTTCTAACAAGAATGTCGCTCATCTTCATGTGAACCAGCTCCGTCCCATATTGGGAATTCGCAGCAGATCCAACAGTTCATTTGGATCCTCTGCTATAAGAGCTCAGGTTGCCACTATTGAAGAATCAGGAACTGGAACTGCCCAAAATGTTGAAGCACCTGTTGTTGTAGTGACTGGAGCCTCCAGAGGTATTGGTCGAGCAATTGCATTGTCGTTGGGTAAAGCTAGTTGCAAGGTCCTTGTTAATTATGCAAGATCATCCAAAGAGGCAGAGGAGGTGTCCAAGCAGATTGAGGAATATGGTGGACAAGCTCTTACATTCGGGGGAGATGTTTCTAATGAAGCAGATGTGGAGGCTATGATTAAAACAGCACAGCGGTTGCTGCTTAAGTATTAATTGAAGAGAGTTTTGAAAAAAAAAAAATCATATTGTATTTTATAAAATAAAAATAGTTTGGTTTAATTCACCTTACTCCCTTATGTGTTGTGTTGGCAAGTTGAACACCTAGAGTTAAGGGGTGTCAACTTGAGCGGGGATGTTAGAAAGTTGAATTAGTTAGGTAATTAGTGTTAATCACTAGTGTTTAGATGACCCTAAAATTCTATATAAAGGGTCCTAATCTATAGGTTAAGGGTGTGAGATTATGTAATCTTCACCATAGTGAAGGAAAGGGTAACTTGGATCTCTCATCAAAATCCCCAAGTGGGGTTGGTTTATCTCCCTCAAGTGAGGGTAGATTAATGTGTAAATCTAAGTGGGTTTCTACAATTGTAATGAGCATGTTGCTCAATAGATAATAAAGATGAAGATGTTCTTCTCTACTTGATTTTGTTAACATGGAACGAGCATCCCAGCACAAGATTTCGGTAATTCCACTGCTGCTCAAGACAAAGAAGGCATTGCCAGCGTTCAAATGTGAGAATTTTGTTATGCTGTTGTGAAACTTTCAAACAGAATATAATCACTATTCACTAGGGTAGTTATAGTTTATGATAAGAATATTTAATTTGACGCAAGTTACAAAAATCCGTTGATTATTTTTTGATATTTTGATGAAAGATCTCACGTGATTTGCATGGCCAAACTCTTGGCTGAAGTGTAAGAAACTTCTTTAGTGTCGCCTAAAACATGTTTTAATCAACATATGAGGAATATGAAAAGATATATGTACGTACGGGATGATGAAGAGATTGGAACAGACATGGTGACAGAGAAGACGTCGGTTTTGTTGGGAAAACGTGGGAGCCCAAAAAGGCCCTTCAGCGGTTGAAGCCGCCCCCGCCGTGAATCCTACTATAGCAGCATGCGACAGAAATTCCAGCAAGAGCCCCAGCATATATACTTTTAAACAATTTCCTAAGGTTTACTCATGTCTGAAACTCTTAATCATAGGAGGTATCTCTAAAAATTTAAAATCCCACCTCAAGAGTCCAAAGGCTGCCTGGAATATGCCGGCAAATAGAGTGGCAGTAAGAACCAGCTTTGTGTAACCCAATGGATCAGTGGAAGGGTCTATTAGTTTCTGAATCATTGATGAGAACAGCAACGAAACCACCGCCACGGGTCCAATCGCTACTTCTCTTGAACTTCCCATCATTGCATATATAAGAGGCGGCCCCGCACTTGTATCTATTTGGTTTTATCCACCATCATAAGCTTATTTCTTTTCTAACAATTTCAGCTTTCTTTTTTAAGAAAATCAACTTACAGAGGACATATTAAGGATCCAGCTATGCTAAAGTTGCATACCCAATGCCCTGCATTCAGCAGACGATGAAAAGAAGTGAGGTTCTCATTGTTTGTGTGAGTTTATTTGGGTGTGGACAGGCACCGGAATACCTGGGGAATGCAGATACCTGCAATAGTGAGACCTGCAAGTAAATCGTTCCTGAAACTTATGATTGTATAGTTTCGACCCCAGTCAAGAACGGGAAAAGTGGCCCGAAAGAATGAAAGCACAATTTTGGGTCCGGATCGGCTTCTGAGACCAGAAGCCTTTCCTTGATACTGTGAAATGGTGTTGCTAACTGAGCCCACAAGTTCATGCCACAGACTTGGAGGCTCAGGAGCATTGAGCACCCACTGAGACCATTCATTAGGTTCCTCAGCCTTCTCAATGTCCACCACCACCACGTCCGAAGAACCCATATTTGATTGAATTCTACGTACTCTAACATGGAAGTCGCGGTAATTAACCAGAGTCACTCAAAGGCTCAAAGCTGCGATTGAAGCACACAAGGTGAGAAACAACCGATACTATTTTATACATACGAAAAAGTGTTTGTTCCCAAAGTGAGGAGTTAGGCGCAAGAAAGATCAGTGGGTAAAAGGGGTGTTGGCATGTGGGTGAAAGGCTGGAAGGCACTTTCTGAAACATGTTCACTTACTTGGTAGGACAATTTGGTGACTAAAATAGATTCATTACAAATGCTATTGTTCGTTCTTTTCATGGGGCTACTTGCTCCATTACCCTTGTTATTTAAACTTCTCAACATACCTGCCCGCACGTAACTATCTATTCTTGATATCAAAATTTGTGGATTGTATATGTTAAAGATGCCCTCTTGTTGTTCAAATTGGAAACTCCGCTAGAGACAGAGCATAGTAATATGATTGGGAGGAGAGTCCAATGGGATTTAGAATAAATGGCAACTTCAAGATTGCGTGCAAGATCATAGTACTGCATTGGGATCATCAATTCATCATACCATTATCCTTTTCATGCGTGCATAATTATCAGTTTTTGAGCCTTCTCTTTGAAGTTCTTGGTAGTGTGTTTGCAAATCGCAATTTGTCCTACTTGGACCTTTTCCACTACTAAAGTTTAGTGGAAGGCCATTATTTGCATTTTGAAGATAAATATGGAAAGCCAGTCTAATTCTAGACCAAAATCCAACATTGGTTTTCTTAATCTTGAAGATCTTAACTGGTTTTCAGTTCAAAAAAATAGGCCATAAATGGTTTTCTTTTCTTTGATGAAAGACCTTAACAGGCATCTCCGCAAGCAACTGAATATTTTGTAAAATACTGGCCCAGTCCCAAACGGTGACTTGAGCAGAAGACATCGAACCAAAATATGGAAAACACGTCTCCTAAGCATGCATACAAAAGTAAACCATGATAAAGAGTGATTCCTTCAATCAAATCAGAAGCCGTCATGCTTCGCCAAAATATATCCTCCAAACTATGTGACAATTGCAGAACAGACTGCAAACGACAAGCCCTCTCACTACTGGTAATAATTACAGATCCCACACATTCCTCCTAACCATATCCATCCATATGGGACCACCTTCAATTCATGATCTCTGTAGATGGACCACTGCATTTCTTGCGAGGTATGCATTTCCCTTTTACCCCTCCCTTCTTCTCTTCTTCTTCTTCTTCCTCTACCCTGTCATGGTTCCTGTCACGATTCACAAATGTTATACTCTTCAGCATATACAAAAGAAAAATAAGACATCAACATAAAATATTCGGAGCCGCATAGCACCTTTCTTCGTTATAGGAATTGGACTTCTTGAGGACAACGGGATGGGCTTTCATTGACTCCACGAGGCTGCCGCTAAAATATTCTTTCTCCTCTGATTGGGGATTCCCGAACCTTGGATTCTCCAACATGTATCTGATCATCTCGGTCTCCGACAGTTTCTCCGCACTCCTACGCACAGCCACCTTCTCCACAATGTCCTTCTTCTTCACCACATTACTCATGCACGGCGCCTTCGCCACTGCCGAGCTTCCGCACGCTATCAACTGCAACAGCACCGAGCTACGACTCGCCGCTGACCCCGATGTCCCTTCCTCCAAGAATCTTTTAGAGCTGCCATTCGCTACGTTTTTATCGGCCAGAGCGGACTTGGAGGTGGAGCAAATTGTCAACGACATGTCGTTCGCGATGACCCTACTAGTTTCGTGGTGCTCTTCAAGTTCATCGGTGGATACACCTCTAGAGAAGCGAGAATGGGACGTGGTGGTGGATCTCGTATTGCTTGTTTTCTCTCCATCTTCGTACTCTTGGTATTCTTCGGTCTCTCTCTGTAGACTCCTCTGGAATGGCTTACGCTTCATATTTAGATTAGACTCCTGATGCATTACTTGCCTATCGCTCAACTGAGGCTGCTGAAATCTTTCTGAAAGTAATAATAATAATAATTAGTAGTAGGAAAAGAATGATGTAAAGAACCTAGTCATTAACAAACAATTTAGAGATATTAGGTTGTGTTATGTGATATGATGATAATGATAAGGAAGCCTCAAGAGGAGACTGACCAAAACAGCCTTGGAGGAGTTTAGATCCTTTGAGAACATATTCTGAGCCATCAGTTGTAGGATGTATAATATCGTTTACTCCCAAGTCGTACCACACGTAACCTCCCTTGTAGCTCCTTAAACCACCAAAATTACCATATTACCCGGCAACATAGTTTGGGTAATTGCGTCCAAGAATAACCAAGAAGAGATCCGGGAAGCAAAAGTAATACCTTTTACAAGACCACGAATACATAGAAGGCATGCCACTTCCCCTGAGAGCCGTGAGCCGATCCCGCACATCTTTTATCATGATACAAATTGTAATGTCAATAAATTGAACATGTCCAATTTGTGGAGCGAAGCATAAAATATAGGTGCTTTACTTACGCCTCAAACGAAGAGGCTCGCCGGGAGCAAGGGTGACTTCCATGGAGTGGGGATGCTCCAAGAGGCCATTACGTGAGAGGTAGTAAACAACTTGAACCTTTTTGACGGATATGAGTCGTTGGTGGTGATGTATGCTGCAGATTTGGGCACGCTCTGGGCTGGAGTGCCGGCTTCTTCTCGAACGAACCTCCATTCTCCAATACCAGTTGCGCTTAATTCCCCTGCCTCAGCCACAAATACACAATGGGGACTGGGGTAGGTCAAAGATGGCTTATAAGTTGGTTCCTTGCTTTTATTTCTTTATTTATCCTTGGAGAGGGTGCAAGTGACGATCCCATCGATAAATGGAGGAGGGGCAATTTACTTTGGGTTCGCTCTGATCCCCGACAGAAGAAAGAATGATGATTGTCAGAGAAGGGAGTAGGGGCCTAGTGGAGAAAAGTGGGGACGTGGTTGACATTGACTTGGTGCAATAAAGAAGTAGCGAGTGAAGTGGAATGAGAAGATGATTACAGGGAGTGAGATTTCTTCAAATGAAGAGAGGAAGGTGGGACCGGTGCAGTGGGGAAGGGTTACTTATGTTGCACTTGAAAGCAGAGACAGAGAGAGGGAAGGTAGAAGGTAGAAGGAGAAGGAGTCATGAAACAATAAAACAGAAGAAAAGAGGAAGTCATGTGGGATGCAGAGTGCATTTACAGAGGCTGAATTGAATGCAAAGCTCACAAATGAAGCCTGTCACCTGTCAGACCTCGTGGACTTCAACTCCACTGTTGCAACATGAGCCCATAGATATGCCCATGTTCATAAGGTTTCTTGGATATTAAACCTTTAAAAACCCCTTCCATCATCATGGTTGCCAATGGAGAACCAATTTCCACTGTCAGCAATAACAATCGTTAAGATAATGATGTCTAACTTTAACCTACTTTATTAACCTGTATAAGACAATAGTACACGTTTATTATAACGTAGTAAAATACGATTGAGGGAAAGTGATGGGGGGGGGGGCAAAATTCGGATAATTCTGAATTGGTTTGATTGTTAAATGGTTGGTATAGGCAGTGGCGTGCGTGAGTACAGATGACGGGGAATTATTTCTGCCAGGCTTGTCATCAAGAGACATACAGAACAGGATCTGTGTAAAAATAACCTCTGCCATGGGAAGGATAACATTCTCGTTAGAATATAATTAGTTCCACGACAATGCTATGATTTATTAGGGGCGAAGTTTAGGGAACATTGACGCACTGGCCAAACTACCAAAAGCCATGAGATATGGACAGCTGACATATATACTTTTTTTTTTGTATATACCTCTTACTTACTTGATAGATGAGAGACTAATATCTCGAGTACTGCAGAGGCCTAGTTACGGCGGTGATCCTCCTAAGCAAGTTATCTCCATTTCCATCCTTCAAAGATCAAACCCAAGAATAATGATTAAAAAATATAGACCCTCCACTATATGTGCTAACGTTGGTATACTGCTTACTCATCTTGGTTTCTTTTTTGAAGTAGAGGGGGAAGGGTCTAAGTTTGAGTTTGGGTTTCTGCAGGCATGGTTATCGCGAAAGACAAGAACATTATTAGGTCCAAAGTCCAAACAGATATAGAAAGAAACCCACCAACCTGCTGCTCTGGGACAAGGCTTTTAGGCCCAACCATTGGGGGACAACGTCATCTTTTCGGCTTTTCTTCTGCCTCTGTTCTATGCAGAGTTGCTGAATTGTTGGCGCCCTTGTATTTTTCCTTTTTAACAGAGAGACCCGCTGAAGCTTGGTAAAAATGGGGACTAGAGGAAGCTTTTCTATACTTTCCGGCCCTCCTGTCTTTTTCTCCCCTTTCCGGGGTTCATTAGCAAAAGACGTTACTGCCTAGTGACTAGGGCAGGAATCTGAAAATATGGTATCCAGGACAAAATATAAAATATTATATCCATAAGTTAAGAAACAATACAGCTTATTTTTGTAATTATATGTGATGCACAGGGTCCATTATTTAGTTTTAGTGTGTAAATTGGAATCAATTAAATAAATAGTATATATGTTATTGTTATGTGCTAAAGAGGGATTTTTATTTAGCAGTTAGTACCGAATGGACACTTAACTTTCATGGAGTGAAACCAAATAGGAACCGCGCCCCCAAATGCAACGACAAACTTAAGATGATGTATACCCATCAATCTAACATGCAAAAATAAAATAATTTAGAAATGAGAAAAGTGAAAGGGTCTACTTTGCCGGCTTTTCTCCTCCCGACAACTCTCATCCGTCCATAGTCGGTCAGCTGGCGCAAACTTTGGGGCGTGAGGATGAGATCTCATATCTTGTAATTGTCGCTGCATTTAAACGTCCACAGCCCCTGTAATTCCTTACTGGCTTCTACCCTCTCCTATTTTCTTGTATTATTACTAGAATGGTTTTTATAAAATCTATTTAATTAATTTAAATAAATTTAAAAAATTAATTAAATTAATTTTTTTAATAATTATATATTAATTTCTTTAAAATATTATCATTAAATTATGTGTTTTAAAACTATTTTTGTCATAAATCTCTTTAGTATGTGCAATAATATAATATAGAAATATTTTAGAGAAAAATTACGATTTTAAGAGATAGAATAAATTAAAATTTTATATTTAGATTGAATTAGACTCTCCGTCTAATTTTTTATAATTAGGAATAGAGGGGGTATTATTTTAAATTTTAAACACATTCATTTGATTCCATCTATCTAATAGCACACATAAATGAAAAATAGTATTTAGTGTGGTCTTAATCATTAAGTAATAAATGAATGATAACAATTTTGTTAAGAAAATATAATAGTTAAAAAGTGAAGGGGTTATGTACTATCAATATTGATAATCATATACAACAAATGAATTCTCTCTCATATCAACCATTTATACCACTCTCTTACTTAGGAAGAAAATATTCGAGTGATTGCGGGATAAAAATTTAATACGGTATTCTGTAAGGGAGATGATAAAAGTGGAATTTTTAGTGCTAGAAATAATGACGATTAAAAATTTATTTTGAACCTCGAAGGATTGTATTGTGAGTGAAGAAAGGAGCGCACACAGATTAGAGAGGGGATTTAGTTCATTGAATGATGATTGATATAGTAGAGCATCAGCCACTCGTAAATAAGGAGACCTTTTGAAAGTGGAATAAAGCCAATGCTCCCTCTTGTTGCTTTCTTCAAGTTATACCCTCACGGGAATCTCTATTATGAGAAAAAACCCCAAGTGTATGTGACATGCCGAGACCGACTTCTTCTCCTCCTCTAATCTATTTCCATAATGCAATTTGGACAACGTCCCAAAAAGCGAAATGGAAAGTCTAAAGCATTTGAAAACACACTCTCTTGTGTGGGAAATGGAAATTGGTTTTATTGCGATGGATCATTGGTTGGTTGGTCCCGTGTATGGAAGGACGACGACCGACGTCACAGAGAAGCACCAACTGCCATGCGCAACAACATATTCATATGAAAACTGCACAGTCACTACAACTATATTTATAGCTCCACTTGGTACTAAACCCTCACTCGTCCACTCTCTGTAACACATGTTTCATTTACGGACTGAGTGAATGAGCTCCTTATATACGCTCTCTCTTTTATAGTAGAACTCCATTGCTCTCCGCTACCCCAAGTTCTAGTGGAACAATGGGGTACAAATTATTGTGCCTCATCCTCGTATTATTGTTGGCTCTCTATCCTTCTTCCTCTCAGCACTCTTCTCTGCCTCTCAGAGCTGTGAATCTCGGGAATTGGCTCGTCATTGAAGGCTGGATGAAACCCTCTCTCTTTGATGGAATCATCAACAAAGATCTTCTGGTATCTTGTTAACTTGTCGTATTGTCGTTAGATTTTATTACCAGATGCTTTTAATCGTGGTCATTTCAGGATGGAACTCAAGTGCAATTGATGTCAACAAAGTTGCAGAAGCACCTCTGCGCAGAAAATGGGGGAGGAACTACTCTTGTTGCCAACCGCACAAGGGCTTCGAGTTGGGAAACTTTCCGGGTAAGCTCTTCGACTTTTCCGAGATTAACTAACATGTTGATTGGATGGGCTTTTTAAGTACTTCATCATCGAATCCCTTCATAACTATGAGCAATGCATGCAGTTGTGGAGGGTGAATGAATCGTCTTTCAATTTCAGAGTGTCCAACAATCAATTCGTGGGATTAGAGAACCGTGCAGGGAACAGGTTAGTGGCCGATTCAGATTCACCCGGCGACTTGGAAACGTTTCAGATTATAAGAAGCGAAGATGACCCCGCCTTAATTCGTATCCTTGCGCCAAACGGAATGTTTTTACAGGTATCTTCGCCTTCTATGTCCGTTACCTCTGCTAGTTGCCCCCAGTGTGTTACTATTGCTGGTGATGTTTCTGTACTGAATTCTTATCTGCCCCGTTTACTCCAAAATTTCATCAGCATGATTCATTATGTGATTTACTGTTCAGGCTGTTTCAGAGAACACGGTAACCGCAGATTATGAAGGAGGATCGGGTTGGGAAGACGATAACCCGTCCGTATTCAAAATGGCCATCCTTAAGGACAAGACTATAAAAGGCGAATACCAAATTACAAACGGTTATGGCCCAGAAAGAGCTCCCAAAATCATGCGGGTCAGATATTTCTTTCACTAAACTAGTATTTAGTTAATGATTGACGCGACGCAACTGATATCCCATTGCGCGTGCAAAGGATCACTGGAATACGTACATAACTGAGGAGGATTTCAAGTTCATAGCAGAAAATGGTTTAAATGCTGTGAGGATTCCAGTTGGATGGTGGATAGCGTTTGACCCAACACCTCCAAAACCATTCGTGGGAGGGTCGCTGGAAGCATTAGACAATGCCTTCACATGGGCACAGTAAGTAGGACTGACCGCCACTGCTTCACTGCTCCTTCATTAATACTCAATGGGCTCTGTATTTAATTGTCTTTGCAGGGAAGTATGGAATGAGAGTGATAGTGGACCTGCATGCAGCTCCGGGTTCACAAAACGGCAACCCTCACAGTGCAACCAGAGATGGATCTCGCGAATGGGCAGATTCTTACATACCACAAACCGTATCAGTCATCGACTTCCTAGCTGCAAGGTGGGTGCTTTGATTCATTTCCCTTGCTTGCTTATATACCGTCTCTCTGTTTTCTTTCATTATAAACGGAGCATGTTATAAACCAAAAAAAAAAATACTTGACGCGCAGATATGGTGAGAGCTCGAGTCTGGCGGCGATAGCATTAATGAATGAGCCACTGGGAGTTAATCTGGAGAGCCTGAAGAAGTATTACCAGGCAGGGTACGATGCTGTGCGGGAACACAGTGCCGATGCTTATGTGATAATGTCTAGTCCATTGGATAAAAGCTCGAAAGAGTTGCTATCGTTCATCGGGGCTTTTGAAGGAGCAGTTATTGATGTGCATTATTACAATCTTTTTTCCAATTCCTTCTCCAAGATGAACGCGCAACAGAACATAAATTACATTACTAAACAGAGAGCTTCTGATATTAGCACCTTCACCTCAGCCAATGGGCCCCTCCTTTTTGTCGGTGAGATGGGACTACACTGTATTTCATTAAATTAAACGATGTAGCGTGTTTGTTACTTTGTTTACGAATTAAGATTATGGCCGTGGGGGGAGGGTAACTTGGTAATTTTGTTGGCAGGGGAGTGGAGTGGGGACTGGCTGGCCCGCAGTGCGTCCAAGGAAGATCATCAGAGGTTTGTAGAGGTGCAAGTGGGGGTGTACTCGCGGGCCACTTTTGGATGGGCTTATTGGGCCTACAAATGTGACTCTGACTTCTGGAGCCTCAGGTGGATGATCCACAACAACTTCTTCAAACTCTAACTATCTTCTACATAAAGCCTTCTAAAAAGTATAGGGTTGAATGTGAAGCAATTCCCTTCCTACACGTAATTATGATGATGGGCCTAAGAGGCCCAACCATTGGGGTGAATCATCTAGGACCAGTCCATAAACCTTATAGCTTCTCTTACTTTCCAGTCTTCTTTCACCAAGTTACGTAATAAAGGACCAACGGGGGTTGATCCGAGTGGTAAGCGGCTCGGTATCGCTTAAGCGAGGTCTCGAGTTCGAGCCTTGACGTACGCAGAAAATCCCCGTTGGGAGACTCACCCACCATAGCCAGGTGCGCGACGCGGGTCGGATCCGGATGTAGTCGGGGCAAAACTCCGGTAAACTGGGTGGTCAACCAAAAAACAAAAAGTTACATAATAAAGGCACTGCCAACTGTAGAAATTGAAGTCAATATATATCATTTTATATTACAAAAACAGTCTCTCTATACTGTTAGGTTCTTTCTTTATCATTCCCATGAAAATACACACGAGTATTTTTAAGAATGCATCTACATAAGTGTTTTCCTGGTTTGGTTAAAAACATGTACTCTGGGCACTAAGGATCTTGGGCGAGTGAAAACGGAACAACTCAGTGGAAAATAAATGCAAGGGATGGTGTTAGTTAGCGTTTTGTGCGATCCGGTGATCGATAAGAGCTTTATGTGACAATTGATATTGAGTGGAGGGAATACAACCGAATGGGCGAAGGACCCAAGAAAGTGAATCGCAAAGGGACGAATGAGTGAGAAGGTCGGTTTGTTTGGATATTGGTTTGTAGAGCCATGGACTTAAAATTACTCGTAACTGAAACTGACTCCTTTGGGATTTTGTGTTGATTGACGAAATGTGGAACCCATCCCCGTCGCCACGTGGTGCCTCTACAATTCACATAAACTCCCCCAATTCGTCGAGAGCAGCAGAGAAATAAGGGTACGTGTGTGTATGAGTGCGCTTCACACTTTCACTGGCTCTCCTTCGTTTCTCTTTCTTTTTATTAGTTAAATTCAATTTATCAAGTAGATTTGGTCGAATCTCAGATTTACAGACAAGTGGGGGGAAATGTATTACACTGAAACAGTGATGTGATGATATATATCCTTTGTGATTCCTTTTGACTAAAGAGGATTCTACGAGACAAATCTTGACACGAAGATCAAATCGAGGCAGTAACATTCAGATTCATGAACCAGATAATGAAATAAACTTTGTTTTTTGTAGACTCATTCAGACGAGGGCCCAACGGTCGACTTTGTTAGGATAATTTAAGACCAACCCTTTCATTTTTACTAAATAATTGACGAGAGCCGACATGAGCAAATGAGAGAGACTGAAGAGGAATCTGGAAAAAGCAAAGGCCCGAAAATGAGACACCCTTGGATGTCGAAAGGGAAAAGGTAAAAGGGCCACCACAATATTCCTATTTTACAAACGGCGTGATCTGAGGTTGAACTAGGACGAGGAAGACTCCGGAAACACGATCCAGACTATATTTGTATGATAAGATATATATGGAGGGAACACATTCGAGGCTTGCGATTCTCTTTGTATTCCATTGCTAACACCTAATATAACTGTTCGTACCCCCGCAAATGGATACAGCATGAGTTGATGCTGTTGTAAATAGAAAGACTTGATTGCTACAAATACGTACAAACTGTAGAGTAGTCTACTTCAACGTGCAAAGTGTCTTTTATGCAGAAGCTAACTAAATAACTGCCCAAGAGCAGCAGCAATGGAAAGGACGGACGGACATCCAATAATGGAGGGGTACGTGTTTTGGCTTTTGGCTTTGTGCTTTGTGGTAGGGTTGGCTGCTGCTGAATACTGATATTGAAACACGGGAAACAGGGCCACGATGGTGCCTCGAGGAGGGTGCTATTAGTTGTTACTGCTGCTCGTAACATCCAATGCTGTGGCCTGCTATCCTTCATGCACCAAATAATGCAGCATTAGAGTTCCACGTGGAATTATGCTTCATTTGATTAATTATGTCCGTATGGTCCTCCTCTGATAGGGACGCCCTTTGTCTTCTTTTAACTGTCAGCCCATAATGCAGCGTCTTGGTCCCAAAAACACATAATTCAATTTCAACGTCCTCTTCCTACATCCCAGAATACGTGTGTATATGTGTGTGTGTTACAATCTCATTGGTTCCCGTCTCTCCACCTTTCATTCTTATGCATGTTTTCTTTTTTCGTCTACTAATTAAATGAACAAGTTTGTCCCTCAAACGTCGTTTCCTGAAAACACAGAGGGGGTATTTGCCAAAAAGTAAAACTCGAGGAGGACCACACTTGACAAGAACCCTTCACTTCCTTCCACACTTCCTCTTCGTATATACACTTCTGTCACCAAGCTTGTGGACTCAAATAACTACATCTTAAAATAGGAAACTTCCCAGCACTTTCCAAGCAATTTTTTCCTTTCTATCTCAGTTGCTATGTTCTGGCATCCCTACTCAACTACCCTTCAAAATTATTACATAAATCAATAGTCTTTCAATCCCTTAATTTCTTCACTTAAGATTTCATATTTTATATATTTTCATCTCTCTTTATTTTATTCCAGTTCCTTAACGTTCAGAAACTACTTACATATTTTTCCCCCACGTTTTAATGCTACAATGTTAATAGATAGAATGGGGAAGAAAGGAGCTGATATTTGATATTAAGAGCTGAGAAACAATTAAAACCTTGACTTATATTTCATCTACTTAGAATACAAAAGATTGCCTGCTCTCTAATGAGGAAAAGCAGCAGACAGATCAAAAGCTATACAAGAGGCACCCTTCACACATGGGAAGCGAATTAAAGATATTCAAACATAAGCTGCCAATATATTACATTTGTAGATTCATTAACAGACATATTTATAAGAGAAATGGGGAATCGATTTCCATAATATCCCCTGATTCCCATGGAATCGAGCTTCACTTGTACTCCAGAATCATGTTGTTCTCAGGAGCCAAACCAATGCAAGCCCTCATGATGTTCTCCAGCATAGCTCTCTGCTTTGACAATGCGTTCACCACCGGTGTACCAGGTGGGACCTGTTATCCATGGCCACACGCCATTCATTCATCCCTTCAACTTTTGAGGATAATAAAGTAGAATTCGCAATATGTTTTTTTCTTTTTAATGAAAGAGATCATTCACTGATTAGCCAAACTAGATAGAGTAAATAGACGACTCACCAGAGGAGCTTTGGTGAGGTAACTGAGGATCGCAGCAACAGGGTGGAACGAGTGAAACTTTCCCTGTAAAACCCATAGCCAACTCCGTATTAGTAAGGCTGCGTATAAAATAAAAATGGTACAATTAATGAAGGCAATTAAACGGACCTCTCCTTCAGCCTTGAACTGAATTCGAGTGCTAAGCTCAGCAAGAAGGACCAAGTCTAGGATAATAGGAGCAGCCAACAGAGAATCCTCGCATGTGTTGTGCAGTACGATTGTGTTCTTTCCGCCCATGAATATCTCTGAAGTGTACTCATCCATAGCTCTCTTGCTGTCGCCCACGTAGGGTACATACTACACAAGTAACGGACCAAAGAGTTAGGTATGGCAAACGACATATATATGTAGAGAAATAAGAGCAAAGAAGTGTGAAGCAAAATTTACCTTAATAACGACGACATGATCAGGATGCTCGCCGGGCTCATAGAGGATGGCGTTGCTGTTGACCATATCGTCGACAACGTTGCTTTTCGAGATTTCCTTGGAGCGGAAGGTTTGTGGGGCTGAGAGATTCATGCCGTCATTGTTTCCCAGATGGTTGTAGCTCACTATTGAGGTTGGCTGTCAGTCATCACCAACACATTTGAAGTAAGTGACATTTTTCGTTTGGCAGATATATAAAATTAGCATACTTTTGACCGTACTAACCAACAATTGGCTCTTACTAGTATAATAAAAGCGGTAACCCAAAGACAATTAAAGATATTGATTCACCTTGATACCAGCCCCCACAAGGAAATCCACCAACACAGATTTCATTTTGGTTTGACCACTCTTGAAGTCATCCCCACCAATCAAACTGTTCCTCTTGATGGCCAAGTCAATCAGCCCTGATGAGCACATGCATGAAGCAAAGTTCAGAAACTTAGTTTAATCTTGAGAAGTCAATGAACAAGCCTTGTACAAGTAAATATTGTACCTGGGACAAAAGTGTTCTGAGGGCTTCCATTGATGAAAGGAACGTTTTCTAGAACACAAGCCAAGGCATACAAGGTGGAAGGAGAAATCTCAGGCTCATTCCTGTCCAAGGCAGCCAAGAGGTTTTCTATGGTGTCGTTCAGTCCCACAATTACATTACTGTACCTCTCTGTGTTGGCAGTCCAGAGCACAACGACCCTGTCCACCTTGTTGGCTTCCTTAAAATCCCTTCATATCATAAAAGTGGGCCCATTCAGTAAGTTTTTGGTTCATAAAAAAGGGCTTCTGATATATATTTAATCATCAACTAATTGATTTTAAGCCGCCGAGTTATTAGAACAGGTATAGTAGTTACTTTATGTCTTTGATAATCTGTTGGACTTGTTCTTTTTTGGTGCCCTTGATGACGTTGTTGGCTCTGTCCCCTTGGTTTGCAGCAATGAAATCAGGATCATAGATTCCAGGGAGTGGAACCATGGATTCCATGTAGGGCCTAAGCTGCTTTTGCAGATCAATGTCAAAAACCTTAGCCCTGGCCATGGCATCCGCCAGGTTCATGCCACTGATATCCCATCCTCCAAACACAATATCATCAGGATTCACCTGCACGCGGATATGTGAATTATGCATTGGATTTGAACAATCATTTCACTGCATAAAAGGCGAGAAGGAAAAGAAAAGGAAGAAAGGGATTAATTATAAAACCATACCATAGGAAGGAGGCTTTTGAAGGGTGCATGAATTTCCTCGCCATTGAAGGAACCTACACGGATAGTGGAGGCCTGGGTCAGGGAGCCAAAGTAATTGGCTTGTTCAATTTTGTCCTTCGTCGCCCACGAGATACCCCTGTCAATCGATACAACGGATAAAAACATCAATATTACGGTTTTTTAAAAATGTGTTCAACTTTAATGCAGCCGAACCCAGAGGGAGGAGGAGCTTACTCTCGGTTGGCGATAACACCACCAGTGAGAGTGCAGCCGTTGTTGCCACCCCATCCCACAAGCATTACCCTAGAAGCCAACAAATAAACATACAGAGAACGAAAGAAAAATAACCGATTAAATAATGAAAACAGAAACAGGAAGATATGTTTAATGAAATGGAATAAGCACAAAAGGGAAGGGGAGGGGAGAGTATGGGAACTAACCCTAATTTAGGGACATGGGTGTTCGTTACGAATTCATATTTAACAGTCTTAGGCCTGACAATCCACTGATAAGTGCCATTTCTGTTCTCATGGACAAGCTCAGTGGTTTGATAGTTGTACACGGACTGAATCTCGCCCTCTGTGTACTTGACATTGGGACTCTCAACCTTGAAGCTCTCAATGAACATTTTGAAGAAAGGCTTTGAAGCAGAGATGTGGACGTCCTCTCTTCTCTGGTTTTTAGGGGAATCAATGGTGCGGTGGTGCACCTTCAAGCACCTCCCGCAGTCCCTATATATAGAGAAATGGAGATCTCTCACCATACACGTGGCGAGAAGAACGTGCCAGGTAGGGCCTCCTCCATGTGACTCTCTCTTTTTATGCAGTGAAACCCAGGAGAAAAGCCGAGAAATTTCTGGCCTACATTAAAATATTTTAAATAATAATTGCTTTCAAGCCTTTTTATTTAATAAATGGATGCGATTTTCACTGTTAACTTTTTCTGTTTTCTGGTCAAAACCGTTACGTGCTTTTTAACGCAGCCTCCTTTCATTCTGAACGGTAAATTTCACATCTTAAAGTAAATTATTTATCTTTTACTGATATAAATTTGTTCACTTCATAATTTCCTTTTATTATATGTTTCATACGCTCGTTCAATTAAATTGGTGTGGTGGCGATATCAGGACATTGTGATTGAGATCCGAGAGCCCACAGCTTGTCTCATTCAATGGACGAAATGATTTTGTCTTGCCATGAGTGTCGAATATGTGGCCAGTGAAAATTTGAACACTTATTCTTTGGTCAATTTTTTTTAATAACGCTTATATAGTCAAATTTGATAGTTCTTATAAGGACAGAATTAATTAGGATCGATGATGAGGTGCGTAATACCGGGGGGAACGCCTAACGCATTAGTAACTTGGAATTTTGTTCCTTTGACATAATTCTTATTAAATATTAATATGATTTCTAAATATAGAGATGCGCATTAAACTTGCAAATAGCCAGTAGGATAATGGTAGCGTATCAAATGGGAAAAAGTGCATTGACCAGAGAATAGAATATATAGTACAATATTAATATACACAAGAGAAAATGAAAAAAAGAAAAGAAAAGATAGCCGGCTCTTATTTCACTGTGAACTGCCTCGTTAAGCGAGAAAAATGTATATTTTAGTAGGGGGCCCTAGATTGTTCTCCAGGAAGGAAGAAGAAAAATGAAGGTCTAGATTGTTAATACAGGCCACTCTTGTCTGTACGTGAAGTTGGAAGGCCCCTCGCCCTTTGAGACATGCAGATGCTTCCTCCACAACCGAAACCCTGCGCATCAGCAGGTTTTATGGAACTTAGTTTAGTATACGCATTCTGTAAAGTGGTCAATTTGACGGCAGTTGATTTGTAAGTAATATAAATTAACTTGCAAATAGTAGAAATTTTTAAGGATGCACACTTGAACTGCAGGTGAGATGTTATGGTTTGCAGGGTTCCACGCGAGTGCAATTTACAATGGGCAAGGCCTCGCTGTATTATTAAACTGATTAATCTCGTTTTTAGAACGATTAGTGCATTAGTTAATGCAAAATTAGGTGGGTCCCGCATGGCACTAATCAAGCTTGGGCATATATGGTGACCACATATTGGGCATCCATCCATGCAGGAACCAATATTATTGAAAAGAGAGGACACGCAAATAATTCAGATGCAATATTTTCGATGAAGTAATTTGGCAGTTTGCGTCCTCTTCGCGAATCATGACAGCACACTCTCTCCCTCTGATGCCCATCCTAATCAACTGTATTTACCGCACATGCCACCAACACACGAAAAGCAAAACTACTAATATTGTATAAAAACTGAAGTGATTTCAGTATATTTATCAATTAGACTGAGTTAAGACATGTGAACATAATTTGATCTTAAAAAATGAAAAATCATACATTCATAGTAACTGGGATCTGAACAAGACCAAATTGCCAATGATGATAGAATTGAACTAGTAAATCTGCCATATTTTACTCAAAGTTGGGTTACTTAATTGTTTGCATAATTTCAGACTGGAGTATCGTATAATTCCTCTTCTCTCTATATATATATCAAGAACGTGTTTTAATGAGAAATAACAATAAAATATTAATTAATCAATCGAATAAATTAGAAGGGTGTTTTATAATTTTTACCCACCCGAACGTCCTTTTATTTTTATTTTTTTAGTTATCCATTCAGTTCATCAGAGTTTTATCCTGATTATATCCGGATTTGATTTACGTCGCGCACCTAGTTATAGTAGATAGGTCTCTCGATTATATCCAGATTCGATTTACATCGCGCACTTAGTTATAATAGATAGGTCTCCCAATAAAAATTTTTTATATACCCTGAGGCTCAAATTCGAACAGCTCAAGCGATACCGTCCCTTTAGTTTCTTATTAAAAACACAGACTTGGCTTCGAGCATCTTCTAGTTTTCAGTTTCGACAGAGAGGCGAGGGGCCCGGCCCATGACCCCGCCCAGCCTTTACCTTTCCCGTCAATCCCACCGTCCCATCCGCTGCCCCCATCGAGTCCCTCTCAGCCACGTCGACCCCACTCCCCACTTTTTTACGTACATTCCCTTTTTACGTCCTTATTTATTTATTTAAAATTAATATATTAGGCCTATTTAGTAAAGCCTTAAACCGCAATTTTAAAAGGATTTTTGACCCAATTTTCGATTTAGGGAAATTTTAAAATAAACAGACTTATTTATCCATAAGTATTTTTGGACAAAACCATGGTTTAAAACCATGGTTTTAAATAAGCTATTTAAAATAGCTTTTTCAACAGTAAAAACACTTATAGATTATCTAATTACTATCTTACCCCTATTTTTTCTTACACACTCTCTCCTCTCTCTTATTTTTTTTTACACCCTCTATCCTCCCTCCTACTTTTTATTACACTCTCTCTCCTTTATCCTCTCTTCCCTCTCTCCTCTCTCTTCTCTTTTCTCTAACTCCCTCCTCTCTCTTACTTTAAATCAAATCATACCCTTTTTAGTAATTTACTACCATAAAAAGTCATTCTAAAAATAACTATCCAAATACTTATTTATTCAAAACCACTTTTTTTTCCATAAACTCTTATCCAAAAGTCTTTTTCCATAAATTGTCCATAAACCCTTTTTTTTCATAAACCCTTTTTTAAAATCCTATCCAAACAAACCCATTTTCTTATTATGACCGGGCTTCCATCCTGATTCGCTAAATATGTGCTGATACTCTATTTAGAAGTAAAAATAATCTAAGAGTCCAAAAGTAATAGAAAAAATTAAATTAAGATTCTAATATTTATAAATTTATAAATGATACACAGCAGCTGTGAGGGCTTAATCTATAATTTTGTAGTTCAAAGCGAAATAACTAAAATATCCCTTATTTTATTAAAAAGTCAAAATTACCATTCTCCACCCTGACTCCCCTTCACCCTCAAATCCTTTTCCCTCCTCTCTGGCCGCCGTCATGAACTTCAACAGGGTTGAAATTTTTACACCTGGGTACGACGGAATGGCGATGGCAACTGTGGACGACGGCGACGATGTGGTCGGAGACAACCATCAAGCCCCTCCAGCCGCGACACCAAGTTAAAACACTGGAGCTTGTAGTCTGTCGCTTACCCCTTCCATGGTTGTCATTGCCGTCGGCAGCAGCACCATCTCCATCTAGCCTCCGTCGCAAGTTCGAAGTCCGATCTAGCTTCCGTTACGAGTTCGGAGTTCGATCTAGTCTAACCACTGTATGTTCTTTGATTTCCTCTTTGGAAAAAATGAAATATGCTTTCTTTCATGCTTATGGGGTTGGATTTCTTGTTTATAGTTTGTGGGTGAGCTGCAATGAAAGCTTTTTTTCTGGTATGATTTTGGTTCGCACTGATTCCTCAAGAGGCTGATTTTGACCTTATTGTTATCATAAGGTGGCTGTCTTTTTTTTTTTTCTAGGAATTGTTGTGCTTTAGTCATTAGTGATTCCTCAAGAGGTTGAGGTTCCTTCTCTCTGCTTTCTGCTAATTTTAGTGTCAGATCTCGGTTTTTGCCTACACTGTTGATGCTGTTGCTGTAAGCGTTTGAATTCTTTTTTGTTTGTGGGTGTTCCTTCTCCTTTTTTTAATAGCTACAAAACAAGTTACATATATACTTCAATCTTCCAATACTCCAAAGCCTTGTCAAATTAGGGGCAAAAATGAAAACGAACAGTACAACTCTGACCTGAAGATTCCATTATAACACTCCTGTCCTATCTTTATCCATGAGTTAAACAATATTTTCATCCTTAAAACTATTATTATAAAAGCATTCAGGGTCTTAAACTATTAAGTGTTACGTTATTGCCTTTAGACTTAAAAAAAAAATTGCAATACTGCCCTGCTGTTAAAAAGGATGCAAATATAGATATGTATGCAGGTTCTACACCACACAATTAGCAGAAGTTTGCCCCTTTTCAATGGAAGGGGTGACATTATAGCATTTTTCTAAAGTTTTAGAGTAATATTAGAGTAATGGAGGGGGTGACATTATTGCCCCTTCCGCTTTACAAAACATTCAATGTTTTCTATAACGTTTCCACCGCTGGTTATGCATGCACCTCAATCTGGGAAAAGCTTTCAACACCAAAGTTGATCTCAATACGAACCAGCGTTTAATCATAAAGAGTATTGATAATTTTTATAAGTTATTTGAATAATTTTTGTTTTGTTATACAAAAATTTAAGTATGTTTGACACTGATCTCCTACCAAAGCTAATGCACAGTCTTAAGATTTAGAAGGTGCTTATACAAAATTTATGAGATTATCTACTGAATATATTGGCCTTGATGGGACTGACTTCAACTTTCGTATAAAAAAATAATTAAATATTTTTTTTATTTGAATAATCAATACATTGAAATTTAAAACTGTATGTGGGCTCTTTTGTTTTGCACGACGAGGTTCAACCAATGAAGTTAAGCCCAATAAAAGACCTTTTGTGTTTTGGAGCAGAATCAGCCTCACCCACTGGACTCATCCTCTGCCATATTCTTCTGAGCAGTCCCTTCCAGCTTGGTCTTCCTCTCATCTAACCATCGTGCCCGCTCTTCTTCTTGTAGAATCACATTTAATAGTTACTGAGAGGCCCTGAATTCCTCAGTATTTCTTTTTACATTCAGACTAATTCCTCTCCCACTCTAAAAACATCTTAAATATTAACGGGGGTTGGTCCGAGTGGTAAGCGGCTCGGTATTGCTTAAGCGAGGTCTCGAGTTCGAGCCTTGGCGTACGCAGAAAATCCCCGTTGGGAGACTCACCCACCATAGCCAGGTGCGCGACACGGGTCGGATCCGGATGTAGTCGGGGCAAAGCTCCGGTGAGCCGGGTGGGCAACAAAAAAAACATCTTAAATATATAGAGTAGTAAATTAAGGATAAGATAACCAAAATTTTATATGATTTTGTAGGTGGTTTTTTGTAGGGATACAGTTGCTTTCTACAGTTAATTGCTCAACTTGTAGCGATACTCTCACGAGTCCTGAGACGCAACACTAATTAACTTCATCATGTTTTTATTTGTTGAACTCGTACGTCACCGTTCTTCATCAAACTTTTCTGAGTTACGTGATTCTATTTACATGACGAGGCGATCATTTTAATAATCTGAAAATATTTTTCACTGAACACGGAGAGAAATGCAGTCACTGGCGGAAATAAAAAGGAGCACAGAGAGATACCTTCAGTTACTTTCCGTTGAAGAGAGAATTTTTGGTCAGACGAAAAAGATACACTAGTGTGTTATTTATGAAAATACACGTATAGGATCATTTCCACCCATCAACTTATGAATTAACAGGTACAAGACGGCAGTTTGTATTTCCCTAAAGCAAAGGACCAAAAAAAAAAAAGATAATTTAGCCGTCGGCTTGTTCATAGGCCGAGTCCCAGATAGAGGTATGTTGTTGGGCATGAGAATTGTATTGGCCTGGAGATAGACCCAAGTGGAGGCGATCATCTTGAAGCATGTCAAGTGCAGAACGCAGTTCCATTTCATCAACCCCATCTAGCCAGAAACCCCCATAGTCTCCCACTGCCTTCAAATGATTCATCTCATTTGCCTTTTCCAGCTCCTTGTTCATCCAATCTTCAACGCTCGCCATTTGCCGGGAACCCCACGCAGAGCCCCCAGTTAATTCACTCGCGCGGGAACTCTCTGCATTCTGACAAGCTTCTTGATCAAACGAATACATACTCTTGTCCCGAAAATCATCACTGTTCAGAACATGAACTATAGAGCCTTCACTTGCTTCCTTTTCTTCTTCTTCCTCTTCCTCGGACGGTGATATTCTGAGGCACTTCTTAGTCAAAGCCGCTAGGAGTGCTTCCTCTTGATTGACGACTTTGGACCAGGTCGCAGTGTCTCTGGCCGTCATCTTATCCTGTAAAGACTTGGACTGCGTCACCAGCTTCCTCAGTCTGTTCAAATCTGGAGACATGTGCTTTATGACTGAGGCCAATACCTAGACTTTCCAGGCCTTTTTCAGGTCATGGGGCTTTTTATATGGTGGGGCCCCATGTTCCTGGGCCATCACTCCTTGTTGGCCCCACCAGATTTCGTTACCTCTCGGCCACCACGGAGGAGCCAGCCCTCTCTCCAGAGGAAATTTCCTCTGCGGAGGTGCGCAGTGCTGCATGAGAGCTGAAAGCAGAGAGCCCAACGTAGTATCCTGCAATTCGTGAAGCAGGTGCATACACGACGCCGGATCCGCCTGGGCCTTTTCAACCAGGGGTAAGTACTCAGCAATGGCCGCAGGGGCGTTTTGGTCAAAGCGCACCTGTTCTTTCCACCACTCCCTCAGGCTGTCGGACGAACCGGTCACCGGCTTTCCCTTCTCGGGGACGATCCCGTAAACGAAACCTTGGCCGTTGCAGACTTCCATGATCTTGACCATGTACTTTAGGATTGAATCTTGTGCTCTCGCCAGCTTCTTGCGTCTGGATGCTTCTTGTCTCGCGTTTTGTTCCGGTTCATCTCTGAGACGTTTATCCTTGAGCTTCTGTAGGAGCATCCGGTCCTTCCACATGCGCTTCTTGAGCTCATCATAGCCGATATCTTCTTCGGCTTCGATTTCTTCTTCAGTCGTTTCTGTACGACTAGATAACGAGTCATTCTCTTCCAGGAGCTCCACCATGACTGTGGCAAGATTATTAAAGTTAATTTTATTTAGTTGAAATATCAAGAGTTATAGGAATTCGCATGTGATGAAATGAAAGGCAATGGTTGAGAATGAACATACATATATATCGGGAAGGATCAGGAAGAGGCGGTTGGGGAAGGGGGATAAGGTGCGAAGGAGGAAATGGTGGAGACGGAGGCGCGTGTGAGGTGTTCTCGTCAGGGATGACGCAAATATTAAATGCGTTGCAAATGATATCACCATCCTCATCTCCCCTCTGCACGCCATGCTCTCCGCCCTCCACCATATCAAGAGACCTGACTTTTTCAGACAACCAACAGGCTGGCGAACAGGCACTATTCTAGATTTTGAAGGTAGTCGACAAAATCATACAGGAGAAATATATGAAGATGATAAGCATTGTTAAATGCTACTCTTGGAATCCCAGAGTAAAGTCGGAAAAGCAAGCCAGAAAGACAAAATCTTCAGTTGATTCCCAGTCTACGGAAGAATGGTTTCCTGAGAGAAAACGTGCCATATGCTCGGATTGATGAGTGATAAGGATTGATCAGGCGCCAATTGCCCATAGTGGCACACTCTTTTTCATTTATTACGATGGGCGATTGGCGACTAATATTTTAACAAGATTCTGAGAAGCTCACCTCCTTATCATGTGGATATAAATCGGCGCTGCTATTTCTGGAGCCTTTGGGAACTAAAATAGATGGTGCGTCGCTTAAAAGCTAATGGTGTTTTAGTACAATTACGTTCCTATTTGATTATGGGTTCATATCCCTAATTAGTTGAACACTTCTTATTCATAGCACTTGCGGCACCGGGTAATAGCGAAACTCCTCTCACTCTCTCTCCTGTGATCAGTTGCCTCTTAATTTTTTATTACATCTAATCATTTTCTTGTGCATTTTACGTTTATGCAGGCGTTTTATTCCTTTTAACGGGCTAAAGGAATAAAACATGTAAAGGTTAGGAGACTCGAAATTTTACCTTCAAAATGCAATAGCCTATCTTCAAATGACCTAGTACGGAGATACACGTAGATGTTCCTTATGGGGAGAGAGGATTATTCGAAACAGAGCTTTCTGTCGGGAAGCGCTATATAGTATAGACACATTCCATTTCAACGGAGGGGATTTAGTCAAAGTTAGATGTTTGAATATTGCAAGAACAGCCCACCGTTTATCTTTGGCTGCTAAAAAATTGTAATCGATGACACATGAAATGGTGATATCTCTTATTTTCTTCTTGATGAATCATTTGATAAGCATGTTTGAAGGTGGCCAAAGTAAGCATAACTGAACAGAGTAAGTGAATAATAGCACAGGGGGTTGAAGAAAATAAATAGTACCGAGTAAAAACTATGGAACGAAAACCAACGGCAATAACAATATGTCTTGCACCCAGAGGCACCCTCTTTTGTACAAGTAACGAATGCTGGCAAAACAAATAGAACCGCCAGTATTGTCCACTTTCCACAATCATACTTTTCCGAGATAAACTTTCATGTTTCTCTACCTGTACTCGACATTGACTAATCTTATAGAATTTCAATTTGAATTTATCCAGTTTCAAATGTATCTATCTCCACGAGTTTATTGGAATCCCACGAATTGTGTGTACTCCGAGTAAGCCGACTGCATGGCAATAGGGGCCCGTGTAACATGATCTGGGAGATCAAATGCATTCACTAGTTCCTTTGCAATATTCCTCACCTGGAAACTCAGATATGTCGTGAGTTTCTGGATTGCCTGCCAAATGAAACAACTTCTATCAATCCACATCTTTAACAACAGCAGCAATGTGCAAATATATCCATTTCTATCATCAATAAAGGTAATAATTGACTTTTATGACGGGGAGTTAACAAATACTCTGAACTGCCCTGGTTTCTAGACACCATGTGGATGTTTTGATTTTTGTCAGATATCATCAATAAAGGTGTTAGTATACCTTGGCCTTATTGGGTGCCACATAATCAACATTACGGTAGGTTCCTATGTCGTTCCAAATTCTATCCAGGGCATAAAAATCACAAACGAGCCTAAGAGCTGCTTTGGAACTTGGGTCAGAACAGCTGATACAGAAATAAACCAAGTTAAACACAAAACAGATCTTCTTTAAACTATAATGATAACATGATGTAAATAGTAGGAACTAGAAAGCACCTCTGCACAGATTCAATAAATTTGGCAAGGATGACTGACTCTATATGTGACTCTGCAAGTGTCAAAAGGTGATTTAAGCATCTGTTCCATGCACCAAAGTTCCCAAGAGTTTTAGAATGCTTGCGAAGTCGTACAGCAACACTTTGAAGCAACTTTGATGTGCGGTACTGTAATGTGAAAAGTTACATTAATCTAATCCATTTCATTCACCATGTAGTACATTGAAGACGGGGAATGAAGATTACACTCACTCTAAAAGCATCCAACTGGAACTGAGGATTTCTTAGATGCTCTTCCCCTTCCCACCGAGCAATTACTGGATTTGGCTGAGAGAGATATGTGTTCATGGATTCTTTCAAGTAATTCCACGTGACTGCAAAAGTTCCACCTTGAAACTTCTGCTGGTATTGTTTCAATAGATCAGCTGCAACCTACATTTGCATTTGCAAAGGTATTCACGTCATATGAACGAAACCATTAACACTAACAGAGCTTTGACAGAACATTTGGTATTCATTTTTTAGCTTGCTATTTGGAGGCTAAAGAAAGCAAGATGCCATTATACTGAACCGAAAAAAATGCAAAACTAAAGCAACCCGACCTCTGGCTGACAGGAGTTAGGTAATGATTAAGAAGGTAATAAATCAAAGATTCAAGGTCAAAATATTATTTTATAACTAAATCCAGCTTTCGGATTTAACCATGTTGTTGTGTAGAAAATCAAAAGGGGGATTGAAATATTGAAAGCAACCTACAAAATCGCATGTTGATGACTGAGTCATAGATACATGTTTCTCGTATTTTGTTGGTTCTCAGGCCAAGCAAACGTAAGGTCTGCTTAATTAATGTTTCTGACAAAAAATGATATGGGTTTAGCCAGTACCTGTTGAAGAAGAACTGTGTTGTCCCCTTCAAATGTCTGAAAAATGTCATGATCATTCCTCAAGGAACCAAACCGATTTACAGCAGCATAACCATGGCCTCCACAGGCTTCCCTGCAGGTGCTCAGTGACTTTGCCGTATATGCTGTCACATAAGCCTTAAGACCTGCTGAAAGAGCATGGACATCTCCAACTAATGCCTCATCATGAGACTTCTTCATTTCTGAATATTTTTCCACTAAATATGCAGTGGCGAAATGAAATGCATATGTTGAAGCCAGCATTGGCATAAGCTTGTGTTGTTGAGATTGGTAATCAAGAATACTAACTTCAGGCTGGTTTGGAGGTCCAAATTGCTGACGAAGTAGAGAATATCGGATGGCAATTGTGGCGGCGACTTTGAGGACACTAACAGAAGAATATGCAAGCCCCACCCTACCACCTACAAGCTCCCCTAATGTTGCAGCAAACCGTTTATTTACAGAAGGAAGGCTACTAGTATACTTCCCATCACGAGAGACATCTCCAAATCTATTTAGAAGATTATCTCGAGGTATTCTTACTGAACGAAATCTTAATGCCCCATTATCCACACCGTTTAATCCAATTTTATGACCACAATCATGTATCTCAATTCCTGGTAGTGTCTTGTGGGTCTCCATATCCCTTATGGGGACGATAAAGGCATGGACACCCATATCAGAAACACCTTTCGAATCATAAGTTGGTAATAGCAGCCTAGCAAAAACAGTAGCAAATTTTCCATGAACTGCAGCATTGCCAATCCACCATTTGATGGCACCATCGGTAGGTGTATCAATGACGAATTCATCTGTGATTGGATCAAAAGTGGCAACTGTTTGGAGGCCCTGCACATTTGAACCTTTTAAGCACAAAAATAGCAGTTTAGAACATCGTGTTATAAAGCCATATGACAAAAACTTTGGGTTATAATATAATATAAATTTAAAATAAGCGCCTCAATGCTCGCGCAGGGTATTCACTCTGATAGTGAAAGGAAAACAATATAGAACTAGATAAACAAAGTCCCAACGACCTGAACATTATCATCTAGCCATCTTTTCTGCCATATATTACGCGGAAGCAAGTGGTAGAACGAGAGCCTTTTGGCGGGTGAATATGTTCACCAATATTTCCTCAGAAGTCAAATGAAAAAGAAAATCTTTCGCCAAGTCTTGAGGATACGAGTTGGAGATACGTAATAATTAATTCAGAATGTCCGATGTGGGAAATACGTTGCTAAACCTTTAACAGGGGAGGTACTGATCCGATGTTTTTTATTGAAGAGAGAAGAGTTCAAAAGTTCAAATTTTTTCTTTGTCTGGAATTTAATCAAGCAGTTACAAGCATCTGAGCAATCCATGGGAAATAAAAGGAATGCTAGCATCAAAATTTACCGTGATGCAGTTCGGTCATGGCAAAACAACCCGGGTAGTCCAAATTATCAATGCCATCGAAGTATTTATCCTTATGCTTCTTGGTTCCCAAATTGAGAACAGAACCTCCCCAAAGACTGCAGACGAAAGAAAGATCATGAAATTCAGAACATGGAGAAGAAATAAGTTATGCGTTCGGAGAATGTTTGGATTGAAAATTGTGAGGCCCTTCAAATATCTAATAAAAAATCGAAAATTCATCTATTATTCAAAAGCAATGTAAGGTTGTTGAAGAAAGAAAAGGGGACGGGAAACATAAAAGGTTAAAGCGTGATCACCTATACTGCACACCCATCTTAATCCCAAGAGACATGTCAACGCAACCGACAGCTTCGAGGATGGCAAAGTACTTAGAGGGATCATCGATCACGTATGTAAAGGGCCTAATTCCCGCTTCCCTGACCAAGCCAAGAAGTTGCCTCATACAGAGCTCACGATGGGCATCTTTAGAAATCTCCAAGGGGGTCTGGAGTTCGGGCTTAGAATTGAAGTATTCCAAAACCCTCTCCTGAAGATCTCTATGCTTACCCCTGACGAATTGGGATAGAACAGCATGGTCGACGTCGAGCTTGGCCTTTGCGCAGGTTAGCATCTGCAGGTGGGGCTGGGGATCAGAGAGCGATCGAGGAATAGGTGTGATGTGCAGAGATAGCGTAAGGAGACGCCTGGACAGCGTCTGAGAATCATCATCGCTCTGCATTTTGGGGTCTGTTGGTGGATTGAGGAGGAGAGCCAACGGACGATGGGTAGAATTGAATTAACAGGAAAAGGATTGGAGCCAGTCAACGAACCTTGAGTTTGAGGGGAATGATATATAGTTTCTTTCACGGCACATTCATGACGTGGCGGATACATATAGGACCAAAAGTTGGCGGATCATGTTTCTTGGCGCGCGTTCCAACGTCATGTGCCTAAGCGGATAAACATTTCAACCTCCCGCCGATTATTTATAACCGTTTCGGTATGTGGATCTTTTAAAGATCCGAACCCAATAAATAATTTGTTTTAATTTTAGTCCCTTTTTTTCCGTTTACGTTAATGTATATGATGTTTTTCAAAAACTTCAAGACATATATTTGCTTAAAAGCAATAGTATATGTTTGTTCTGATTTTAAATATAAAATTTAAAATTTAGAAAAAAATTGTTGGATAGGAAGGATCTTTCTGAAATATCTAATATTTTTTGGAACACAGCGAAGCTCAACATTCAGTCCAACCTGTCAATTTGGATAAGGTCAAGCCAGAGGCTCCCGTCATTTCTGTTATTTTTGTTTTTTATGGTACTTAAAACATTTACCTAAATAAACTGATATATCTTATATACTTTTCTCTGATCAGATCTGAATAGGTAAATTGTTCCCTGCATAATATATTTTATCATTAAGTTTTATCGTTGATGTATTTCGGTTAGTTTCAGATTTAAATTTTACGTGCTCTAATTTATTTGAAAAATATTTAAACTCAAGTGTCTAGATATTTTTCACAATTTAATCATTTTTTTGGACTGATCACAATTAAATCAATCAATCTTCTATTTCAACTATAAACCTATAAAAGTACTCCCACTTTAGGGGATGAGTTGTCACAGTTATGGCTTAGTTCCATATTTAGCAACAGCTATAATAAATTAAGATCAATAATTAATCTTAAATAAAATTAATATATATATCATTCACGGAAATGTTTTACTTAGATTTTCCCAACCAAATGATATTATCTAAAATAAACCTTTCCTCAATTCGAATCTATCTCTATATCTAAGTTAGCTAAATAAAATGCATGGATTAATATTAATTGATGGTTTCTTTTATTTTGGACAGTAAGTATTTATTGATTTCCAAAACAACTGTATTTGGATAATTGTTATGACAGGTACATAATGTAAGCTGTCGAATATATTCATGTCACCCAAATAACCATATCATAATTGATATTTAAATTAATTTTCATGTTTCAGAAAATGTCAAAATAAAATAAATTCAAGATAACATAGTAATCCAATAAAATTCTAAACTCGGAGACGACATGATACAATGATGTCATCAATGATGAAGTTAAATTAATTCTGAAGTGAAATGTTACTACATATCACGAGGTATAAAATTTGAAGCGAAGATATGCTTCATTCGATTTCTCCGGTTGTTTCTCATACTAAATGTTCAAATAAGATTAAATTTAGTCGAACAAAAAATTTAATTTAAAATTAAATTAATCATTTTTTATTAGAACATATTATATCATGTATACAAAATAAACATATGATTAGTTTCCAGTTAGCATTCATTAGTTTTACAGGATTGTTTTTTCTTTCTTTTTTTAAAAAAAAAATTATGTGGGTTTGGTACCGATTTCTCACTAAAATCAAGATACAGTCTCAAAATTTAGAGAACGTTTATAAAAGACTTACTAAATTATTTACTAAAAAATATTTCATAATAGTAATAAGAATTAAATTTATATTTTTATAAGATATGAATACATATTTTATTAGAGGCGGTAACTCTCGATTGTTTTTTCTTGATACAACATATGCCCTAAAACGGATTGTTTTTTTGGGCCTAAACGAAGATCTGTTGTCTAACGGCCCGAATGGGTTCAGTTAGTAGGGCATTGGCCCAATAAATCGTTTGCGCCTAAAAACCAAGAAACGTACGAGAGAGATAATTCATAATGGCGCGTGCTAGTTTCATGAATGTATAATTCAAAGTTGAAATCGCGGTCATTTGGGATGCGTCTCCCTTCATCTTTCCCCGCTTAAGCAAAATCAAGTGATTTCGAGTCGGCGCTGTTGATTGGAGTTTTGGTGAATACACACTTCCTGCTCCAATTGACGCTTCTTCTACTCTCTCACACCCGCCATTTCTCTACATAACAAGGTCCGTATTTCTCGACTAAACCCCGATGGGGTTTTGTTGTCCCCCGTCTTTTTAGGTATCGTTGTATACAATTTATATAGGGTTCCCCTTGTTCCTCAGGTATAGCTGCATTCTACTCATAGCACTTCTCAACGGGAGATATCTGATGTGGATGGTTCAAGAAATTGATTGATTTTGTTTAGACTGGCGTCGTGAATTTTGGCTGTTAACCCCTCTCCTCGAAGCAAATTATGGGGAGTGGAGATAATTTCAGCAATGGGATTGTGGAAACCCGTACTGCTCTGTCAGACTGCACGAATCGTCCCCAGAAGAGGGCGTTTTCATCGATTTCGGGCGATTCGGCTCCTAAATCTACACATGGGTGTTGTAAGATCGATAACATTGGTGGGGATTTACGTTTGGCAAAGAAAGTTTGTTTCGAAGGCGGGCGCACTGCGGGAGTTTCACAAGGATTGGCAAATCATGCCTCAGCAAATGACGAAAGGGACCGAAGTCTTCATAAACCGGCATCCTCCAAATGCCGGACAACTGAATGGTCACCCATCTCTGGCTCACGGGATTCCAGATTTCCTGGGCTGGAAAGATGTGTAGGACTTAGGGGCGATGGCGGTGAAAATTCAACTGAGGACGGGGATCCTCTCAAAGCTTGCTCTTGTTTTGTTTGCTCCACTGGTAGTTTCAATTTCTCTTTATGGTTTTTGATCTTTTACAAATTGGATTATATTTTATTTTAGTACCTAAAATGCGCGTTTTATATTGATAAATAGCTTCTTATATGTGGTCGGACCTCCATTACCAGGATATCAAAGGTAGACTAAGTGGTGAGTGCTTATGGAACTTTTAACTTCCGTGTCTAGACAACTTGCTGTGCCACATTCAATACCATAATCTATTGATCTATTTAACCATCATATAGTTTCCTTCATTTTCTTCCTAAAAACTAGAATTGTTTTGCTAGCTCTGAAGAAGAGTCAAAAAGAAGCAGCAAAGATGGTTCAGAAAATTTCTGGAGCAAAGGACGATGTTGCGCACAGCCAACGAACTTCTCCGGAGTCATTAAAACTAGAATTGGACCTAATGGATCAGTGGAGCTCGCTGTTTGTTCATATGGAGAATACCCTGGCTCACGAAAGTAGCCAGCTTGTAAGTTCCATAAATTTTGCCTGATTCGAGTTTCGTTTGGTTTACAATGTTCAATTTCGAGTCTGAACTCTGGAGTGCGCATTCGCTCTTCTGTAGTTCACTGCCCTACAAGAAAATATGGAATTCGTTTATTGGTTTAGGGTAAGGAGCCATGTTCTAATATTAACACGTCTGCAGTATTGGCAATTGGCATATACTTCTCTATCCACATAGTTATTGATATTCTGCTTTGTTGACCAAACTTGACTTCTGTTTGCTTTACGATTTATAAACTTTATCTTATTTCCCCTAATGTTTGATAATATTATTATGCATTTCAGGAATCAAGTTTTGAAAAACTTAAAGATCTGAGGGAGAGCTTCAAGAACGATCAAGAGGTGATTGACAAGGGGCGTTTTCACGGTCATTAGTGATCAAATGTTTGTTATGATTGTAAGATCGATATATATATATAAATGCATGTTAGTCTGTATCCATTCACATGTGCTTATGGGTTATTATAACAGGCATGGTATCTGTAGAGTACTTGAAAATCATACATAGAAACGAGCCGTTGCCGTTTCCTTCGTCACAGACATGAAAAGAATCTGCTTCCTTTCGGATTACTAGCATAGATCTAAAGCCCTTGGGACTGGAGGATGATTTATAATTCTGGCTCCACTTTAGAATTTAGATATTAAATACACTAGGCTGGTTCAGTTTTGTTTCTTTAGGTCATTATTTTTTTGTTCAAATCTGTAGTTCATTATGACCAAAAGGCTGTTTAGCGGTTATGTTACGAAAGTTGTAGAAGTTGAGCTTGTATATACTTTGTAATGGGAAGTGGGTTTTTTCCTACGAAAAAAGGAAGTGTTTTTTTGGGTCACCTATGAGAAGGGGCCCATGAATTCGTGAAGCAAGTTTATGGACCATTTATGTCAGATTTGGAAGATCGTAGCCCGGTCCATAAGTGTAGATAGATTTAACCCAAAAATGGATGAGGATGCTCACCAAAAGTAGGGATGAAACAGTGGCTGTTGACGAATGCTTGAACTGAAGGGTGCCGATATGGCTTGTTTGGCGAACGCATTTCCTGTCACACATGAGCATGGAGTATATTTGGTCCAGCTCAGGAAATTTCAAGTCATTGGGACAATGAAATAGTGAAAAAGCTTAATGAAGCACATGGAGGCACATGGATAAAGGGATGCCCCATGAGTTAGGATCAGCCATTATTAAAAAAAAATGAAGCCAATAAAGTTTGTCAATTGCTGAGTTTGGATCAGTTTAGGTAAGAGGTTACTTCTGTGTCGGAGTGGAGTCCCGACCCGTCTCCCCTATTATTTAATTTGCTTTCGTACAGTGACGAGTTGATTAATTAATGAATGGCGGAATACTTCCAAGAAATGGGTTGGGTTGATGATGGATCAGCCCCATGAGATTGATTCAATCCAACGTTATCATGACTCATGAGCGGCTAACGCCCAATTTCAGCCACTCATCTTGGCGGATGTGGTTGACCATTTTCAAGGTATTCCACATGGACAATTCACTCACGCCCCCTTCCGATTGAATTCGTCTATTGAGGCTTCTTTTTTTAAGAGAGAAAAGAAACGGATGAATAATTTTATGAGTTTTAGTGGTGATGGTAAATGCGGCAAGATATATAAAATTCAAACCAAGATAAGGGTTGGGAATTACGACAAAGAGTGGGAGGATGATGGTGTTTATTTAGATGGGGAGTGGCTTTGAACCTGGAAATTTTAAAAAGCAAATAAATGGAGAAGGTGTGAATGGGTGAATTGGGTTTGCGTGGCTTGAAAGTGATGCGAGGTCCCACCTTTTAAGTTGTGAGAAGGAATCTCGTCCAATGTATGCGCCCCCTCTACCCCTCACGTCTCTTCCACGCCACGCTTCGTTTCGTCAACCTTCTGACTTTGCGTCCCTCTAATTTTAACAAGAGAAAACATTTACCAACAAGAACACCTCTCCTCTCCTATTGAAAAATATTTCGAATGTTTACAATAATTTTAAGGATAATGGCAACTGAGAACCCGAAAATAACATCAACATAAAATAATGGCTTTTAAATTGTGAATATCGAATAGAGTTGTACATTTTGAAAAATCAATTACATACAAGTCTTTGCTTTACATTAATATTCTTTCAGGGTACTGATATCACTCTCCCTAGTTTTGATCATGTATAAAAATCAATAGAAACATTAATCCAATGTTAATATATAACGCAAGATATGGAGTGTATTGGTTGTAAATATTTTTTTTTCTATTGGGTTAAAAGTATTCTTGACATTTAAAATTTAGAGTACAGATTTTTTTTGTCTATCCTAATAAATATATTTTTTAAATTTTAAATTTATATTTTTTTGTCGATAAGACTGCTTTTAACATGGGATGAAGTCATTAAGCTCAAATATGGGGGCAGATAATCTAATATGTTGAGAAATAACAAAAAATAATAGGAATATATTAGTTGATGGTTGTTGTTGGGGCCATTAAGACGTCGCGCCAGCTTTTAAAGATCCCATTCGCACATTTATAGATCTGCGTGACCAACTTGACCTGTCCATTCGCCCACCCCTAGGGCCCTATTTTGGCAGCCGCATCTTCATCTCTTCTTTAAACCATGGATCCTCATTTCTCCAATTTCTGTATAAGATGCGGGACTTCCGAGGCGATCCAGGGCCATTCAAATGTTGACATAATTCTAAAATAATTAGTTCTTATGAAAGCAAAATTATTCTCATGTGGTCCTCTCACGAGTGGGCCCCAATCAGCTCCGGTTAATGTAACCCCACCACATGGTTACTGCTTTCCGTCCCTTTCTCTCTCATTTGGACATTGGAATCGCAAATCTTCGGTCCTCCCACTCCCCCCCCCCTATACATTCGCATCTCACGCTCCACCCTATCAAAACCCACAACATGATTTCACAAGCTTCCCTTACATTTATAATAAATATAAATTATCCGTAATTCATTCATCCGATCCCGCCCCTGCCCCTTCTTTTCTCAATAAACAACTCCATATATCGACAAATACTCTAAACAAATGGCACGGAATGCCAGACAAACACGCATTTAATAACCAAAGTTGACAATTACTTAGGGCGAACACCGCTTGTGCTGTCAGCTGAATTTCATCCAATTCGACGACGACACGTGTACCGCACTGCTTTCGGTGTGGCACCTGCCAGTTACACTCACGCGTGGCGTTTTCCTGTAGGATGTCCGCAATCCATTACTAGCATCAGTATCGTTGAAGTTGACGAGGACACAGATTATTATTATATTTTTCCCTTCAAATAAGAAAATAACGAGATTAAAGTAAACGAGGCTGAGGGTCACAGGCCCTGGAAACTCGTTGGCATCAGACTATATAAATCGAGGAGGGGTCACGAAGGAATTGCAAGAGTGGAGCTACCAAAGTGAGGCCACCACCCAAAAAATCACAAGTGATTGAGATTTGTGCCACTTCCGTCGTCTCTCATCTTCTTCCCTTCTCTGATTCCCCGCTTCTTGGATCCCTCTCTGTCATCGTCTGTCTTCCAAATTCAATTTTCGAGTTTCTGTAAACGTGCGCTTACACATACTTGAACACCGACTTTCAAACTCAGGATATTCAGGTAGAGATTCCTGTTTTCTAAAAGTTTCTTCTATTTTCCCCCTTCAAGCTGCAGCTTTCTTCAACCTGTGCCCTGTTTTTTAAATTGAGACAGGTCGTCTTCTTATATATTTCGTTTTAGATTCCTTTTTTCCCCTTGATTTTCTCGTACTGTGCAGCATGGCAGCAACTATAGGTTTGTATAATAATAGCGGCCGCCTGGCATCAGATTTCTTAGATCCGTGTAGTGAAGATCTGATAAAGGCGCTCGAACCTTTTATGAAAATGGATTCGTCGACGCCTTCTCTGTCTTCTATCTCTCTTCCATCTTCACCTTCCTGCTCTTATACTCCACCCACTTCTATTTCCGGTTATTATCCCAACCTCCGAACAGCACCGAACTCCCACATATTTTCTCCGGGGTTCTCGAGTGGCATAGGGCTTAACCAATTCACCCCATCTCAAATTCTTCAGATTCAGGCTCAATTCCAGGCCCGACAGCAACAATCCCTCGACCTCCTCCGCCCTAAACATGTCCCCATGAAACATGTCCGTAATGCTCCGAATTCCACGAAACTATACCGAGGAGTGAGGCAAAGGCATTGGGGGAAATGGGTGGCTGAGATCAGACTCCCAAAGAACCGAACCCGTCTCTGGCTCGGCACTTTTGACACAGCCGAAGAGGCTGCCTTGGCTTATGACAACGCTGCCTATAAGCTCAGGGGTGACTTCGCTCGCCTTAATTTCCCTCATCTGCGTCACCAAGGAGCTCACGTCTTTGGCGAATTTGGGGATTACAAACCTCTTCATTCCTCCGTCGATGCCAAGCTTCAAGCTATTTGTGAAAGTTTGGCCAATTCCCAGAAACAGAGGGCAGGGGATTCTTGCTCCGTCCGCGAGTCAAAGCCTAAGGTGGCGTCGGACGAGTCAGAATCGAAAAGTGATGTGGAGGATTGTAAGTTGGAGAACACAGCATCGTCGCCCTTGTCTGACGAATCCTGGGCCGGCTCGTCTTCCCCCGAATCCGACATCACTTTCTTGGATTTCTCGGATTCCAAGGACGAAACCATCGACTTCGGGCTGGAGAAGTTTCCTTCCGTGGAGATTGATTGGTCTGCTATTTGAGATGTCATCAATCTTCCTTGTCATGTGGCGTTATCCTGTTCTAGATTCAGTATGTATGTACTTGTATGTTGTAGTTTTGGGTGTCACTCGCAGCGATCTGCAATGAAATTTTAGGAATTTGCAGAGGTGTTGCCAAGACAGTTATGCAAAATTAGGGTAGAAAATAAGGGGTTCGGGAGCTCATAGCCCTTGTTGTGCCGGTGCTTTTTAATCCATGCACGACCAAGGGAGCTTCCTCTTAGGTTGAGGTTGTACTTGTACTTGAATAAATGTAATTATAGCACCTTCCAGTATATGAATCTTGTCCTTGTGTTGTCGTGTTTTATTCTATTGTGCAATCACGAGCAGTAGCTTCTGTTTGGGCAGTTGCCACTGGTGACTCCAACTAATTGATAATTGATCATGTTCTACGACTTGTATCAATGGAGGATGCAAACATTGCATACCAATTCGTTTGAACTCAGAGCTGAGAGCATGACTTCAATGCCTCCCAAGTCGTTTCAATTAACGAAGGCATAGGTTTTCATGAGAAATAAAATAAGTATTCGGTAACATATGTATTATTTTCTTAAAACTCACTATCTAATCTTTTATTTTTATAATAAATAACCAACCACACTATTGCAAAGAGTCTACGATTCACGCAAAGATGAAGCAGCTCACGACAGATGCTAAGTGTTTTTCACTTGGCATGGAAAACGTAATATGGAAAAGGGAATTCTATAAATAAATTGGGAGGAGGGAATGTCGTAATTTACTAACTGAATTGTTTTTTTTTTAAATGGAGGGAGAATGATGTTGATAATATTGTGTTACATACGTTGGTGAGAATATAGGATGGGGAATATTAGAAGGGGGAGGAATAGGAGTAACTAAGGAAGCCATGGAAATCAATCAAGGTATATGAGGCTGGTGGCAAGTGGCAAGTGGCAATGGGTGGCAGCCTTCATGTTACGTATTAAAGTGGCTGTCGCTTGCTCATAAAACCACAGAAAAAATGAATGAGCCTCATCAACTTTGTCCTTTTTCTTTCACTACTAATTGGACCACTTGTCTTAATTGGCCTCTAATTCTCCAATATGATGTTACATTCTCTTATTAACACAAGACCTAGATAGAAATTAGATTTAATCTTAAATATAATACTTTAATCCAATTTATCTCTAATATTTATTATTTTTTTAAACTAATTTACATAATCTATAAATTGGTATATATATATAGATAATATTATACATGAGTATTTTTTTAGAGATAATGTCTTGTGTGTTATAATTTATTAATTTTTTGAATTTATCTAAATTAATTAATTAATTAATTTTTAATATATGAAGGGGAATATCCCATTAGATGAGAAAGGGGGAAGGGAATGATATGGAGATGCCCATGCTTTGCATAGAAAAGTTGCAAAAGGGGTGGGGTAGTAGTAGTGGATGAGGGGAATGAATAAAGACAAGTCGCCATCCAACTTATTACTCCTCACTTTACAGGTCCTCGTGATGTGGCTCCACCGTCACCCTTACAAATGCTTCAGCTTCTCAACATCTTTCTGTGTGTGAGGGAAAGTCAGGCCGATGCAGAGGATGCGTGTAAAGATGTCATCTTTATGCTTTCACCGACAAAGAAATGAAGCACATGCTCCCCTTTCTACATTCTTTCCTCTTCTTCTCTTCCTTTCTTATGTTTTCAATATTCAAAATGCAATCACAGCAGCAATTTTTAGGGTATTGCTTTTTCATATATGTAGTGTAAAATTTATAATAACTCATGTTATATATAACGCATAAGCACGCAATACTAGAGCTCTTTCTTCAAATCCTCTTACAAATACGCTTCTTCTTCTTTTTATATAAGAAAATTTGTGAGTTGGGTTCTTGAGGCTTACTAGAGTAAATATATATATCCAAATTTAGAGAGCGTTTACATATATATTTATAGATACTCAACTCACAAGGTCATAACATCAGCAATAAAATTTGAACTCATGACCTCGTGAGCTATGAGATAACTTTTTATTAACTAAACTAACATTTATTAGTAGACATCTTATAAATTTGAGAGGAAACATCTCATGCCTCTTTCTATCAACAGCTGGCCCAAGCATATTTTACCCAAAATCTCAATTTTCACCACCCTTTTAAAAATATTTTAACATCCCATGACCTATCGTCTGTAGGTTCAACTGACGAAAGAGTGAGACATATAATCATTTAGAGTATGTTTGAACTTTGAGAAGTACTACTTTGTTGTGGTTCTAATCGCTAAGCTTGGGGAGACATCCTAACTCCTACGTGTCTAGGTTTACGGCTGAAGGTAATAGACAACTCGTTCTGTCCGACATTGGTATCGTCTAGGAGGAAAGAAAATTTCGTCCTACCTTTAAATTGTGGATGAGCTCAACCATTTTAAAAAAAAATTGTGACAAAAAAACAATTAACATCCCGTGTATAAATATTTTCAATTATTTTTACTGTAATACGACTACAAGGTAACATACTTGCGCCCGTTTTTTTTTTTTTTTTACACCCGTTTTAAAATATTTATCCCGCATATGGAAGTTCGGTGAGCAGGCCCATATATTCATACGTGAGACGACAGTGAACAAAAATGACTATGAGATAGCAGGCCCATATATTCCTTCATGAGATAGCATTGAATAATTTGGGCTTGGCAGACTAATTGTACCCAAATATAGATGGGCCCATTGGATGACTGGACTCTACAAGAGCCGATAGAACTTGAGAGAGAATCGTGGCTGTTGATCACATACACAATCCATTTTATGGATTCAATTAGTAAAAAGGTGAGATATGTGACTATTTAGAGCGTGTTCGATTCTTAGGAAGTACTACTTTGTTGTGATTCCAGTCGTGGCGTTTGGGAAGACATTTTAGCTCCTGGGTGCCTAGGTTTATGCTTAAGGGTAATAGACAGTTCGCCTTACCCGATATTGGTATCGCCTAGGAGAAAAGGAGACTTCGCACTACCCTTAGATCGTGAGTGAGCCAAACCTCTTTCCAAAAACCTTTGTACCAAAAGAAAAAAAAAACACCCATTGGAGAAACTCCCATTCGCAGTTCCAATAATAACAGTGAGGTAGTTCGTTCGAAGTTTATGGGACATTTTCATTACTTACCAAATAAAATATAAATGTAGGACACGTTACACTTGTCACCTCACGCACGTGTCAATAGTTGACGGGTTAAAAATAGCACGCCAGAAAAGAGGAACAACAGTCTCTCCAATTAATATTTGAGAATGATGAATTTACCTGAATAAACCAATTTCCTCAATCATTATGTTCCTTCACTTTCTAAAAAAGCTTTTGACCAAACTATATTTACGTTAGTCGGTTAGCTCCTGTGCGGCGTGTCTTAATGTTATAGGTAAATGTTCCTTATCATCCTCAACGATTTGGACACTGTCATATCACACCAGAAGAACAATAAAATAATGGGTTGTACTTGAGATAACTAGCACCAGCACAACTTCTTCATGCTCTATAATGCCTCTTTTAAAACTTGCTTGATGGTCTTTAAGTTGAACTAATTAATTAAACAACACCGAACACATACTATATGCTCTTAACAACGGAGTTCGTATCAGTATTTTATATACATTATGATGCTTTGAAATTGATATAGGGTGTGTAATCATGCCTAATGCCGGTGATGATCCTGTGAATCGATAAGATTTTATGCACCAAAGATCCCTTGTATATAATTAAAAAAAAAGAAAAAAAAAACAGAGAATCCTTGTGGTGATTTACGAGAGAGAAAAGGGATATATCTTAAGGATTCTGGGGATCCGCATGGCGCTTAGAAAAGAATTAAACAAAGATAGGAATTAAGAGTAAATGGAGTTGAAGGTAAACTAAGAATGAGAATCGGCATGAGCATGGCGTGGCATATATTATTAGCAATCTACTAAACAAGGAATCATCGCTCACTCTAACATCATCAAATCTTTGGGGATAGTAAATATCTCCTAATAATCTTTTCGAGCACGCGGATTCGACATATTCTGGCATCCATTATTGCTGAAACTGTTTGAGTACCAGATTATGAATTGTCTGGACTTTGGAATATAATATAAATGTTAGCCCCATGCGAACGAACCTTGGACTCTGAGGAATACACTTCACCTGCCTTCTTCTTCTTTTTTTTACCAAGAAAGTATTATTGAAAAAGAAAAGGACAAGAGATGTTCATATAAAAAGTAAAGAAGCTTGCCAATGGGGATGGCATTATGTGTCTGCCTATATTAATTAGGGCAAGTTGTTAATTAAGCGCACGTGGTTTATTCTCTTTTTTAACACTTGTTCATATGACGAAGTATCCTGGCCATAGTTCTGGTCAAATTAATAGTTAATATATGGAGATGCTGGCTAGGTATGCAGACCGAAATATCTTTGGAATTGTCAAGTTTGAAAATACGGTGGAGAAGAGAATCGCTGCTTGTATATATAATTTGGCCTCCAAACACTTGTGTGGTCGGGACAAATACGATTCCATGGCAAGACATGCATTTACATATGTTACATGTGAACATGGGAAACGATATGATATTCGAATTTAAGGAGGGGAATCAATGCATGGGATTTGGACCATCCCATTTGGAATTGGAATCTAGAACCTGGGAAGGCCGCAAATGGAATAACATGCTTTTTGAAATTAATGGAATAGTGGCCCTCATCTCCCCCACAACTAAACTAAAAGGCCCATGCCGCTTTCACAATATGTGATATTGAAAATAGTGTTGAATAGTAAGGAATACCTCGTATTACTGAGGATGTTCGATGTAATGCTTGGTATTGTTTATTAATAAGAAGGAGAAGGAGAAGGAGACGAAGGCATGTGATGGAGCTGGTAATGGGAAGTTTGAGGAGAAAGAAGGCATAATTTGTCGAGTGATGGTTAGGTAAAGTTGGGTGATATCAATTAATATCATATTGAGAATTGAAGAAATTGTGATTAAAGTTTGTGGCTCACATTGCTTTCCCTTCCCCTCCTATTATTCCCCTCTCATTAATTCATTCACTATATCACACCATTCCCTCCAATACATGCACGCGGGATTCCCACAGAATTTCACACCATGAAGAAACCTAGTGTTATATTTAATGATAGTCAGCGTGTGTGAAATGCGTATCTATTATGTATACAGTCACACGTGTCACATAGTCATTTCCGTTTATTCAATGTTTCAAAACATTAATTGGCTTTGATATATATGTAATTTGTTGAAAGAAAATATTGAATATTTAATTTGGATGGTTTAACAACTATAAAGGTTGATTGGTGTGGTTATTTTGGAAATATCGATTCATCTCTTTTACATCATCGCATGTTGTTTGGGGTTCAAAGTTATTTTAGTTGAAAAGGGAAAATACGCAATAACAAATAATATTAAAAGGAAGAGGGGGAATAAATAAAATGGCACGTGGATTGCCCCGTATAAGAAATAACAAGTGTGGTGATTCTATTTTGTTTTATTTTTCTTTAAGAAAAAGAAGAAAGAAAAAGAAAAGCAGTAGGGAGAAGAGAGGAAAGGAAGAAAGGGGTGGAGGGTGAAGAAAAAAATAGGGAAGTGAGGTGGGAAATCCACCATGTCGACCTGGGGCTTCGTAGGAAGGCCCCTTTTCTGTCACATCCCCCAACTGTTTCAGTTGCGATACAGTTAGATCTTGTCAAAGTGACCCCACTAAAGCTAATTACTTATAAAAGCCAAAAACTTGAAAAAAGAGGAGGAGGATGAGATAAATTATTTATTAAAGTGGGGATTTTTATCTCTTATCCGTTCTCATCTCATCTCTTCTCCTCTCCAACATCCCTTTCTTTTCCATTCTTATTTTTTAAACTCACTCCTCTTTGCTCTAAAGTATAAGCCCAGTGATAGCGAGTGAATTACTACGTCAAGGCCCCAGCCAAAATGATATAATTGACCCAGAAGCTCGAGGACGCATCTAGACAGAAAGGCATCCATCCAGATGCTATGTTATGTTAACCATGTATTACTACGTCAATAAATCCTATTTTATTATTAATATTTCGGCGATATAAGTAATGAATGGCGCTTGATAAGGAGCTTGATTAGGTAAAAAGGGTACGGGGATGATCGAGGTTGTGTCAATTAAAAGATTAAGGATATCGGCCATCAAACTGTGTCCTTTTGATAGCGTAGTGCAAAGGATATTTGTTCATATATGCACAGATAGATAGTGGATTCATGATTAACTACTTTTTCCCATTAATTATTCCTCTTCTTTAAAGAAAAATAAATCCCAGATTGATGTGATGATAAAGAAAACCACTATTCCCCAAGTAATATCTCGGGGATTCATTCAACCTCTTTTATATATGCCATTCCTTTCAAACATATATATAAAGGGTTACGTTTAGCTCTCTCTTCATTCGGCACTCCCCAAATTGACATCCCATCCCTGACCTTTCTCACGCGTTCATTTGAATTGAAACTCCTTCCATTGGGACTAGCGACCGTTGGTTGGTAACTCTAGACAATTTTATCACGTATTTGTCCTATACATGAATATGAGAAATATTACTATTAAGTTACATGTAGAAATATGAAACCATCTATCTACGTCATTTTATTCTCGGTACGTTATTTCCTCTACGTTCAGCACTGTTAACACATAAATCTAGCCACCAAGCTAGCCGGCCGGTTCAGATTTCAAGCTTATAATGGTTCGAATTATTTAGTTATTTATAATTAGCTTTGAGTGGCTGTCAATTCACCAGTATATATAACCGGCGATATTAGTCCTAATCATACACATGAAAATATTCGGGGTGGGGCAGAATAAAGTATCAATATAATATGTTCATGCCATCTCTCTGTTTTTCCTTTTCGCTAGTCTCAGCTCCTCCTTCAAAAAGGTCCATAAACAGATAACCAATAGAGGAAAAGTAACATATTTTATTTATCCTTTTTAAGAAAAACTTATCGTAGTTTTTTGTACATATTGTGTAAACGGGGTTCTTTACTTCCACGATATTTCCCAATCATTGAAGCCTGGGAGAAAAGAGAGAATTGGCAAGATAAAACCAGCAAAGAAAAGGAGCGTGAAGACAAAAGGGTGGGTACGCATCCAATAAATGACTAGATGCCACAACAGAAAGAGGAGGCAAAACAATAGATGAATAGGATCTGTTATTTCATGCCAGAAGGGAAAAAGAGGATTATTAAAAATGGAATTAATTGCTTTAAGAAAAGACAAAACAGAAAAACGGGAATATGCGGTCAGGGATGTATCTGCCATTGCTGGCGAGTAAATGACTTGAAGCCATGGCATTTAACAGAGCAAATTGTGTTAAAATGCCAACAACTCTCCATATAAAATCATAAGTAAAATGTCCTGTTTCCTCTACTATCGAATCTATGCAATGCATGGCAGCTAGTTACGTTTTGCTGGATTAATGCAAAACGATATATAGAGGTTATATGCTCTATTTAGTACAATTTATAAATTAATTTTAATAATTTTCACTCAAATGAGGGAAAACTTCAAAGTCCGTGTCTAAAGAAATGTACTTAGTATGAGATCAGAGAAGTGATAGAATAAGAGATAGTGGGGAGAAAGAGGGGATTAAAGTGCAAAAGGACAAAAAAAGAAGCAAGTGTATGTGTAGTTGACATAACCGAGTGGCATAGGCAAATGGGTTGTCAAGCATTACAAGTGCGTGTTTAATGACAGAGAGATCATGTTTTAAATTAGGTGAAAGCGACAGAGATGAAGAATGGTTCGACTCCTTTGAACCGACATCCTTAGCAGCGGTCAGCCGTCCTTTACATTCCTTCCCCCCTTGCTTCACACGATATATTGTAACAAACACAAATGCGTAGGAGAACTACGTTCTAAAAGTTAATTGAGCCCGTACATTATAAAGCTCATTTCTCAATGTAACCCATCCTAATGTTGATATGTTGTCAGGAACAGGCTAACACGGGGATGCTTTCTCTTGGGGTCGAAAGTGAATGGAGAGAAAGGAGAGACGGTGACGTTTTCAGAGAATGTGTTGTGGCCTGGACACATCACTGTGCTAGCTACCTAAACAATCAATGAACTGGCCTGGTGCATATTCTCCCCCGAATTCATTGCTTATATATATCCAATATACTGCTCCTGCCTGTTTATATTTGCACTCGAATAATGCCCCCCTATATTCCACGCAACCACGCCCCCACCTTATAAATGAAACAATAAACTAATATCCCACTACATACACAAAATCACACCTTATGAATACATATATGTCCACGTCACGCTTCATGTGACTCTGCCCTCCTAATTCACCTACTACAGAATCACAATCCATATACTTATCAATAGAGATAGAGATAATTTGAGTGAAATAATAATAAATAGAAGAGACAAATGATATTGGAGTATTATATTTAAAAACGATTAAGAACCAATAGAGTATGTGTACATTCGCACGCACGCACGCACGCACGCAATCTATAAAAAGCTCATGCAAATCATTCTC